>CAJINV010000011.1:2947143-3303379 GCA_905178155.1 Amoebophrya sp. A120 | reverse complement strand
GGTTTGGTCAACACTGATTCAGTTTCCCGTCTTCAGACGTGTCCCATCATGCCCACGACCCCCTCAGGGTTGGTTCCTCTGGGCGCACCGCAGCCGCGGGTCGACAAGAACGCGTCAAAATTCAGTGCGCAGCTAGCCTGGGCATCTTTCGTTATGTCGCAGCGCAGTGCACGACTACATTGGCTATGTTGGCCTCGAGTAGTCCAATCAGCATCGGCACTTTGTGAGATGATAAGATCTATCTAAAAAACCCTGCAATCACTCAGGGAGTGCTGTTCTGCTCTCTAGCTCACCGATGGACGTCAACCGGAAGGCGAAAAACAAAAAAGCCCAGAACATCTACACTTTCGATGGTATAATGTGACGCAGCGTCAACTTCAATTCTAATAGTGGTTTTCTTCATAAATCTCAACTTCGTTGCGGGTAGACAATTTTGTGTGCGTTTCGCAAGCAGCAGAATTTTTGTTTTCAAACACCTCGGCGATCCGCGCGATTTTTCAAGGGGTTGTGGTGTCTGTCCTCCGGACTACTCTAGGCTAGATTACTCATGGCGTTTGACGCCGCTGTTTGCATGTTGTTGTTGGCGCTGTTCCCATTTCTCCGCAAATTGCTCAAGTTGATGTTCGCATCGCCTCCGCCATTATTCCCTCTAGTATCTCTACCGAGGAGGGTCCACAAATCTTTGTTCCCTGCCTGGAAGTGGTCCGCGAGAGAGGAGGCAGTATTCATACCATCCGCTGTTTCGTCGCGAATCTCGGATGTGGCGACGTGGGCGGATCGGCAGCTGGCGTCCCGCGGTCGGCGCCAGAAAGTGAGCCGTTCTCCCAGGTGGCAGTCGTTTTCGTCGCGAATGGAAAAGGGTTCCAGATCTCCGAGCGTGCAGAGACCTAGCCGCTGGTACTGCGCATCCGCCATGTCTACGGTGTAGGTGCGATAGGTGCGGGTTTGCGTGTCGAAGGTCTCGACGTACACGACCGTGGAGAGGCAACTGGGGTGAGTGAAAAGGCCGGATATACGAAGGTCCGTCGCACTCCTACCGTCGTCGGAAGATGTTGATGACATCGACACAGCTGCAGGAGCATCTCTTTCATCTGCTACTGGTGGGGGGAACAGTGCGGAGGAGGAAGTCATTCCCTTGTTGGACGCAAACCGCTCGTCGCGCCGAATGCCGTCACTGTCCACGGAGATGCGGTCCCCGATCGTGAAGGCCTGCATGTCGTCCTGTTCTGGACTGCCCCCGTTCGCAACCGACCTGTCTCCACGACCCCCTCCCAGGGGTTTCAGCCGGCTCACGGCGGACCAGGTCGTGCCCTGGTCGGTCGATACCAACAGCGTGTTGGCTTTTGCACCAGTTTCCGCGTTCGGCGCGGCCACCAAAATGTCGCCGCCGGCGAGAATCTGCGCGTGGTACTGGCCGCGCAGACTCAGCTCCCACCGCCGCCCCCCGTCGCGCGACACGTACAACTCCGCCTCGGGCGAGACTCCGAGCAAGAGCCCCGGTGCGGACCGGCAGGATTTCGCGGACGGCAGAGACAGCGGTGTCTCCTCCACATCGGTTCGAACCGCCTCCCACACTTGCCCGTTGTCGAACGTGATGTAGGACTCGTACAGAACCTGTTGGTCGTTCACGATGTCGGTTTCATCTTCTTCGAGACCCGCAGCTCAAGGGGTTGTGGTGTCTGTCCTCCGGACCGGGGATTTTCAATGCGGTGGTGCGACTGCAGAGCAGGACGAGGGGAACAACCTGCAGTGGATGATGAATTCCGTAGCTGTAGTTGTACCCTCCCGGAGCAGCGAAGACGAAAAGACATAAACGAACCAGCCATGATCTGAGAAGTCCTCCTCGCATCATGAACTCCCCTCTACAGGATGTTCTGTCACAAAACGTCTGAAGCGTGGGGAGTGTCTGTGCCGGACTCGGGCTGGTTTCTAGTAGTAAGTTAGTGCTCTCCAGGAACTTCGATCAATCGTCGTCCTGCGTTCCATAGTGATCACTTCCATCTTGCTTTTGCGCGAGCATCATAAATTGGTAAGATCAAGAATGGACAACCGCTGGGACTGCTCTCGAAATAACACGAGCAGCTTTCACCAGTTCATTCCAAATGAATCCTGATCTTCGCAGCAAAGGAAATTTTACAAGCACCACTCCATGCGATTTTTCAATGGAAGCAAGTCCGCACAAGACGAATCGTCTTCGTGCTCGATGAATGTTTAGTTACAGTTTACAGTGCCATAATGTATGAGAATAAAAGTTGGCACCAAGGCCAGGAGAACACGTCACGCGTTGTGACACTGAGGGATGGCGGCCCGGCCAGCGCGCGCTTTCTCTCTGCACCTGCGGCTCATGCTTTCCTTTTACTGCAAGCCTACGCCGTTCCATTTCTCGTATGATGTAAGCAGCAGTAGTGTGATTGCTTTCCTGAGAGCGTCCAGAGAATCACTACAGAAATCTGCGAACTCGTTGCGAGTTTTTTGTCCAGGTCAACAACTGGGAGGTTGCTCTTGAAGCATCTCCTGCAGTCCTGAAGCTTAAGCTAACTCTCAAACTTCGCTGTACATTGCAAAGAAAAAAAGTTGTAAATTTACATTAAAAAAAGGCTTCTTTCCCCAAATTTGAAAAAAGTGCATTTGCAGAACAATAGAACAGGAGGAATAGGAAAAGCAACGATCAATAACGAAAAAATTCGTTTGTTTCTAATTCTAAACCGACATCGACCTTCACAAAAAGAAGAACAGGTAAGAACGACGAAATGAGAGAGAGAGAGAGAGAGAGAGAGAGAGAGGGAAGGGATGGATGCAAGGACAACACTTCTGCCCCTACCGTCCTTCCTAAACTAAAGTTAAAAAAATGCAGCATATTTTCAAATACCACTGCGGCTCCTCCCCAAATCCGGCATCACCGCAACATCATCATCATCATCATCATCATCATGATCTTCGCGCACACCGGAACGTTGTGCACATATACAAGAAGCATTGTTAGTGTAACTTTGTGACGCGCAATATGCAAGATGATTGCATCTGTCATGCTGGGCATGCGTTCAAGGTCCATTCAAAAGCGTTTTCACGTACCATCTGCGCATGACAGGCTTCTGGTCTCATGCCAAACAGATTTGCAATGCTGTTCCTCCAAGAAAGTTACACCTACAAGCTTTTTTTCTTGGATAAAATATGCATCTAGTACATTAATCTTCGCGCGGCCACCAGCTTCTTGTTTTTCAGTGGAGCTTCGTGTTGAAAAATTTCAGCGACTGGAGGTAGTTCTTGCTTGCGACGCCCAGCCAACGGTCAGAAAAGTTGGTTGCCCCTGTCTGACGAAAAGGCATTCGCTGTGCATGTTTTATTATAAGTATTATAAGTATTGAGATTGACGAAGCCGTCCGGAAATTATCTTATTTTTCCCCAAAAAAGAAAATAGAACAAGTACGGACGAGAGCGAATCACTTAAAGCACCAGGAAAACCCTGGCGAAACACGCACACCACAGTAATGTAAGTACCGAACGTGTTCCAGCCGCAGCAGGACCAGCCATGGTCGACTGGTCCGAACACGTCCGAGTCGTAATCAAAGTAAGCACTTTCCTTGTCCTCCTCAGTGAACAAGAACCTTTTATTGTTCCCCTGCGCATCCTCGTACACTTCGGCCGCGAATTTGGGATCGAGGACAATGTTTCGCCCGCCCCGGTTCACAACTTGCAGCCGACCCCACCCTGGAGGGTTGACATACCCCACGTGTGTGTCGCCTGGGAGTCCGAACTTCTCGGATAGAAACGAGGACGGAGCACCGCTTCCCCCCGAAACAGCAGACGAGCAGTACTGACCGTGCTCGCCGCGGTCCAGCTTCTTGTCTTGATTGAGATCAGCCCACTCCGGGCAAGCCTCCATCTCCGCGCCCTGCAGGTCCCCGCTCTCGTCGGCGTCCAACAGATCGAACTGCGCAGCGTTGGAAACGTCTTGGGGCCTGACCCTGTACTCTTCTGCGAGGTCCACCTGTCCCAAGAAAAACGCTACCGCGACCATTCTCACTCAATAGCTAAGACTCGACTCATTTTTTTGGAAAAAAGCAAACCACTTTTCGAAACGTCGCACGGCATGCAGGAGAGGTCTCGGCCTCTCACGGAAGACGCCGAGATCTGCGCGAAAAACATGCGCGCTTTTTGATCATTTTTGCGGGCCCCCTTGACATTTCTTGGAAAGTTGGCCTTTTCAAGGAAAAGTCGGGCCCTTCCCGGGGGCGATAGCACGTGCTCCAACTTCGGACTTTTCGCAAGAGATTCTGGCTTTTTCCAGAAGGTCCTGCAAAGGCACGGAAACCCGCACGAAAAGTCCAAACTTCGGGCACGCGTTATCGCTTCCGGAAAGGTCCAGGCTTTCGTGAGAAAAGACCCGGCTTTCGGGGAAATGTTAGCCGGCCCCGGCAAAGATAATCAAAAAAGCGCCACATTTTGAGCGGTTGTCGGGGTCCTCCGCGAGGAGCCTACCCTCTCATACAAACAAGCGCAATTCTAATTCCTGAACAAGCAGACCAAACCAGGAACAAAACCACTCCGGTTGGCATTGCGAATATATTGCCCAGAGCAATGCGAAAAAGCTACCTCTAGCTAAGTGCTACCTGTCCGGGAGGGCGGAGCTTCCTCGAAAAGCGGTTTTCGTTTTTTCCATTCAGAAAAATGGGCTGACTTTCGTCTATTGCTATTGAAAACGATAGCGATGCAGCTTTCTTTGGATACCGCCGTCATCGTGTTCACGTGTTTCTGCGACGCTGCCGCAATCTTGCGCGCTTGCGTAAGAATGCGCAAACGGCGCTTTGGCAAAGGCTTGGGCCCGTTGTGCGTCATCGGGGTAAACGCGCTGGGTCGGTTTGACGGGCTGGACCCTGTTATTCCGTGTTCGTTTTTATTTCAACTGCCGAGCGAGTGACTTCAGAGTCGTTCGCCAAATCAGAATGCATGAGCATCCACATCCATTCTGTCAAATTGCGGTGCGCGATAAAGTTAAAGTGCAAATCTACTTCAAGTCTAAAGACTAAGATAATGAATACCCTTCGTAGAGCCGATTTTGCGACCATACGCCCCCCCCTGGGAGGTCTGCGGCGCTTTCACGGGGCTGAAAATATCGGCCGCTTTATCCACCACGGCCTCCTCCAGGGAAAGCGCGGCCAACGGCAACGAGAGGAACAAGAACATCACACGCATGATTTTTGCCTTTTTTTCCACAAATAAATTGTGAATCGGGAGAGAGCTTCTCTCGTATCCTAGCAGAAGGAATGGGAACGGAGGATAAAATGATGAAGGTGACAGCAACTGAACAAGATCAAGATGACTAAAGTGAATTCCTGCAGACGTGGACGCCCATTTTTGCGCCCCAAGAAACAAGAATAAAGTGTGTGATCTTTTTCTTACAACCAACACGACGGAGAACATCGAATCTCTACCTGTAACTGTATTGCAACAGGCAAGATTAATAGTAGAAAGACCCAACTTTTCTAGCCGTGATTGGTAGGCTGCAGTGCAAAAAGCCATGCAGTTTCCATTCTTACCGCCTCGAATTGGAATTGGTAGGCTAGCTATGTGCGCAGAACAGCTGCACTTCAGCAAATAAATTGACTATCCGGCTTTATTGCGCTACCGGCTCCACTCCGGCTCAACTCTCTTGATGTTTGTCATATGAATGAAGGATGGATACTGACTTCTCAACGGTGCGTGAAACCTCAACATACTCTGCGCGGCTCCGATAAATAGCGAAGCAGAGGCGATCAGGTTATTTTTCCACCTTGGTGTCATTAAACCGACAAAGAACAGCAACAGTGGCTCGGCACCTAGAAACAAAACAACAGCAGGTCGGGCCCTGCCAGTGCATTCCAAATGAATCTTCGCAGCGCCGGGGAAAACTTATTGCTTCCACGGTTTTTTGGTGGGAAAAAGTCCTCCAAAGACGGATAATCGTTGTTTTCGGTTTCTTGAGCATACTTCTGAGGATGATAGCCTCGTCGCTCCAGCGGCGTGCTGTTGCTAAAGTCACGGCTTGCTGGTCCGAGACTGTGACAATTGTCATGGCAATAATCTACATGTTCTTGACCAACTTCACTACCTAGACGTCGAGATGAACCTTTTCCAACGTTTCTTTTCTCTTGTTCGCTTTTTTCTGCGACAAATCGTTCTCCCACATACGGTCTCAAGGCGCGGGGAGGCACAACATCATTCAACGCACTGCGTCGATTCGAACGTGCAGCCTGCTGCCCACCGGTTCCTGGACGAGGACCTGCTTGGTCGTCATTAATCGCGAAATTCTTGTCGTTCTCCAACATCGACGACACACCATGATCAACATCTGCGACCACTGCAACCGCTCGCTTTGCGTGGCCGCTGAGTCGCACGGACCGTTCCGGCTTGGGGCGAAAGGGGAGGGCCGATTTGGTGGCGTCACCGCGCAGCACCAAGTCCTGCAGTTCTTTGTCGGCCGAAAGCGGAAAAAAGTCCGTCCCGACGACAAGATGCGCGGCTTTCCGCTCCGCTTCCGTTTCCCGGATATTGCGCATTGCAAATAAGTATGTCGGGGTCCTCTGGAAAATTCAAATTGTGATGCTGAAGTAAGTATGGAGGAGCCTCCTGGTGCTGCTTTCAAGTAGTGTATCCAAGCATGACAGCTTTAGTTGACCACGCCATGTCTAATGCGTAGCATGCAAAAAAGTAAACGCCTCCTGTGCTGGCTATGCAATACAGATTTTTCAGGAGAATGCAACACATGCAACACAGGTTCCACTTTTCTAGACCCAGACATATACTTTGCACTGGATACCAGACGGTCTCGTGCGCTTCGTAGGGCTGGTCGCAGGTCACGCAGCACCACGCCGACTGGTACCGCCCCCCCTTTTATCCAGTGCAAATATGTCTGGGTCAACTTGTGATGCGCATTTCACTTCACACAGAAATCTGTCATGCATGGAACCCAAAAGCTGCACATTTCTGGCCACCGAAAGAAGGGCTTTGTCATGAGGATTACGCATTAAGACACCTTCTGTTGAGAGCCTGTGATGCTAGGGCGTGCATGCCACACCTTGTTCTGCAGCATGCGAATGCTGCACTACAAACCTCGGCATCCTTCCAGACCCAGACATATTTGCAATTGATACCTTTCCGGTCCGCCGGACCCCGCGCGGGCAGCTTTCCGATAGGTCCGGCGCGTGTTCGGTGTGCGCGGCGCCGCACTGGCACTTGGCGCGCCAGGTGGTGACATCGAACCCCCGGCGCCGCACCAGCCACCACTCTATCAAAGTGAAAAAAGCCCCCACCCCATAGTCAAAAGGTGATCTGCGTTGCTGGATTTATGTACACAAATGAGCTCTGTATTGCGGCAAGAGCTTGTCGGCATATTCTAAGCCCATGAGGGTACGCATCCGGCTAGCAGCTGCGCATGAGAAACAAGACTGACATAGGCGAAAACGCATGACAGACTGGCTGCACAATGCGCCAAATGGGCGCCGTTTGCCTTGTACGCAAGACAAAGCTGGTTTGTGATCACAAATCAGCATCACAAATTTCCCCTTCGATATGGAGAGGGGGGATTTTTCCTCACAATACACTCCCCGACCTCCTCTGGGCGCTTGGGGATGAAGCGGAATCTCGGACACGGGCCGCTGCTGCAGTCGGACCGGCCGAGCGGGGCTTTCTTGCCGCTGCGTTCCGCTGCGGCAATCTCGGTTTGGCAATCCCGGTGCTCCGCAAAGGTGAACCCGCAAAAACAGCGGCTCTGCAAGCCAATCCGGGCGCAGAATTCTTGTCGCGGTTCAGTATTGACGCGCGGGGGAGTAGTGGAGGACGACGAGGAGGCTTCTGCGTATCGCACCGGTCGCCACACCCCGTAGACCCCGAGTTCCACAGCGCGCTTAGCGGCAAGAAACTCCTCGCGGATCAGTTTCTGCGCGCCCTGCGCCGGGCCGTGCTCCACCACCGCCTCCTTGATCCGGGCGGCTGGATTCATGCTCATCGCGGAGGCAACTACATGGCGTTTATTTTCAGTCGTCTTCATTTCTAAAACTAGGGTCGTACACGCAGCACATGACTGTTCGAGATCACTCACTTTTGCAACATCTTTATCAGGTCAATCGCCCTACCTACCGCAATTTTCGACATCAAGTACAAGTTCTCTGATGTACTGCAACATCAAATCACTTGTTGCATTCTCATTCTATCTAATGCCAGCATTTGTGACCTCCGCTAGCTACACCACTAATGCACTTACCCTCGCTGCCAGCACTGATAATTTTTCTCAAGGAAGTTGAAGTTCTAAAACTTCAAAACACCTAAGTACAAGGAGGTACGCCACGCACCTCCCGTTTTCCGGATCTGTGGGGAGTGAAATCCTTTTCCAATAAGGTTCAACTTTTCTCGGTTTTTTGTCACTGTCTTGCGCAACTCTGTGCTTAGCAGCATTCGGAAAAGAAAAGAAATAACGGATCGTTTCTTCAGCAGAGCCTGCTTCCACAACCGTGAAGATCCCTAGTAGTGTTGGTCTTTTAAGGCTCGGGAATGCAGTAATGATCAAAGCAGCACTTCCAAGTGAATTGGCCCCCCGCCGGTCCCCCCGGATTCAGGTACGGGTAGCTCCAGCCGTCCTCTTCGCAATTACAGCCGGAAACCGGCTTCATGGCCGCCGCCGTGTAGTTTCGGTAGGTTTCCCCGCAAAGCGTTTCCGCCTCCATCTTCGAGCACGCCCGCGAGCACGCACTGCACTCGCGCACTTTAGAATGGTGGAGACGCAAGGCGGTAGTCGCGACGTAGGTGTTGGTTGCTATTTCACAAATCGAGTAGTAGAGCAGCACGGTGGCAAGCCGCGCCCGCAACATTCTCGCCGGACGGACCACGATGGGAGGTTTGGTCAACACTGATTCAGTTTCCCGTCTTCAGACGTGTCCCATCATGCCCACGACCCCCTCAGGGTTGGTTCCTCTGGGCGCACCGCAGCCGCGGGTCGACAAGAACGCGTCAAAATTCAGTGCGCAGCTAGCCTGGGCATCTTTCGTTATGTCGCAGCACAGTGCACGACTACATTGGCTATGTTGGCCTCGAGTAGTCCAATCAGCATCGGCACTTTGTCAGATGATAAGATCTATCTAAAAAACCCTGCAATCACTCAGGGAGTGCTGTTCTGCTCTCTAGCTCACCGAGGGACGTCAACCGGAAGGCGAAAAACAAAAAAGCCCAGAACATCTACACTTTCGATGGTATAATGTGACGCAGCGTCAACTTCAATTCTAATAGTGGTTTTCTTCATAAATCTCAACTTCGTTGCGGGTAGACAATTTTGTGTGCGTTTCGCAAGCAGCAGAATTTTTGTTTTCAAACACCTCGGCATTTCGCAGACAACAGAACCTCCCGGAGGATGGAGCAGGAGGCAAAAAGATAATAAATACGTAGTACATCAACTGACTGCACCCGACACCCAAACCGGTCGATCGGTCGCGACGAGTGCGAACACTTTACTCGCTCAAATATCAGGATCTTGGTTGAGGAAGGAGTCCAGGGGTGGGCTTTTGCTCAGCCCGCGGCGGGAAATCAGGCCGGACACTTCCTCCTCCACCTCGGGCGTGTGACTGTAGAAAAACCGCTTGTTCTGGCTAACGTCATATCTGTTCCCGTTTTCCAAGTCGCCGAAATCCACGTCCAATTCCCGACCCTTCCACCTGCGGGAGGGACTACTCCGGAGTCGCTGCACCAGGCCCTGCAACAACGCCGGAAACAGCACGAAGAAGACGAAGAGAATCACCAGCGACGTATCAAATGTAAAAATGTCTGGGTCTGGAAGAATGCAACTTGTGATGCTGCATTTGGATATCTAAAAAATTTGTGTTGCATGAGCAGCAAAAGGATTCTAATTTTTGCTACGCGGAGAGGGCATTTGTCATGCGGAATAAGCATCAAGAATCCCTCAAAAAACCTGTGATGCTAGGGCATGCATCACAAGCGTCATGGCTCATGCAAACCGTGCATGACAAGTCTCAGAATCTTCCAGACCCAGACATTTTTGCATTTGATACGACGCGAGCGTCATCAACACCAGCGCGACCCGGTGGAACGCGTACAACCGGTAGAACACCTGCAGCGGGTTATGCTGAGCAAAAACGTCCCCAGCCCAGAGTTGTCATGCTAGTCTGCATGGTCGAAGCATCTGTCATGCTGCTCCGCAATATGACGCGCAATTTCATCTAGTCCCGTTTGGTAAGTTGTCATGCGCGAATCTTCACGATGAGACAGCGGATCTGTGATGCATCCGCGCTAGAAGACCTAGACAGGACTATACTACATCAGAAACAACTTGTCATGCGCAAGCGCCAAAACTTGTGGATTTGTCTAGCAGACTTCCCATCTTGACTATGGGGTGGCGACGTTTTTCCTGAGGATACGGGTAAAACTCGACGTTGTGTGCGACGCAGGTCTCCCGCATGGGCTGGAACTTCGAGGTTCTGGCCGATTTCGTTTCGATGCACTTGTTACCGGGCATCTTCTCGTAGCCCCGGGTCAGGACCAGTTCCGTTTCCCACCACCGCAACTTGGAGCACATCACCGCCAAATCCGGCTGTTATTCTGAGGAAACATGATCATCCCCCCCCCCATATTGAAAAGATAGGCATCTGTCTGATGATTTGCGTTCTTGCAGATTTTTTGAGACCACAAACCCTGTCCGTCTTATACAAAAAAGCAAAGTGAGAAAGTCCGCCGCGTTTTTATGCAGGCGGTTTGTACTGCTGTAAGGCCTACAGGACAGACCTCTGCCCTTCTAGACGCCTACACCAAAAGGCCCGGCCCACCTAGGATCTGCGTGCGTTTGTCCTCTACTGCAAATCCAATTTGTGTACGCAAATCCCGCAACACAGATTTCTGTTTTGCTAAATGGGGAGGGGGCGTTTTTCATTTTGATAGCTGTCCCTGAGGGTCCACGCGTTCGCAGTAGCTCGCGTCGAGACTGCGCTGGAAGCCAGGGGAGCACAGGTAGTCGCTCGCCGCGCACTCGCAGAACGCGTGGTCCACCGGGAGCTGGTTGCTCATGGCGTTTGACGCCGCTGTTAGCATGTTGTTGTTGGCGCTGTTCCCATTTCTCCGCAAATTGCTCAAGTTGTTGTTGTTCACATCGCTTTCGCCATTACTACCCCTCGTATCTCTACCGAGGAGGGTCCACAAATCTTTGTTCCCTGCCTGGAAGTGGTCCGCGAGAGAGGAGGCAGTATTCATGCCATCCGCTGTTTCGTCGCGAATCTCGGATGTGGCGACGTGGGCGGATCGGCAGCTGGCGTCCCGCGGGCGGCGCCAGAAAGTGAGCCGTTCTCCCAGGTGGCAATCGTTTTCGTCGCGAATGGAGAAAGGTTCCAGATCTCCGAGCGTGCAGAGACCTAGCCGCTGGTACTGCGCATCCGCCATGTCCACGGTGTAGGTGCGGTAAGTGCGGGTTTGCGTGTCGAAGGTCTCGACGTACACGACCGTGGAGAGGCAACTGGGGTGAGTGAAAAGGCCGGAGATACGAAGGTCCGTCGCACTCCTACCGTCGTCGGAAGACGTTGATGACATCGGCACAGCTGCAGGAGCGCCATCTCTTTCATCTGCTACTGGTGGGGGGAACAGTGCGGATGAGGAAGTCATTCCCTTGTTGGACGCAAACCGCTCGTCGCGTCGCACGCCGTCACTGTCCACGGAAATGCGGTCCCCAATCGTGAAGGCCTGCATGTCGTCCTGTTCTGCACTGACCCCGTTCGCAACTGACCCGTCTCCACGACCACCTCCAAGGGGTTTCAGCCGGCTCACGGCGGACCAGGTAGTGCCCTGGTCGGTCGACACTAACAGCGTGTTGGCTTTTGCACCGGTTTCCGCGTTCGGCGCGGCCACCAAAATGTCGCCGCCGGCGAGAATCTGCGCGTGGTACTGGCCGCGCAGACTCAGCTCCCACCGCCGCCCCCCTTTATGGATGTGTCAGAGTTGAAATCGACAAAGTTGAAATAATTTGTCACGCATAAAATGGATGCCAGTTGGAACCCAGTTTCTAAGTGGCGCATGACAAATGATCTCGGCGGTCCCTAAATCCAGTTTGTCATGCTGTTTAGGCAAAGAAGAGTGATTTTCTTATGCTACTTTAGCAGCTCGAGCTGTAACCCCAAACAGGCTTACAATCGGCCTCACTTGCCTGCTCTGCAACACACGTGCCCCGGGTCATGCATTTTATGCATTACAGATTATTTCAACTTTGACGATTTCAAACCTGACGCTTCCATACCCGTCGCGCGACACATACAACTCCGCCTCGGGCGAGACTCCGAGCAAGAGCCCCGGTGCGGACCGGCAGGATTTCGCGGACGGCAGAGACAGCGGTGTCTCCTATGGCGTTCTCAAACGTTACATTCTCAACTGTTACATGAACTTGTGATGCATGACCAGCGAAAGTGAAAGGGAGGACGAGGATCTTGGTTGCAGCTCTTGCATTACAAATTTGGCACAGATTTAGGTGCTGTCTAGCCCTTCGAGAATTTGTCATGCGCAGCCACTTGGTCGTGTGGTTGCTTATGGCAATTTTGCATGACAAATCATGTAACAGTTGAGAATGTAACGTTCTTTGAGGACTCCATATCTCCTCCACATCGGTCCGAACCGCCTCCCACACTTGCCCGTTGTCGAACGTGATGTAGGACTCGTACAGAACCTGTTGGTCGTTCACGATGTCGGTTTCATCTTCTTCGTATGGATTGTAAAAATGTCTGGGTCTGGAAACTTGTGATGCTGGGTGGCGTATCATGAACAGGCCACAAGTGCTGGCTCTGCATGAGAAGCTTTTGGGTTTCTAGATGTTGCCTATTCTGCATGACAAACTGCGACTCTGCATGACAGCAAAATGGGGCTCTTCGGTAACGTGCGTGACAGATTTAAGAGTCATGCCAGACAAGCATGACAAACGTGCACTCTTCCCAACCCAGACATATTTGCATTTGATACTTCGAGACTCGCAGCCGCGGCACCCATTTCTGACGTTGCTCCACCACCCTCCTCCGCGTCCAGCTGGTCTGCAAATGGCAGCCCGATTTTTGTCGCGATGAACACCCCGCCGACGCCGGTGTCGATCCACGAAGGCTGCTTGTTCATGGATTTCGTGACCAAGTCCGGGATCACGCGGCGCATGCGCTGGAAATCGATGACCTCAAAAACGTATGCACTTTTGCAAAAGTATCGTGCTCGTAGGAAAAATCGCATGACAAATTAGCGAAGCATGACAGCGCTTGGAGAAATTTGTCATGGTGAATTACCGTAGAGAACTAGATTTCTCATGCGTGATTGCGCTAATCTTCACAAAGACTACGATGCTTCTTCCCAGGGGATAAAACGTCGCCGATCGCGTGCTCGCGACTCGGATCGTTCTCCGCCCCCTCTTCGCGCCGCAGGTCGGGGGGGAGAACCACGTGGATGTACTGCGGGTGGACCGCGAGGACGCGCAAACCGAGCAGCTGCACGGACGTCGGCGCTTCGTCGTCATTTTCCGTGACCGTGTAGTGAACACGCTGCCAGTACTGCGACAGGTTCATCTGCTGCTTTTTGTCATCAACATTGCGCCCTCCGGTGGCGGAAGTTCCCGTCGTCCCAGAAGTGGTTCCGCTTTGCTGTTGGTCCTCCAATTCTGGTGCTGGTGAAGCCGCACTGCGCGGCGCGGCCCACTCCGTCTCCATGTGGGAGTTGTACTCGCTACTCCCGAACCACGCTCCCGCCGCCGCCTCGTCGCGTGCGTGCTTGGCGCCGTCGAAGCACCACAGAAAGAGCTGCTCGCGCTCCTGCTTGGTCGCGCCCGAGCGGAACATCGATTTCGGCGTTTCCAGCGCGACGGCGAGTATCAGCCCTGCCTCGAACAAGATGCGTGCGGCCACCCGCGGACCGGAGGCTGGTGACCCGTCGCCGATCAGCACCTCGAACGTGGTCATGAAGTCGTCCGACCGCAGCAGGTCGTACCCATGTCCGAAGAAAAACTTCTCCTCGGAGAGCGGAGGATTTTTTGTGTCGCGAGCCCCTGGGGCCGTTGCGGAGCTGCCTCTCTGTAGGGTCTTCGCAGCGGGTCCTGCTGGACGGTCTTCGCTGTTCATCGTTGGAGATTGCTGCTGTAACTGCAATTCAACATCCTCCGCGCCAGGAGTTCTTGATGTCCGTGGTGCACTTGTACTGTTTATCCCGTGCGTGGAAGTGAAAAAAGAAAACGTCGGCCAGGCGGACATGCCGGCACCGAAATTGGCGACAAACTGCATCGGCGCAAGAACCCCGCGTCTAGTAGACGACGACGCGCTATCCGCATTGGTCTCCTCGTAGCCCCCGGCGCGATGCCGTTTCACTAAGTACACTCTGTCTAACTGCTGGTTGGTTGGAGCGGCCGTGAACTGTTCTACGCCAAGGCCCCAGGCAAAGTTGTGAACCCCCGTATCCACCAGCTTCCAGTGCAGCCAGGATAAAGACACGGCGACCTGCACCTGAAACAGCACGCCCCTCTTCGTCAGCACCAGCGCCGTCCCGACGGTGCGCGGGTGCCAGTCCCACCGGGCGAGAGACGTGGTGTTTAACGGTTGCGGCACGGAGGACGCCGCCCGCCACGACCGCCCGGCGTCCCGGGACAACCACAGGCCGGAGACCGTGGCCAGCGCCACCTGGTCCCGATCCCGCTCCGACACGTAAACCTGGTGCTGGTTCGAGGCGTGCTTACTGCCGGTATCAAATGCAAATCTCGATCTGGGTCTGCTCCGTAATGTGAGAAGTGAATGAGAGGCGCAAGAACGCAAGACGGAGCCAAGCATGTTGACAAATTTTTGAGCTCCTATGTGTTGCGTATTCAACATTCCGCACCGCAAACTGCGTTCTTTTTGCATGACAGGTAGGACAACTAGGAGGGCCCTTTGTTCGTTGTTCGTGCTCATGCATCACAGATTCTCGAATGATCATGTCAACCATGCCACCTGACAAATGTAGCAATCTTCCAAAACTACACCGGACACATTTGCAGTTGATAGCCGGAGAACTTCTGCAAAATTGGGCTGGTGGCGCTGGTCCCCGCGAACGCGCTGCTCCCGGGGGTGACCGTAGTGCTGTCCCGGCGCTGCGCAAACGACGTTCTGTGCGGCTCCTGCGTGGGAAGATCTTCATGCTCCTTGCCACCTCCAGTCATTTCTCCGTTGCTGCTAAAGGAACCGCCGGTCGGTACCATGCCGAAATTCAGTGTGAACAACGGATCCACCTATCAAATGCAAAAATGTCTGGGTCTGGAAGATTGGAACTTGTGATGCTCACTTTGGACTCTAGAAAAATCTGTATTGCATGGCCAGCAAGAGGAGTCTAGTTTGTGCTACGCGGGGAGGGCCTTTGTCATGCGGAGTAGGCATCAGGAAGCCCTCTCAAAATCTGTGATGCGCGGTCGTGCATTACAGACATCCTGGGTCATGCAAAACATGCATGACAAATCTCAGAATCTTCCAGACCCAGACATTTTTACATTTGATACCACCACGTTTGCAACCATCTCGCCATTCGCCCCACTGCTCTCCGGCTCCGGGGTGTTCATTTTGCTTTCCTTATCGTAAGGAAAAATGCCCCCTCCTCATATCGAAAAGAATAAAATTTGCAATGCTGATTGATGACCTCAAATCAGCTTTGTCTTGCGTACAAGGCAAACGGCACCCATGTGGCGCATTGTGCCGCGAGTCTGTCATGCGTTTTCGCCTATATCAGACTTGTTTCTCATCCTCAAGAACTGCTAGCCGGAAGATGCGTACCCTCAAATGGGCTTAGGGTACTATGCCGACAAGAAGCTATTGCTGCAATACAAAGTGTATCTGTGTACACAAATCCAGCAACACAAATTGTCTTTTGAATATGGGGTGGGGGCTTTTTTCACTTTGATATTCCTCGTCCGGCGCGGTATTGATCTGCGACAACTGGCCAAAAGCCAGCGGCAACTGCATGCGCAGTATCAAAAGGAAACATCCCCCCACCCCATATCGAAGTGGAAATTTGTGATGCGGAATCTGTGTACACAAATTGGCTTTGTCTTGCAGTAGAGGACTACAGGCAGATAGAGAGCCTGAGTAAGGGAGGTTTGGCGTAGGCGCCTAGCAAGGCAGTCGCGTCCTCTGTAGGCCATACAGCATTACAAATCCCCTGCAGAACGCGGCGGGGTTTTTGGCTTTGCCTTCCTGCAATACAGACACGACTTGTGGTCACAAATCAGCATCACAAATTTTCAAAAGTGTCCCGGGTTGGTATGGGGAGGGGGGATTTTTCCTCACAATACGCAGCTTCTCTTGTTCGGCGGCCTCGCCGCGAGCGAGAAAGTTGCTGTCGACCCGCGACCACTGCTGTCCGCCGTCGTGCGTGTAGAACAAGTCGTCGGAGGTGAAGGCAAAAATGTTCGAGTACCCCCCGCCACACCCGCACTCCGCCGCGCAGCGCTCGAGGTCCGACCCGGAAAGACAGCGGTGCCCGCACTCCGTGTCGCAGTTACCGCTGTTGCCCGCGAACACCAGCCGCTCGACCATCCCGGAAAGCAGCTCGGCGCGAACGTGGAGAAAAGATCCTCCTAGGAGTAATGAAGATGTTGCACTGGTGGCCAAGAATAGGCGCAGAAACAGCTGCAGCCATGGCTGCAGGCGACGAGGCGGACATGAAGACTTCATTGTTTCTCTCTAGACTAGTTCGTGAATATTAACACGGCAGGAATAGTACTCTCCGGAGCTCTTGTGGTAGAAGCTCGTGGTAATCAATATCAACCAAGATCCCGGGTCTATTACTTCAACTTCCCGATGAAGGAATAATATTTGTTATTTCAATCTTCACCAGTCTCTATAAATATAGTCCGGTCTCCTATCTAAAGCTCGCTCCGGGCCCGGGCTGGCACGTGTAAAGCTCTCACAACTCCAAGATCATTTTTTCCATCTTTACGCTCTCACCCTCGACACTGAAGACACACCAGAGAATTCTAGCAGGAACCTGCTACTACACAAATTCTTGAACACCTTGTTTTCAGTGCCTCTTTCAAGACATTCCCTCGCCATCCGATGGCGATTCAACGCTACAACCACAGGTGATTTTAATTTTTGACATGACAGAATCCATATTGAGAAAAGAATTTGTCCGAGAGAAAATGTTGTAAACAAGGAATCAAGTGCAATAGATCATAGTGTGCTGGGGTTACTTAGAGAGCAGACAAAACAAAAGAAAAAGACCAAAAACAAAAAGGGATAGTAGAAAGAAGAAAAAAGTAAAAGGATCAAACCTCCGGTCCTTTATCTAATTGTGTTGTGGTGGAGAATCCTTCTAGGTCCAGGCGAAGCCCAAACCAAGAACGCTCCACCGGTAATCGAGCCAATCTTGATCAACGCCGGAATAAAGTGTCAAAATACTCCTGCTCAGAGTTCATCGACTCCACTAGGCTAAAAATATGCTCCTACGTGTGCTCGTTCAGGAGGTGTGGTAGTACTATGAATGGTGTCTTTAATATTTTCCTCGACACGCGGCACCCTAGTACCCCATCGCTCCTTTTCGTACTAGTAGCTAGCGGAGTTGTTGTACTCTCGTCGTTCTTGCTTGTGGCGCGACGGAGCTTGGCCTGCAGCTTGACCAATCTCACTTGGTTGGCTGCATGCCGAGCCGCCGGCCAATCTTAGATCAAGGTAGTTCAAAAAAGCAGCACACAGCTTGCTCCGGTAGCGTTGTGGCTGCCATCACTTTTCGCGAAGAAAAGTGATGCCGTCCCAAGTGCGACACACATCACGCTAGTCATTTTCATCCAACAAGCGAGGAGGTCGACACAAAGGACAATCGACTGAGAACAAAGGTTTAGGTCTGTAAAAAGAACGAAAACCACGCCTACTAGTTCTCTGTCGATTTCAAGTCTCCTGAAGTATAGCTGCAATAGCAAAAGAATTATAGTGCAAAAAAAAAGGGGGAAGTGAGTGATTAAAAGTACGAGACCAAGATAAAAAAAAGTGCTGAGAGATACAGACAGAAAAGGGGGGCTGAAAAACAGCGTCGATATTGGTAAGGGGCTGAAGAACAGCGTCGGTATTTATTTTGGTAGTGCAAGAAGATTCACATAGTGGATTCAGTAGTAACAGATTCAGATAAGTAAAAAGAAAAACAACGGAAGGAAAAATGTGTAAAATCGAAATTCTTTAATTGCACAAAGGTACTTATGCGTAATATGGAAAGTAAGAGTATGCAAAAGGTTGAAAAGGTCAAAAAAGTTCGCTATGGTATAATTAGGTAAAATGCTGGTAGTTCGATCGAGATCAAACCGGGCACTTGCGGAGGGTGATAAGACCGATTCTCAGCAAGAAAAATCACACTCATCAAAATAATCGAATACGACAAGCTGAAGCTGACAAGGATCATATCAAAGGAACGCCAATCCACAAAAGAAGAAAAGTGCACCACCTACACCTTCTACTGCGTTACTTACACCAGCGCGACCACGTGCCGGTGCGCCCTTCGGTTGAGAATGGTGTCCCGCTTCTTGTTCAGATCCGTCTCCGGGGTGCAACAGTAGACGCGCGCGAACAGCTTGGTGCGGTGCAACCGCCGCCTGCACCGGTACCACCAGGAATGTTTCTCGGCCCTGCGGACACCCCGCTCGTCGTGCTGACCGTCCGACCAGTTGTCGAACGGACTGTCGTCCAGCAGCTCCTTATGCATTGCAAATATGTTTGGGTCTGGAAAGATGCAAGGTTTGTCATGCTTGGCTAACATGACTCTTAAGTTTGTCATGGGCGTGACCCAAGTCTCCCACTTTTCTCTCATGCAGAAGCTCACTTTGTCATGCAGACTAGACAAGACTGTACTAGCAACTCCAAAACTTGTCATGCTTGGCAGTCAACTGAGGTTTTCTTGTCTTTCCCAACCAGCATTACAAGTTTCCAGACCCAGACATTTTTGCATTTGATACTCCTCCGGCTTCTTCGGCCGCCGGGCGCGCAGTTGCCGCCGCAGGTTCATCAACTCCGCCTGCGACATCGGCAGCTCCGAGGCGGAAGACTCGCCTGCAGTCGTGCTTTCTTCCGCACAGGACCCGACGGAGCTGCTCGACTCGTGTTCCCGCCCAGCCGTGAAATCCTGTTCGTCCTCTACTCCTTGCTCGACCTGCATTTGCTCTTCCCCTTCGGGTTTCATCTGCTTCTCAGCGGCGGCTCTCCGCAGCGCCGGGTCCCGCTTCGCGCTCCGGAAGCCCACGGGGGGCGTGTGCATCCGGGCCAGGCGAGCCACGTCGATTTCATGGTCATCGGCGGAGGACGAAGCGGTAGTCGAAGATTTCGAGTTCGGCATTTCGTCGACGCTGGAACTCCTGCAAGAAGTGGTCTCGACAAAAAAAGCTCCGTGTCCACTTCCTGTTATTTCCGCTTCAATTTACTACCTTCCACCTGAGAGGACGACCTATTGAAAGTATCAGCGAGATGAGGCTCTTAATAACAAATCGTCTTTTGTAAGTCGAGGAGAACAGGAAGGTTCGAAAAAATTTTTTGCGTTGTTGTAAATGAAAGCCAAACTACAAAAAGCCAACGTACGTGTACTACAAGAAAAATCGATCTTTGTGGTCAGCAATGTGATGATAGATGATGAGGGAAAATCTTGCGAAAAAAAGTCTTGTGGGAAAATTTTTGGGGAAAATCAGAAAATCCTGCAAGACCCTGTTGGTAAGTAATCAGCTAGTGTTCACTTTTGTTTTGTGACATCAGTCGCGCTTCATGATAGCTACACGCAGGAACCAAGTCAGTACTAAATGGCCACGGTGGCAAGATTGGACGAGGATGCTAACTCAAAAAGAACGCTTTTCGTGAACGACAGAAACGTGCACTCATCCGACAAGTACAGAAGCTGCAACCGACAATTCATTCACTTTGATGAAACAGAAGAAGGCAATGCACGAACCGACTGCTGCTTTATTTCGGTTGTAACGCTACGAAATTCGACACGAATGTCAAAACCGATGCTGTTATATGTTTTCAGAAACCGAGACCAGAAAACGAACGCGAGCGCCACCGAAGTACTAGAAAATAACCATGTGGCAGAGCCAAGTGGAAGATGTCGATGTGGACGATGAAGCGTCTCTTCGTATAAAAGGGCGAAACTTAAAGTCCTTCCTACATACGCGTCAGTCAAACTCAGTCCTGGTGCGTCTCATCGTGGTTATATCATGTGGTCATCTTCTTTACACTTGCTTCTAACTCCATTTTACTTAACCGTCGAACGCCTCGACGAATTCCAGCCAGAGCGCTTTTCCACCGACGTCGACAAAGAGCTTCTCGTCTGCTGTCTCCATCATTTCCAGCTCACTTCCGAGCTTCCGCACGAGTTCCTGCTCCATACTGTCCCAGGACACAGTGCCCGGCTTTTGTTCCGCACCACACATCACCCCCTTCCCCACAATCTGTTCCCCGACGGCGCGCAGGCTGGGCCGGCCGCCCGTGAACATGGAAAATACGTTTTCGCCGCCCCACTTCTCCTTGGCGTCCGATTTTTCAAACGCGTAGGGAAGTAACTGCACCGCGTGCGTCAGCAGGGTCGTGCGGAAGTCGAAGTTGTTGGGGATAGCCTTGTGTCGGACGCCCAGCTTCAAGAAGCACAGGAAATCGGTGACGATCATGGCGGTTCGTTCCTCCTCGGTCTCGCAGTCGTGCGCGTCGTAGAGGCCGTGCAAATTTCCGCCACCCCAGGCGTAGTCGTCGTCCAGCCGCATGCGGTAGCAGTCGACCAACCACTCCGGCTGCTCCTTCTGGTCGAGCTGCTTCGTCCAGTACTGCGCGTTGTCCAGCATGTCGGAGAACAAGGGGGAGCTGTTCGTCGCCTGTTGCTGTCTCGTCGCGCCAGATGAAGTAGTAGACGCGGGTCGTTTATTCTTGGCCGTGGTGTGCGTTTTCTTGTGGGTCTTCCAGAACTCCTTCTGGCAGTCCCGGTCGCACACACTGAAGACGTGGACCACGCCGTCCGGACACTGCGTACATTTGAACGAGGCCGCCGCGGGATCGGTCCCACACTGCGCGCACGGGGGCATAATGAATCTACTATATGACAAGTTTTCTTGGAAACAGTAACAAGGGAAAACTAAGTGCGCAAGTTGGAATGCAGTCACCAGATGCCAGTCTACTGACAAAAGCAAAAGCTGAAAGCCTTGCACTTGTGCTGCCCAGGTCCTGGGCAATCCATTGATCGATACAAACGCACTAACGTCGTGAAGGCGCACTGCCTGAGCTGACTGCATTTTCGAGAACATGGATGGCTCCGCCCGCTGCGCACGCGCAGCGGCCTAGTGCTTACCGTAAGACAACGGCTGAAGCAGATGTTGCCGCGCTATTTCTCACTCCTGTCCGCGCAGTTTGTCGGTGACGCCGGGGACTGGCCCCGCCCGACAATGAAGGCAACAGCGGGCCCAACCCTGAAAAGGCGCGCGCATGCCCCCGTTAAATCGCTTGGGCCCCGCTCAACACCACAAGCCTGCGTCGACCCATTTATCTTGTGGGGCCAGCGGGGGGGCGAGCGCATGCCGGCGCCGCGCCTCACGTTTCGCCGGCCAATAGCAAAGGAAGGCGCGCCCGAGTCGCGGCCGACGGAGCGGGGCTCCCTGCTGAGGCACTACGCCTACCTTTACCGCACTGGCGCAGCCGGCTTCCTTCGGGAGCGGAATAACGCGGGCGGTGCCACCGGGCTCGCCCGAATCTGCTCACCTTAGCAGAGCGCCCTCATACCTGACCAGCAGCAGGGGGCGCATGCTGCTGAGTTTATTGCTGGGCCGCGACGCAGATCCTGCGGAACAAACTCCGCCACCTCTGTAGTCGCGCATCTCGTACCCACCCGAGTGCCAGGCGGCATCCGGCGCGGCCGCGCTTCGGTAGTTGATTCCCTTCGCCGCGATGGCGGGCACCGCGAGAGCCGCGAGCCCCTCTACCGCTTCGCGAACCTCCTGGCGCGCTGATACAATTCGCACCGTTGCGCGCGCCTGATATTATGAAAAGCCCCGCCGCTAAGGAGCACCCAAGGGCCGAGCTGAAACCTTGCGCCGCTTCCTGTCTGATCCAGATGATGGCCATGCAAGACCTCCAGCCCCCCGGCGCCTGCTGCACTGTTCTCCCCTGCGTCCGGGCAGGCCGCGCTCCTCCTGCGCGCTCGCGACCAGACAGAAGTCCTCGCCTACGTGCATTAGCACTCCCCCCACGGCGGGATCTCTTCGGAAGGCGCGACAGCATTGCGGCCGTGTCTGTTGGAAAAGCTTCAGCTTACTTCTTCTATCCCAGATGGCACGGCGCGCGATGTGTTCGCCAGGAGAAGCGCAGCTGGTCCACCAGCCAGGCGCCACGCACCGGCTGGGACCCGAAGCAGTGGCCTTGTTCTCTCTCGGCCCTTCCTATCGGCCTGTCTGCCTTGCTTAGGGCCGCGGTCCCGTCGCCCCCGCTATCAACGCGGGCGCGTCCTCGCGCGGCCCATAATCCAAGGCGCCCCACTGCCTCCCTTCGCTGTTGCCCCCCGGCGCCAAACCGTCGGAAACGGCGCCGCTACGCTCTCCGCCAATCCGCTCTCCATCCCGACGAAGTCCAAGAGCGCCGGCAAAGGCTGCGCCGAGGCGCCGCCGCCAAGGCTGATGGCGCCGATGCGGGCCGCTGCAGTGGCTTCAGCCTGGGCCTGGGGGACCGGCGGACGAGTGTCGCGCGCCGGCCGGAAAGCGGCCCGGAGGGTTTCCACGCTGTGCGGCCCTACTGCGACCGGCCGGCCGCATCAAAAAAATGAAAGAAAATCCAAATGCCAGGGGCTGAAGGCCCCGGGAAGCGCGCGGCGGGCAGCCTAATGACTGCAAACCACTCCGCGTTCCCGGGCGTTCCGCCGTGGCGCTCTGCCTCCGCCGCGATTCCGCCGCGGCCCCGCCGGGCGGCAAGTTTTTTTTTAGCCCTGTCTAAGGCAAGCGTCGCCCACTCGGCCGCCCAGGCCGTTTCCGCACTGTGGGCGCCCTGCAAGCGCTGCGCGCGCTGCGTCATCTCCGTGAACTCAGCGGCGCGCCGATCGCGGGCCCTGACACAACAACGGAGCGCGCAAACGGGCCGCCTCCGGTGCGCTGGGTCTGTGCCCCACGAGAAGGGACCGGGGGGGCTGAGCGCAAAGCGGGCGCGCACTCGTTCCCGACCCTAGTCGGCCACACCTGCGGGGCCCAATCGGGCAGGGGCTTCAGCAAAGCTACCGCGAAAAACGTCTTTGGCACGGAAGGCACACGGATCCCAACTCGCTCACCAATCCGAACACAGCGGCATCAATTCCGTCAAAAGCGCCCAAGTCTTGCGGGGACTTTTCAATTGTCGGCTTAGTGCTTCCGCAAACACAGGTACATTTATTCCAAAACTTCAAAAAATGTGGAATCGGAAACGCATCCCGTTTGCCTTACCTACAACCACTGTACTTTTTCCACTACAAAGAAAATTCTACACGGTCTGGCAAAGTTTTCTACTCTCGCTATAAATCTTTCGAAACTTCTTTCATAATCATTCAGGGTAGAACCGTTTAGGACTAGGTGGGTAGAATATATAAGTAGCAAGGCCGTTGCATCTTCCTTTCGGGTAGCACTAGTAGTGTTTGGGTTGTAATAAATTCACTTTTCACCGGGCTCTGCCTACTTCTTCCGGTTCCGCCTACTCTTCTGTGGCAGATATAATTGCCTCGCCGGGAGTTGGAAGGGCACGACCATCTAGGGTAACATTTTTCTTCTGTACTATCGCGACAAAGTCTTTCACACTAATCTCCCAATGCAGGTCGTCCTTCTCCTTCAGGATTTTCGCCCGCTCGCCATTCAGAGTCGGAATCTTCCGCAAGCCGACGATTGTGCACCACTGCCCCACCTCCGGCGGGACGGGCTTAGTGTTTGCAGCTGGCTTTTCCTTTTTCGACTGTGGGTCGGCTGCAGAAGAAGTGGAGGAAGACGACTTAATATTATTAATATTGGGTTGTGTACCACTTGCTGTGTCCGTTGTACTCCCGCCTGGCTTGTTGTTCCCAGCGGAAGTTCCCTTAGTGCTCTTCGCTGCTGCTGCTGCTGCTCCCCCGGTTTTATTCATCACCGCTCGGTTTTGCGGTGTCCTCGACCTCGATCCCGCAGGGCCAGCTTTGCTCCCGCTATTCACAGCAGAAACTTGCTCATTTTCACCGTCTGACATGGGGTTGAAGACAGCAGAAAAGAAACTGGAAACGCTTGCCACCACGTGCTCCAAAGCGTCGGAGGTTGGATCCCGATTGTTCACCTCCCGATTGTTGTTCACAGCTCCCACGCTTGCAGCCGCTTTAGAAGAATTGTTCGTCGTAGGTTTATTGCGCTGTTGCGCCACGGTCCCCGCCGCGGCTTTGGCGCCACTGGAAGCAGCTTTGCCTTTGCTTCCAATGGTTTTGCTGTTCACGGCTTTCGATTTTTCTGCCGCGTCGGTCGTAGTTCCAGCAGCCGTGGCACAACTACCGGGACCACTCGAGGAACCTCCCGCTGCGGGATCTTCTGTGACACCACTTCCGGCGGGTGGTGGGGGCTTTTTGGCTTGACCGTCAGTCTGGTTATTTCTGTCGCTTTTCTGTCGGGTAGAAGAAGAAGTGAACATGTTACTTGGAGTTTTGTCACCAGCAGAAGTCCTTTCATCCTGTAAACCTGCCTCTTTGTCTTTCCCTCCTGAGTGTACTAGTTCCTCTTTCGGTTCTTTTGGTCGTTCGGAAGCAAACGCACGTCCCTCGTCGCGAAGAGCTGCGTCGGCACTACTCCTTTTTTTCTCCGCCGGCGGCCCTGTTGAGGCTTGATGTACACTGCCGCTATTTTCTTGCCCTTTGAAAAACAGGTCAACAACCGGGTGCGCGGTGTCCGAAAACACCGCGTGCGCGGAAAGCACGTCCGGCATCGGGGACCCAAGGTAATTACCAGTCTCTTCCTCCACCGTACGCATCGCCGGCTTGAACCTCATGTCCGTCGCGTTGTTCGTCCCCGTACCTCCGGAAGTAGTTGTCGTTGTATTCGTCATTCCTATCACCAGCGACGCCTGTGACATCGAGGCTGGTTGTGGTGGTGGCGGTGGTGGAGGTAGCACACCTGGTGCTGCTTGTACACCTACACCACCTGCTGGACAACCACGACCACTGCTACTCGCCCTAGAAGTGGTGGTCATCTGCTCACTTGCTAGTCCCCCCCCGGACTTCGGACTGGTAGCGGAAACGAAGGGGCCGAACGTGCTGAAGCTGCTGTCTGCGGGACTGGGATCGGGCTTGGACGTCCTGAGCGGGGACTTTTCGCTCGGGGACCGGCTGCTGCCCCGGGTCTTCGTGCGCCCGAGGTCGTTCCACGAGGAGAGACCGGAGGAAGAAACTGTGAAGGGCAAAATAAATTGTGGTGAAAGTGTACAACTCGATCTTGAAAAACTCAAAAAGAAACTACTACCTGGAAAAACGTTCATAAAAACCAAGATTTCTCCCCTACTAGTACACATCATGATCACAATGTGTTCTTTCATCTCAATCTGATGTTTGTAAAGGACTATGTATACCTGCACTCACGTTGGTGCCGTCTTTTTCGAGCGCCACCTGGTCCTCAGACGCCGTCCGGCCGAATAAGCGTCCCGACACGAACCGGGTCACGTAGGACGTGAAGCTGTTTTGCTCCCCGGCCCCGATGGGTTCCACGTTCCGGAGGTCTATGTAGTGGGGCTGGTGGTCGGTCTGCCGTGCGAGCTCCTGGCGGAGGAACAGAATCTTGCAATTGTTGCTCTTACTGTCCACGGAGAGAACCTGTTTTGGAGAGACGAATGTCAATGACGTCCTGACAAGGACCAACACAAAACCTTCCATTGATTCCTTGTGGTCGTAAAAGCGGCCACGGCGTCATTCTTGCACTAAGAGAAAAAGGTGGGACAACAGAATAAATTGATAAAAGCTGAGTGACGAATAAATTGCAACACAAACATGCGAAAGTGAGAACTTGAACTACCTCTATACTTACAACAGGAACACTGTACCTTTGCCAGCTCCCCATTCAGCCAGGCAACCTTTTTCAAACCTCTGATGCACACGACCATGCCCGGTTCTGGAGCGACCTTTTCCTTCGCCTCGGTCCCGATTCCATCGCCGTTATTGCCCCCTACTATCCCCCCGGGGCTGCTCTCCGATGCGTCGGACAAGGCGATGGAGGCGCGCTCACTGTCCGAGAAGCACAACGCAAAGCTATCCAGATCGCTGATGCTTAACACCCGACCGCCCCGCTCCGAGGGGATGACTCTCTGCGTTTTCCCCTCGTTAACCACCACCCAGGACAGTCCGGCGCTGTTGTTTCCGCCGGAAACAGCTATTTTGCCGTCTTTCGATGTTGTTCCACCCACGTCAGCCCAACTCCCACCGGAGGGGACCCGAGGGACGACGACGGGAGAAGAGAGTTTCCGCTTCTCTATGGAAACGCTGGGCAGCATGCCAGTGGGGGCGACAGCCGCTGTCGTCGCCATCTTGATGTGGGGCTGGTGCGTGGTTTGGATTTCTCGATTTTCCTTGTCGGTACCACGGACCTAGGTCGTGAACGGTCGTGCCTCCAAAGGGGAACGCTAGGTGTTGTTCCTGACAGTAGTTCGCATGATCATCTTCCACCCGACCGGAACTGCCCCGTCAGCACCTCGACGGCAGTCGCTTCTGCGCATTTTTTCACACAACCAAGGCGTCTTTGTCTTTCTATTCTACATTTTGTTTACAACGATAGTACGACGGACACTCTTACCAAAACTTCAAAAATCACTGTTTTTGCGAATTGGAGCAAACTCAAGCAAGTTTTTTATGAAATAAGAATAAATGCGGTGGAAGGGAGTACTTATAATGTAAATGCGCTGGAAGGGAAAGTATAATGTACAAAGGCAGGTGGAGGTGGGGGTAAAATTAGTATGCGCAAGTTCTGTATTTTGGTTGGGACGCTGTAATAAAGATGCGAGGTGGGAAGCAAGAATTCTTCAGCTGTTCACTTTTGATTTCCAAACCTGTATAAAAAGCACCACGCCTCGTCTCGGTGAGATCAACAGACACGGAGGACGACCGATTCTAAGGTTTAGGTTGTTCTCTTTTGCTGCTGCACACACGAAAATAATATCACCGATTTGAAATCTGGACTTTCATTTAGGGGAACACGAACAACATCAACCACAGATTGGAAAAAACAAACCGAAGCATCTCGCTTAGTCCTACTGATGCAGAGGTCGCTTTGTAGCAACACTTTTGTCGCTTAATACTTGTAGCAAAACACGCTGAAAGCAGCATATGCAGAATTATGCGCTTGTGCTGTTAAAAACTTATGTTTTTCATTGAAGTTGGAAGGGAATAATTGTTCTTGGCTGGGCAGCTATATGCATGACAACTCCAGGGGCGTGTAGTAGGGGTAGTAACTTCTTGAGGCAAAATAATATCAAAGGGCGCGCTTTTACTAGGACAAGAAGAAAGTCAAAGTTTTGTATGAGCCCACTATGCGCTGATAGGAATGTTCTTTCTTGAAAAATTCTTTTATTGCAACAAACCAACTCCGACCTCCCTTCGCTATACATCCCTATCACGCGATCCTCGGCGAAAGGTGACTGTCGATGTACTGTTTCTGGTCCATTTTCTGCACCGTAATTTCGCCGCTCGTTGGGCTCACTGCGAGAACGATCGCGTCGCCTCTTATCACCCCGGTGATCGTGATCAACGGCTCGTCGAGCAGAACGCCGGGGGAAAAGACTTTCAGCTTCAAAATCCCCCCGCGGTGCGACTGGTCCTGCTGGTTCGCGGGGATCTCCGGACGCAGCACCGCTTCCCGCCCTCTGAAAACAAACACGGTGGAGAGCGGGAACGTTTCCCAGTAGTCGTCTTTGTCGTAGACAGAAATTTTCAGCTCCTCCGGGTACTGTGGCGCGCCATAGTAATCCACGAAGTGGTCTTCTTGTTGTTCTCCCGCGTTCAGAGTACTATCGCCCGCCGTAGAAGTAGTTTCGCACAAGTTCAGGACGCGGATGGGGTAGATTTTCGTTTTCAGCAGGGCTTCCGCCTTCAACGCGCATTCGACTTCCAAGTTCGCCCAGGTAATGTCGTTGGTACTCGCCCGGGACCGGTCGAGTCGCAAAACCGGGTTGAGAAACCGCTCCGCCTGCTCCGATATCCCCGTGGTTTGCGTGTCGGCGGGGCTGCTGTGTTTATTTCGACTGTCTGTCGCTTGGGTCGCTGCACCAGAACAACTACCGAGCAGGTCGTCGGGGTCCAGGGTGAAGTTCTGCTGATCCGGCTGCTGCGCCGCGTTCTTGGGGAGGTTGTTGATCTTCATCGCCCCATGCTGGAAAGTGCTGCTGGAGGTGGCACTCTGCTCCTGCTTGTTCACCGTCTTCTCGTTCTGCGTCAGCATATGGTCTGCGAGTTTGCGGTCGTGCGTGTCCGGGTCGGGCAGCCGAAGTAAAGGACCGGCTTCGGGAGCGCGAGAAGTGGCTTGACTCAAGTTGTCCTTGTCGGGGGGTGGAAACCAACCCGTGTAGTTCTCGCCACTATAGTCATTCACACCAGTCGGGTCTTGGGATACAAGTTCGTCGGGGTTTGGGAGGAGGCTGTCGCTGTTGTTACTAAAAAAATTATCGTTTTTAGTTGTACTATCTGGCGGTCTTCCGCGATCAAATGTCTGTGGTAGGTCGTCGGACCCGACGAGGGAGCGCTTCACGTTCCGGTACGCTTCCTCGGTCGAGTTCAACGCGGCGGCTACACTGTCGTACACGCCCGACGATTTCGGTTCATCCTGGTCCTCACGGAGGCTCAGCCGCTGCTCCCGCATTTTCGCGCCGGCGAAGCTCTTCAGCGCGCCCACGCCCTCTTGGATTGAGCCCGGGTACTTGTTCCTGTGGTAAAAGGAGTATAAAAAAGATGAAAAATGTGGCTCTACAAGAACTACTTCTAACACGGTGTAATTTTCTACATGCATCAGACTCAAAAGAACTACTTACGCACGTCACAAGTAGACAGTTGTGGCAGTCTATCTACTACCAACCGTGGTCGAAATCATGACATTACCTCGCCGGACTCATGGGCCTTGAGCTCGACCTGGACCCGCCGCGCTGCTCACTCCCGACACTGGTCCCGACCGGGCTTTCGACCTCCTGGTCCCTCAATTTCGCCCTTGCCTCGTCCGACAGCCGCATCTGCGCGATTTGGTCCAGTTTGTACGTTTATCAATTGCAAAAATGTCTGGGTCCGGAAGATTCTGAGACTTGTCATGCGCGTTTGCATGAGCCATGACGTTCGTGATGCATGCCCTAGCATCACAGATTTTTTGAGGGCTTCTTGATGGCTATACCGCATGACAAATGCCCTCTCCGCGTAGCAAAAATCGCATTCCCTTTGAAGCTCATGCAATACAGTTTTTTTTGGAATCCAAACGAGGCATCACAAGTTGCACTCTTCCAAGCCCAGACATTTTTACATTTGATAACGTTTGGATCTTCTTCCGCGCGGATTCGTACAACAACATCCCGCCGACCAAACTGGCCGCCACCGGCCAACTCCCCGGGAGCAGCAGCGCCCCACCCACGTAGCTCGCCGTGCGGCCGTCCACCCTCCGCTCTGGCCAGATGCCCATGGCCTTCGCCGCAGACGCGGGGATTGTGATGGACGACGCCGCGTCGTCGGAGATGGAGGTGAACTCCAGGTCGGCGCGCTGCACGAGGAGCTTTTTCTGGTGCTCGTCCGCATATGGATTGCAAAAATGTCTGGGTCTGGAAGAATGCGCGATTTGTCATGCAGCTTTTTCATGACCTATGAGGTCTGGAATGCAGGACCTAGCATGAAAGATTCTGCGCGATCTCTCCGATGCCTATCCTGCATGAGAAACTCCCTCCCGACTTGGTCAAAACTGGACGACTTTTGGTGATCATGCAACACAGATTTTTGCATGCTTCAGATTTAGCATGACAAGTTGCATTCTTCCAGACCCAGACATTTTTACATTTGATACCGCAAATTCCTGGACGACTCTGCAGTGCTCCTGGATCAGGTCCAGCGTTTCCTTCTGGCGTTCGCGGGACTGGTTTGGCAGGGGCCGAGAAGTTTTTCCGGCCGCTGATGTTTCTTGTTGATTATAGTAGTTCTCATTGTCGCTATTTCGGAAAACATTTTGGTTTGTTGTCGGCGGCAAATACGCGTCCTTCCCGCCGGTTTGCTGCTGTTGGTCCAATTTGTCCAGCCAAGACGCCCAGCCGTCCTCGTCATTCACAGAGGAGGCGTCAGACCGCCGCTGCTCCGGACTGTTGAAACTTCTTGTCGCGTTGTTTTCTTCATCTTGCGGAGGACTCACATTGTAACTTGGGCTGGTGCCAGTACTGTTGAAATCATATGCCGCTGGGTCTTGCTGATTATAGTTGCTGTACCCGGCGTAATTAGCAGAGCCCTCTCGTCGTCTATCTCTTGGAGATGTGGAAGTGGTAGGCGTTACACTACTACTATCATTCCCCCGACCTCCACGACCCGCAGATGAACCCACAGCGTTCAACCCCGCTTGGACCTCCGCCGTTGCCGCCGCAACATCGATCGACGCCTTCGTTTGCCGCAGGAGTTCGCTGAAGAGCCGCAGGTATAGGATGGACGCCGCGTAAAAGTTCAGAACGTTTTCCTTAGACGCCTCCACGAGCAAAAGCAAGTGCGTGAGCCAGTCCTGTTGCTGCTGCAGGTCCCACTCATCCGAAATGTCCAGCAGGTCGAACCACACCCGCCGCAGCAAAACGGCGAGTTGCGGGACGGAGAGGCACCGTTCCAATACTCCCATCACTTCCTCCACCTCCACCTGGCTGGGGAAAAACCCGGGCACGGACAAGAGTTCCCCGATCAACGAGCGCATGTTGGCAAAGACCGCCTCGGCCTCTTTCAGCTCCCGATTCTCCTCCTCGGCCGGAGCGGTCCCGAAAAGGCTGCCCCACATGTAGAAGAAGTCCTTGGCGGTGCTCCTGCTGCCGCTGCGTGTTCAATACTATAATTCCGTGCAGCTGTGGCCGCGCCAAGGATAGCTGTTTTTCGATATAGTAGCTACCAGGCACTACAGTACAGCAGGGGCAACTGGTACTGGACGAGCAACAAAGAACGTCATCGCATTCTTTGCACTTCCTTTGCACGACCATGATGAAGTGAGGCAGTCGTAGGCGCTGTGGCCATAGCTTGGATGTTGCAGCAAGACTTAACGATAAGGCTGTTCACTTACACTTAGTCGTCGCTCAAAATTTCTTGTGCCGCTTAGTACGCAAAAATGAGATATACCAATTCGGATGCCGTGGCGCAGAGCGTGAAAAGAATAGCACAGTTGAAATATCAGTAACGGTCTGCTCTCAACACCCGCCTCTTCAAGTAGCCTGCTGCATTAACAATACGTGCAAGATGGATTTTTCGCACATGAGGATGACATTGAGATTGATTTTCATCATGCTGATGCTTTTTTATACCGACGTTGATGGTTTAGGATCCGTGGGCATGAATTTGCACTTATTTCTGATCAAAAACCTCCAACATCGACCTGCAATGATCATGCAGACTTCATCATTTCCGAACAAAGTGGCCGCGAAAGAAGGGGCGACATCAACACCGCAAAGGCACAGCAACAGCTTGCGTTTTGATATAATCCTAGAAATACTTATTGTTGTGTCGCTCGTGTTCAGAGATCATAAATATCGATTGTTTGACAAAAAATTGCCCTGCTCCAAGTTGTTGTAGGTAGATGATGAATAATCAGAAATATTTGGCCCTTTTCGCCGAGGGCTGCGCGGCTTCCATGGCATCGAACTTTTTCATGCTGCCCTTCTCCTTCAGTTTGTCTATCGCCTTCAGCTCATCATCGACCGATTTGAATTTCTTTTCCCCGCCCTTCTCCTGCATAGTACCGTCGTTCCCGGATTTCATGAAGAATTTCGCCCCGTCCGTGGTGTCCTGGTCCATTTTGGCGGCGAGCTTCTTTTTCTTCTTTTCCGACAATTTTTCAAATTCCTCCTCCGCCTTCACCTGTGCGGCGATCGTCTCTTTCGTGTGCTGAAACACGTTGTCGTCCGCCTTGTATTCGCTGTATGCTTCGTCGCTCGCCGTTTTCCCCGTCAACCGGGCTAGTCGCTCCTGCGCGAGCTTTTTCCGCTCGTTCGCCCGGTCCGCGAGGCCCTGGGCGGTGTCCAGCCTCGCGTAGTCGAAGTAGTAGCCGGTTTTCCCGTCTCGGGTCGTGAAAATCCAGCCCTTTTTGCTCCCCTTGTACTTCCGAGAGGGGATGAACTCGTCGTCCGCATTCTCTTGCCCGGCGAAAGGGTCCAATCCCTCTTCCAACTTGTCAAACATCCGCTCGTCCTGGACTTCCGCCAATAAAGCCAGTTTGTCCTTCTGCTTCGGCTTCTGTTCTCTGCTGGCTGCTGCCCCAGGTTTCGCAATCGTGGATTTCACCAAATCCTTAAATGACTTCGCACTGCCACCCCCGAAAATGTCGTCGTCACTGTCGTCAGCTGCTGGCTTATTGCTCCTCGAGCTGGTGGTCGTGTGTTGACGCCTACTGCCGTGAGGATGTCGACTGCTGCCGTGCCTACTAGTGTCTCTATCCCTTTGTTCCCTTATTTCCGAGGTAGAACCTCTTCCAGTCGTTCCACCCCCACCACTTAGCGACCTCACGTCGTCCACTCTGGTGGTTGTTCCCGGGAGCAAGAGCCCCTGTTTCCGCAACTTCTTGTTTTGTTTGAAGTCCGCCATGGTCTCCTTGATGTGCTTCAGCAACTCCTTCTCCACATACTCGCACTTGATCTTTTCGTCCAAATCCGGACACTCGGCCTTGCTCCGCGACCCGTAAACGGGCTTTTCTTCCAGATCGAAGAGGTCGGTCGAAAATTGGTAATAGGTCCGCTTCGGCAGAAAGGTGACCGGGCCGGACTTCACCTTGTCTCCCTTGTACAGCCGCGTGTGCATCGACTTCAGGTGTTGCCGGAATCCGTTCTGATCTGGGTGCAGGGACTTCACAAAAGCAGCTTCCACGCGCTGCGCCAGGACGGATTTCGAGGTTTGCTTCTTCTCCAGATTCTCCTTCGCGCGCTGCCGTCTGAGGGGTAGTTTTTTGGGTAGTATTTCTTTTGGATTTACTAGTAGTCGAGATTTGAAAAGACAATGCATATGCAATCAACTACAGGTGATATATTATAAAATGCAACTACGCTGACGCACCAAAAGCTGCAAAACCACGTTCTTGTAGTACTGTTCCATAATCCGTGCATCCGGGTCATTGGTGACGGCCGATCGTTGTTCCCGATCCAGCTCCTTTCTCCTCTGCTGGAGCAGGTTTTCGTCGAGACCCTTGACCCAAAACGTGTGGTCTTATCAACTGCAAAAATGTCTGGGTCGACGAAGATTGGAAGACTTGTCATGCAGGTTTTCCTTGACGCGTGAGGTCTGTCATACATGACCCAGCATGACAGATTCTGTCCGACCTCTATCATGCCTCGTCTGCATGAGAGACTCCCTCTCAGCCTGGTCAAAACTGGACAGCTTTTGGTAATCACGCAACACAGATTTTTGCACTATCCAGAATTAGCATGACAAGTTGCATTCTTTCAGATTCAGACATATTTGCAATGCATAGGTCTGCGTCGCCGCCCATAAATTTCGACTCCGCCGCGGAAATCGCCGAGAACTTTTCCATCGTTTTCACCAGTTCCCCCTCCTGTTCCCGCCTCTTCTTCGCCAGGTCGACATAGGACGCCGCGTCACCGAACCCCTCCTTCTCCTCCTTCTCCTGTTTCGCGTCCTTATTCTGCTTGCCCAGCTCCTTGTATTTCTGTTTCCTTTCCTTCGCCGCCTGCTTCTTGGCGGCTTGCGCGTCGTCGGCTTGGTTCTTCTGCCCGTACGGGCCCTGGTACTCCGGCGCCTCGGCGGCGAACCCAGCGACATTGTTGTTCCTGCCCCCGGACGTAGAGCTGCTGCCCGCGCTCCCCCCGCTCTGGAAAGCGGGGGTCATCAGGTACTGCATCGCTTTTCGCATTGTCAGGTGGTGGAGATGAGGTGCGTAGAATCAAACGAACTATGTGGAAACAAACTTATTTTTATTTAACCAGATCGGTACAGTGAATCAAGCTTCGGATCATATCGAAGGTATGAAAGTTCTTCTAGTCGGAGGTGATGGCCGAGAAAAAAGATCCTTAAAACGTCGAAAAATGCGTGAATTTTACGGGAGACAATAAAAATCTTCAAATCGGGGGTAACACTAGATAGAGAAGTTAGGAAAGGTATTTATAGGTCGCTGCGAACGTCGATTTGGAGGACAATAGGACGGTGATCTACGCCGAAAAACAAGGATCACATCTTAATTCCAGCAAGCGTGTGAGTGTAGGGGAGCTGTCCCAAATTCATCGCTGGAACAATTCCTTCATTGAGCAGTCGGAAACCCTGCTAAAAATGCGCCTGCACAGTAAGTAGGCCTTACTGCCGTAATATTTTTTTTCGTTAACTGCGTTGCCATTTTCTCGTCGTGATGGATTTTTTGAGTTCAAATATTTTTGTACAGGACCAGCAAATCTCGTTGTGGCTCAAAAGAATCCATCTTCCTATGCACCTCACGAGGAGCACGACCTCCATAGTCTCGTCTAACATTCCCTTCATTCGGCTATTCCTATCTTGTAAAGTAACCTGTAATTATCTCAGCTATATCTTTTCCGACCCGCACAATCTCGGCAGTTTTATTTGTGCGAATCAGCTCTGATTAGAATCCATACAAACTGAAATCTCGGAAGCGATTTCGAAATTTTGTTGAATATTAGCAAATTTAAGATCTCAATCTTCTGACATAGAGTTGTACTATCTCAAGGTTTCATCGTTTCTGACAATTATTCGGTTTCAAAGGTTCATCTTGTTCAAAAGGAAAGAAATATATAAATCCTGCGATGCGGCAGGAAGCAAGACTGCAAAAGTGGGCGCAACTTCATGCAGATCCTGCTATACTCCACCTACACTACAGCGGCGGCGGCGCGAGCAGGTTGTGATGTTCATAAAGACTTCATGAAGTTTAATATTTGTATTTCGCCCTAGTCTAATATTACATCGAAGAAGAGTTTTTAACTTCCGCGGATCGCACGCTCGACATTCTGCTCGATCTTGTTGCCCTGCAGGAAGAGCAAGGCGTCCAGCGATACCAGCGGAATGCCGTCATCGAAAAGCTCCAGCGCCGCGTCAAACATGTGATCAAAGTGCTCGAACTGGTAACCCGCTCCCTTCAAGATAGTACGGCACTCCTCCCGGTCGCGTCTTACCAAAAACTCCGAGTCCATAATGCCCTTGATCTCGAACCTGTTAGTACCGCGCTCGTAGTAGTCGTACAAATCAAAATGTTCTTATGGTAACAAGTCGGCATTACAAATTGCATTCTTCATGCTGAGGGAATTTGTCATGCGATTTCTATTTACATACTGGTACGAAGATAATTTTGCCATGCAAACACAGTACCTTTGTGGGTTCAGCAGCGGTCCCGCGCCAATCTCGTCTCCGTAGTTCTGCATATCGGCGCAACTGCGCTTGGCCGGGTCCGGGGCCGGAATGTCGATTCGGACGGATGGGACGCCGTACAGCCTTATCCTGAGTGAAAACGTCCCTATACCCCAGAGTCAACATGGGATTTTGCAGCAACACAAGCCTAGTAGAAGTTTTCAGAGGCACGCATTACCACAAGTCGCAGTCCGTATTCTTAGTGCAGGTTGGCAAGGACGACAGCCGCATTACAAATGAATCCATGTGCTACAACTGCTCAAGTACCCTCATTCTGTTTACAGCATTACAAGTTCCAAAACGACCCGACTGGAAATGCTTAAAAATATCATGGGGATGCACGTCACGAATGTTCCTGTCCGTGAAAATCTCCGTGACAACTCTGGGGTGCTGTGGGCCCCGTTTTTACAGAGGATAAGCCTCTTCGGATCCCTGCTCACGTTTGTTCTTCCCGGGATCGTGCACTTCCCCAGGTTTGCGTCCGGCACATTGTCCGCGTCCGTGTAGGTTCCCTGCATGCACTTAGCCGCGGTGTCATTCGCCCCCGCGGACACAATGCCAAATCCCCGGGCGGGCGTCTGGGTCGTTGGCATTTTTTTGTGAACAAGTACTTCTAAAAGGCACTGCAGTGTAGTTCATATCGCTGCGCCAGCATAAGCATGTCTTCACCTCCTACAGAAGTCCTCCGTGCATTATATTCATCAACGAACTTCGCTATCAAAAGACCAGAAACCTATACCGGATGCGTGCCCTGACAGTAATTTCTTGGCTTTCCGAGCTTTTCGTGGGTCACGTCGCGGAAGTCTGCTAAGGTTTTCCTCCCGATTCTGGTCTTGGCCATCTTGCCGGCCTCATCTAGCGTCCAGTCGAGCGCGCCTGTTGTTGAACGATTTTCCTTTATTTTTTACTCTTGCAGCACAATTTGAAAGTTGAAACACTCTTGCGTGAAGAAATACTAACTAATGCAGCAATCAAAGTATTATATCGCAAGAAAAATTATCACTTCTCCATACCTGCTACGCCGCCCTTCTCGCCGCCCGCGTCTTTTTCTGTGACGCCATACCTGAAGTCTGGATCTTCTATTGCCTGCGGCCATGCGTATTTGCGGTCGGCCTGCTCGCCCGGCCCGAAATTACCTGCATTTTTTGTCATGCGCGACTTCCTGAAGAAACGAGGATGAGAATCTTCCCATTGATTTGTTTTCATCAACATGATGCGCACCATTTATGCATAGTTTAGAAAAGCAAGTCACATCAAGCCAAAAACTGAGAGCACTTCCAGCAAATATTAAAGCTGCATATCTAGAAATAAATTTCTACCGTGTGTGAACCGATATAACTCCGTGATTTCCTTGGTGTCTGGTTCGACGCCTCGGGGAAAGATAATTTCCTTGCCATCCTCGCCGGCCCCTAGTGACTCTTTGCCAAAGCCTGAAGAGAGATTTGTTTCACATTGACTTTTACGCACAGAACAAAAACGGTCGGTATCGCAGCGTGCGGAGTTCTTGGATACAGCGGATTCGGATTCATGATTGCTATACAAAAATTGTAGCAAGTAGTCCACCACGATTTCTACCTACAAACTTCTGCTCTTTCGTAAGCCCAGGTAATTCGTGACCGCGCACGTAGCTATGGCCCAGAGGTTATGCATTGCAAATATGTCTGGGTCTGGAAAAACGTCGCAACCTTGGAATGCATCCTGTGGGTCAAACGAAAAGCTGTGTTGCATGACTGTCAAGAGTTGCCCAATTTTGGTCAAGGTGCGAAGGGGTTTCTCATGCAGAACAGGCATGACAAAGACCTCACCGAATCTGTCATGCTAGGCCCTGCATTCCAGACCTCACGGGGCATGGAAAACCTGCATAACAAACCTTGCAATCATCCAGACCCAGACATATTTGCATTTGATAGAGGTTCCATTTTCGTGCTCTTGTAGACGGACTCCGCACATTGGTTCTTGTATCTGCGGTATTGGTCGTATTGGATGCTAAAAAACTACACATGGATACGAAAAAGCGATGCGACGCATAAGCACTAATGAGAATGTCACTGTGTCGTGTCTTCAAAAATGAAGTTCAAGTTGGTTATACTAGCAAATTCTTCCTCTTCACGCGCAGCTACGTACACATACACAACGATCAAGGTTCGTACTAAAATAAACTCGAAATAAACATCTTTCTACGCTGCAATCCCGAGCAGCAGACCATCCTTGAACGTTCGTTCGACGGTTTCTCCCCTGTCGCTGTGAATACCGTATCGGAAATCATCGGATGGGATATGGATGTGTCGGGATCGAAATCGACAAAATCGACGAGAAAATTTGTGATGCATAAAATGTAAGTAGGACACTGAAGGCCTGTATTGGGAAGCAGGCAAATGAGACCGATTGCAAGCCTGTCCGGGGAAAGACGATGTGCTCCCAGAGTAGCACGACAGGGGCAGTCTTCTTTGCCCAAACAGAGTGACAGACTGGATTTGGGTGCTCCCGAAATTTGTCATCCGCCACTTGAAAACTGGGGCTCCAACTGACATCGATTTTCTGCATCACAAATTTTTCGATTTTGTCAATTTCGATTGATTCTGACACTTCCATATGGGAGCTTCTGGTCCGACAGTCCGTGGTGAACGTGAATCTCACCCGGGACTAAGTTTTTGCGAAACCTGATCCATTTTTTGACAAGTTGCAATGCCGCGTAAGCAGTTGCAGCGAACTTGGAAAACAAAACCTTTCACCGACTTTACCACTGAGTAGCCAAACCACGCTAGTAGAGCGAGAGCCGCATGATCTTCAGACTTCCACTTCCTCGTACGACCCAAATAAAACAATAAAATCCTATTGGTATTATACTTTCTCTGCGATGGCGGCGTTGGTGGCCTGGGGAAGTAGATATCCGACTGCAGATCTCGCTCGGTGGTGTCGTTGAAGATGGATGTGCTCTTTCCCGCGGGCCTCACGCCCGGGACTGGGTCGCGGAACAGACCAGCGTCCTTTTGACGCTGGTAGGAGGTCGTCTCGACCTCCAGGTCGTCCGCCATTTTCTTTTGTTTTCAAAAAAACTAGTGTTCTTCTCCTAAAATGTAAAACATAAAGTGAGCCTGCTGCAAGGACAAAAACTACATCATTCTCCCCGCTGAGATGGTGCAGCCCGGGGCAAAAATCAGCACGAAAAGCGATGTTGATGAACAGGAGTGCTATACAAGTATAACCACGAACAATGCCACCGCGCTCTTCTCACGAAAATCTCGCTCTCTTCGCGCTCTTATGCTCCGACGAGTTGTGCTGCCGGAACTCAAACTCACTCACAGGCCGCAAAGGAACTACTGCAGTATCTGTTCGAACTTTTAGCTCTGAGAATGATGGAACAGTGCGAGGAATAGCTTCGGCTCGTCTGCTTCAAGTTCAAACTATCAACTTTCATGGAAAAGAAAGCAGCGTCGTTGTAAGTAGTATTGTTTCAATGAATCAAAAGTCTTTGCTTTTCTCTGTTGGAATCATTGCAGTTCACGTGATCAGTAGTTGTTTCCATTCAGAAGGCCTGACAAACAATCGGAGCTTGTTCGTCGAAGCACATGACATCAACATCGAGAATTGAAACCACTCTGCCGCCTGTTGATTTCGAGTCTGACATGGCCAGTTCTTGCAACTTCACGAATACAAGATCATCTTGTTCCTTACTGCAGCAACGTCCCAAATTCCGCGTCACTACCCGCCAAGTCCTCCAGCAACACTTTCGACTCCAGCAACACCGCCGCATTCTTGTCCGATGACTCCGCTATCCCACAGAAAATTAAAAGCAGGCGGGGCGTATGGTTTTAATTTGTAATTGTATGTAATGCAAAAATAAATACTTACACAGAAAAATTATCTGCCCTGCGTTTTCTAAGCAGCAGGCTGAGGCGGAGGGATCTTTGAAGTGAATTCATTCTTTGCCTATGCAAATATGCCCTGTCTGGTGCTTTTTTCTGGGGGATATCCGCCGCTTCCTCACCGGACTCAGCTGTCGTCGGGTAGTCCTCTTCGTCGAAGTTGTCGGACAAATACGCTGATGAACTGCAAAAGTATCGCATTCGTATAAATGCGTGACAAATTCCCTCAGCATCATCATCATCATTGAGACGGACCCCCTGTGGTCGTCCTCACGGCGTCGTCTTGGCCCTAGGCTGTTTCGGACAGATGTTGGTTGTGTCCGGCAAGAGGACGGCTCTGCATGGGCAAATGTTGGTAATGTCCAGCAAGAACGCTTCCGTGGCCAGCAAGAACGCTTCCGTCAGCATGAGAAATAAGATTTGTAATGCGGATATACCTTGAGAAAAACATTTGTAATGCATGACTGCAATACGGGCACGATACTTTTGCACAGGATAACGCTTTCAACTCCACTGCGTACTTCTCCAACCGCTTCTTCGCCTCGGGCAACACGGTTAAGGTCTCGTTCAGACACTCCTGCTGCTGCTTGATGTCGTGTTTGCACGTATCGTATTTAAAAACGTCCCCACCCCATAGTTGTAATGCAAATCTTTTTTTTTTTTGATTAGGCCCCTCTTTCTCATATAAATTCATCATTAATTTTTTGCTAGGAGGCCGGTGTGCGTTACTTAACATGTGAAATCTGATCTACGGGATCCAGCCTGTCTGAGCAGAACCGGGCCGACACAATATTTCACACAGTTAAGCAGAAGGCGCGGGTATCTTTGGCGTTTTTCCCGTCTGCACTTACTCACGTCGCCCGATCTTGCAGGGCTCTCGCCCTGTTGGCACTTGAGCATAACAACTCTGCACGCTGAGAGCATAACAACTCTAGTTGTAATGCAAATCTGCATGCTGAGAATGGTTCTCATGCGGAGCCCCATGAGAAGCATTTTCTAGTCGTGTTTGGCAATTTGTCATGCTCCAATCAGCATGGTATGCTAGATCTGTGATGCTGCTGAGCTAGCTCGAACAGCACTACACTACGAATGCAAATTTGTCATGCAAAACAGCCAAAACTTGTGGATTTGTCTAGCCGATTCCCCATCTTGACTATGGTGTGGGGACGTTTTTACTCAGGATAGCACGACCCTTCTTCCGTCATCTTCTGCACCAAGGTACGCTGTATCAACTGTAAAAGTGTCTGGGTCTGGAAGAGTGCATGTTTGTCATGCTTGTCTGGCATGACTCTTAAATCTGTCATGCACGTTACCCAAGAGCCCCATTTTTCTGTGATGCAGAAACGCAGTCTGTCGTGCAGAGTAGGCAACACCTAGAAGCTCAGAAACTTGTCATGTTGAGCCAGCACTTGTGGCATCCTCATGATGCGCCACCCAGCATCACAAATTTCCAGACCCAAACACTTTTGCATTTGATACGCTGTTTTTCCTCCTCCTTCACGTAAAAGTCGTACTCCTTGCGGCTGCGCTTCACCGTGCCCAGCTTGATCTTCAGCTGTCGGGCGTCCTCGGCGGAGACTGGCATGTCTTTGCTGATTGAGAAAAACGCACACGATGAAAAAGGCTGGGGAAAGTAAACTTGATTGAACTTCTTCTGTTGCTGCTCGGTCTCTACGATTGTTTTCAAACGTCTAATCGTGCTGTGTGCGATTGCAAGAAATAAAATCGCTGGCTCTATTTTTCGGCACTTTGACTTTGATTTATTTTCTAACTCGTCCGGCATCTTCAGGCCAATGATTTGGGCTAAAGTCATTTCCAGCAGGAAACACTAGGAAATAGAATTCAGGGTGCGTTTGCAAGGGGTTTCGCTTTTCACTCTTTCTCGTTGGCTAGCAGCTTCTCGTTCGGCTGTAACACGGCACGTATCAAAATGCTGTGAAGTAGAGTATAGCAGGCAACGCATCTTAACAGGTTACTTAGTTTTGCGCGAATTACAACTCCGCTGCATCGCGAGCAATCGGTGACGTGAAAGCTTTGTTTCAGCTTGTAGTCGGAAACCGTTCTTCTATGATGTTTGTGAACTTGGTTCATTTCATGACGCAAAAAGGAACGAACAGTTTTTAACAAGCTGCAAAAACGACCAACAAAAGTATCTTCTCAAGACAGCGCACGACCGTGGTGAGGAGCTCCGTGATGTTTATATTTGAATTTCAATCAAACCGTAGAAAAACTGGGAAATCATTGAGCAGGGGGTCGTGTCCTCTGGATGAAAAATATTTAGTATGACGGCTGTAAGTTCGTACTAACTAGGATCACACAAATATCTCCGGCCCGTTGCCTTCCGTGACCTCCTCTCCGAAGTCCTCTGGAATCATGCCTAGTACTTGCTCCCCGTATAATTCGGTAACCTCTTCGGCCCGTGCGCAGTACTTATCCTTGGCACCCAATTCCCAGCTCCGGTGGTCGAAAAGCATGACGCGCTCGCCCTTCACCGTATGCACTGCAAAAATGTCTGTCTTTGGATTCTAGGAAAATCTGTATTGCGAAAGCCGCAAGAGGCGTCCAGTTTTTGTTACGCAGAGAGGGCATTTGTCATGCGGTATAGGCATCAGGAAGCCCTCACAAAATCTGTGATGCTAGCGCATATTTCACAGACATCATGGATCATGCAAAATGTGCATAACAAGCCCTTCCAGGCCCAGACATATTTGCAGTTCATAGACCGCGAACTTGTACAAGGCCTGCTCCGCGGTGACGCCGTTGATGTTCGTTTGCCGGTTGTTTTCCGCCAACCCAAACACGCCGTGGACGACGCAGTCGAGCAAAAAGTAGTTGTTCCGCTTGAACATTTTTTCTCCCCTCCGCCAGTGCTCCGCCCACATGTCCTTTACAGCCTGGAGCTGCGTTTTCGTGCAGCAGTTTTGGCTTTGGAGATCTTTAGAAGAAGCAGGACTTCTGGATGGAACAACGGCATTCTCATCCGCCTCCGTTTTTCGCTTCTCCACTCGGACTGCATCTTCTTTGATGTCTGCTTTTACGTTTGCCTCGGATTTTTGCTTCTCCTTTTCAGCATTCTTGGCCGCGTCGATAGTTGTTTTGCTAGTATCGCCTTCTTGTTCTCCTTCCTCCTTATCTTCACACAACTTGTTCAGATCGCAGTGGATATCCAGCGTGGCAGTGATCTCAGAGTAGTCGTATTTCGACTGCAGAATCAAAAACTGCGTCTGCAGCATCTCCCCGTAGTTCTCTTCGTACAGGCACTTATCCGGGTTTTTGTTGAATTTCGTCAGACACTTCTCGTTCAAGCTTTTGTACCCATTCGACAACCGGAACAGCTCGGTCATCTGCTTGCCCCACAAGTCGCGGCTCCCCTCGGTGGTGTTCATCTTCAGGAAATTATTACAATGAAAAATGCCCCCTCCCCATATCAAAACGGAAATCTGTGATGCAGATTTGTGGTCACAAATCAGCTTTGTGATGCTAGAAGGCAAAAGATGCGGACTGTAGTGCTGTCTAGCGTGGAAAAGCCTTGCAGCTCCAGGATGACAGGAGGCAACTGGAAGTGGGAAACAACATGACAGATTACCTACAATTTAGTCCTCAGCTTCGTCTCTTGGCCTTCTAGCAATACAAGTTGACTTGTGTACTCAAATACAGCATCACAAATTCGCGCATCTTCCGTTTCCGTTATGGGGTGGAGGCTTTTTTCCCTTTGATAGAAATACCCCGCGTTCGGCGCCGCCAGGACGTGCAGTCGCGGCTTCTCTTCGTAGTTTTTGGTGACCGACTTCGCGATATCAAAAGGAAAAATCCCCCCTCCCCATACCAAACCGTAGATTTGTGTAGCATGATTCGTGACCACAAATCCTTTTTTCATGCTAGAAGGGAAGAGATGCGTTCTGTAGTCCTCGCTGGCGTAGGAAAGCCTAGCGTCTTCAGCATGACAGGAAGCAACTCACTGGAAACGGGAAACAGCATGACAAATTGCCTACAAACGAGGGAGCAACTGCGTCTCGTGGCCCTGTATCAATACAAGTCGATTTGTGTACTCAAATACAGCAACACAAATTCCGTTTTCGATATGGGGAGGGGGGATTTTTTCTCACAATACGCGACTTCTTTAAACCAGTGCGCCATGGTGTCTGCGTGGTAGAAGACCGCGCTGGCGCCCGCAGACCCGCCGGTCAAGATGATCCGGCCGTGCGGACCAATGTAGAAAGGATCCGTCGCCGCGGAAAAAAGCATCTGGAAATAGTTTATGATGTTTCTAAAGCGACGCTCAGGTTTATTTTCTTCTATCATACAGAAGTACAACGCAACAGAAGCTCTTTCTTTTTTCCGAGAGAAAAAGAGCACGATACAACTCGAAGATAGATAGAATAAAGGCACCTAGAAGTATCTATAGATACCACCGAGATTGACTTCATCAGTTCGCGGAGAATGGTGGCGCCTTCGAAGTGCAATCCGGCGACGACAGCGTTGCCAGAAAAGCTTGTACCGTCGCAGTAAGGAACGAAGATGTGCAGAAACGGCGCTGCCATGCGATCTCGCCACGCGGGCCGGTACATTTTTTTCGGGTACGTCGACGAGGAACCGAGCCTGGAGTGATATATTTCAAGTCGACCACGTTTTAATTTTATGCGAATCTGTGATGCGACAGAAGTGCAAGGCTGCACTCAGCGACAACACTTTGAGGTCGTAAATTGATTTCGAAAGAAACACGTTTGTGCACAATTAACGATGAATCGAGTTCGAGACAAACTCTTCAGAATGGCAAATAAAACAGAACTATGTCTTAAAAAATCCAACCGTGTTTTTGCTCTTTTCTGACAGTCTGCGATCGTCGCTTCTCTCGTGTCCCCGTAGCACCAGCCTCCGCCTTGGAAGTCGATCAAGACGCCGTTTTCCAGCTTTTGCTTGAGTAGCACGGGGTCCGGCTCCTGTTCTACGTAGTAGCCCGACGCTGACCCGTCCAAACACCGTCCCCGCAGCAGCTGCTTCCACTTCAAAATCGTTTGCGTGCGGCCGCGGGCTTGCGGAAGAACCAAGCTTCCAGGCAGGAGAAATAGAGCGAAAGTGAGCTGTGCAAACAAGCTGCTTGGAGGACGCCGCGGGCTAGCACTTGTTCTTCGAGCGCCAGGAGCCGCCAGGAACTGCCGTTCCCCCAGCGCTGCGGGAAGATGAAACGTCCGCATGATGGTTTTGCTACGATATTATGTATTTGCAAACGCACGCATTCGACAAAAAGAAGTAAAGAAGTTCCTTCGTGATCTTCGTGAGAGTCTGTAACAGTGAGTAGATACGACCCGTGTGATGTTCCCTTAAGTACTAGTACTTACGTTTGTCTAGTATTGGCTTCCCACAGAAACTTAAAGCGTAGATGTTGGTCGGGGATCGTAATATATCAAAAACCTCGGCTATGAAGCTGCCAAGAAGTCGTGTGCAGATTGTTTAAAAAAAACTTCTGTGGATCTTCCGGGGGTGGCCCGTACAACGCAGCTCGATGAATACAAATTTCGACGGGCACAGCCAAACTGACACACACGAAAAACGCCGCGCGTCGCGACCTCGTCTGTGAAGTTGCAGGGAGTGTGAGGTGCCCCAGCGTCCGTGTGCCAACACCGTACAAGAAGGTCTCATATTCAAGATTTCACAGCACTGCGCAACCTTGTTGCTTCATCTGCTTCAAGAACTATTCACCCAAAAATTCATCAAGCGCCGTTCATAATTTTTTTTCCATTTATCCTCATGGGCATCTTCTGCAGGCCCAGATAAAGAGGACACTAATCCGCAGACTTCGACTTTCACCCCAACAGCGCCTCTTGTAGCTGGAGCTGCGCCACCTCTCCGAGCTCGAGCAGGACCTGATGCGCGATGATTTTTTTCGTGCTGCTTTTCAAACCGTTGTTTCCCGCCACAAGCTTCTCCGCCACCTCCTGCAACAGCCGCGCCGCCGGCCCTGGCGCCCCGTTCGAGGCCAAGGCGTAAAACAGTGCGAGGTTGTGCAACGTAGTGGGAAACAAGCTCGAGGGGGACCTCGTATAGTGTGAAGTCGTGGTAGACGGAACTTCTACAGCATCCCGTGCAGTACGACCAGTTGAACGGAAAAGCGGTAGCTGGAACTTCGCCTCCAACTCCTTCAACGCTACACGCAGCGGATTTTTTTCACGACTCCTCGACGGTCGTTCTTCTTTCGGCTCATCATGTTCTTCCAATTCCACCACCGCCTCAAATTCCTGCAGCAGCGTCCGTGCGTCCTCCCGGACCCAGGCGCAGCACTCGCTCCGCCGTTGCTTGCGGCACTTCCGTTCGCTCTGGGACAGCACGAGCCCGGCACAGGACTGCTCGGAGTCTGCCGCACAGGCATTGGAATTCTTGCCCAGTCGTGCTGTCGTCGTGCTGATGTCGTGGTTCCCCTCCCCCTGCTCTCCTAGTTGTCTTTCCGGCAGCGGCAGCACACCTGGCGATGAAGCAGAAATGACCATTCCTGGCGGGATCTGCTTCTCGACGCGCTGTTCTTCCCGCAGCGCTCTCAGCACGCTTCTCTTCAAGTTCCCGGGCTTCAAAGTGCGGCAGTTTCTGCACTCGGTAATCTCGGCTGGGGAAGAGAAATACCCGATTACCGCCCGGCAGACGCCGGCTGTAGCTGTACTTCTCTTGGTCAGCACAGCATTTTCTATGGTGAGGAAAAATCCGCGCTCCCCATATAAAAAACGCATCAATCTGAAGATTTGCGATGCAAATTTGTAAAACCAGAAATCCTGTTTGTCTTGAAAGAAGGCAAACGCAGAAAGTCCGCCGCATTGCGCAGGCGGTTTGTCATGCTGTTGGGCTTGCAGCATAGACATTTGTCATGCTAGGTGCCTACGCCAAAGGCTCTCGATTCAGGCCCGGCATATGCATGCACTCCTTTACTGCAAGACAGATCTGAAGATTTGTGTACGGAATTCCAGCATCACAAACACAAATTTTCATCTGGATATAAGGAGGGGGGATTTTTCACTTCGATAATTCTTTTGAAGCTGAAAATAGTTTCGGCACGAAAAGAAGGAGCTTCACCATGCTCCTCAGCATCAGTGGCGGCGTCGTGCAACTCGGCGTGTATCAACGGTGCGTAGCGCTCCATGATCGCGCTCAGCTCGCGAGGAGCCTCTGCCGTCGTCGAGACGTTTACTTCATGCGTGGTTCCTCCTGCTTCCACACCCTCTCCTCCTCCTCGCAGTGCGGTGGTCATTCTGTCGATGGCGAGCACGACTTTTTTCGCTTCCTCGTCGGCGTCATAGTTTCTTTCTCCTGCGGATGATGAAGTCGGCACCTCGACATCCGCACTGCGCCCACTCGATGTTGCCTGCCTGATGTCCAGTTGCTCGAACGTTGACGTCGCTCCTTCTGGCGTCACCTCGGAAAAAGCGAGAAACGGGCTCGCTGTGATGTCTTCCGGTGCTGCGGATGAACCTCCGTCCGATGATGTTGGGACGAGGACCGCCGACGCTGGGATAACATCCTCGTTTTTATTCAAGACTTCTGCGCCAGCAGTTCCTGGTAAAAATTCAGCATGTGCATCAAGTACAGCCGAAGGCGGCACCAGCGAAGCGAGAAACCCGCATAACGTTCTTCTAGAGGCGACAGCTGCAGCTTTGTAGCTTTTCCTTGGCCCTGGTGCTGCTGCCTGAATCCGCCGGTACGGCTGAACTACTGTTGCACGCCCTGTAGTGCTGGAGAGCCGTTGACTCATTTTTTCTTGCTCAACAGTCTGCGAAAAAAAAAACCTCTCGCGTTGCTGAAAAATCTGAATTTGAGAATACAGTCATTCGCCAGATGAATCAGGTAAGCTAAGTGGATGAAACACAAATGTAGAATTAGTGTCTCGTTAGTACACACGTCGAAGTCTTTATGTTTATGCCGAAAAGCGAATTTTCACCCTTTGTACGACGTACATCAAGAACCCGACAGTGACGACACACGATTCCGGTACAACGTGATCCGCTAGTACCACGATGGGGAAGGATAAGGAAGCAGCGACGACACCGAAATATTAAACTTAAACATCAATTGGAGCGCAGAAGAAATTAAGTTTCTATACGAATGAGGTCGGAACAGGTAAGTAACTTCTTATTGGAAAAAAACAGCAACTCTACGTTGCCATCAGCTACCAATAAATCATCCGACCAACTCCGCCCGCATTTCCGACACATTCTCCGCAAAAGCAAGTTTGAATTTATCTTCCCCCTTGCTACCATCAAACCGAAAAAGGCAGCTGTTCGAGAATTTCGGAACTTGTGCGCTCGACGCTTGTTCACCAACATTACTCCCTGTGGTTCCTCCATGACTAACCATGGTGGCCGCGAGCTCCTGCAGGAACGGGAGGTGGCCGCAGATCACAACCGAAGAGGACTGCTCTGTTTCGCCGGCAAGGAGGGGCAGGAGATTGTTCTCGAAAAAGGCATCCGCAGAATCCTTTGGGTTCAACCCGTCCTTCTCCGCTACAACTGCTTCCAGCTTCCGCTCCGCGGTCTTTTCTGCCAAAATCTCTGCGGTCTGTCGCGCTCGCAGTTTCCCGCTGTGCCAGAATTGGAGAGGGGCGGTACTAGGTGAGGTCGCGGTGGTCGGGGTGAGATTTTGATTTTCATTACCGATGATTATTTCCTTTGTCGCGAAAAATTCCGCGAGCAGGGCGGTTTCCTCGGTACCTTCTTTGCTCAGCGGACGCTCAGGATTCACATCCTCCGACTCGGCCAAACCGTGCTGCACGAGGTAAAGAACGAGAGACATGAGAGTACTTTATGGCTATCTTATATCTGCGAATGCTTGTTCGTCCTCTCTAGTGGAGTTCTTACCGATAGAGCCTGTCGTTGAAAAGATTGACATCGGTGAAATTTTTACACGATAAATTTCGTAGAGCCAACCTTCTACCGACTAACATCGCACCGAAAAGGGTGTATTATTAAATCGGAACACTATCAATTCGCAGTTCCGGAAAATCTGTTCCACCGGTCCTCGAGAACCAACATCAGCAATTCTTCCTAATCAAACGAGCTCTGGCGAGAAGATGTTGGCGCAAATCCAAGCGGAATAAAGTTCCCTTCCCCTAACGTCAAGCGACGCAGTCACATATCTTCACCACGGAGTTGCGAGACGCACTGAAGGTGGAGCACGAAAGAATTCTCCGGTTGGTATCAATCTCCTCCTGGATTTATTCTTCACGACCGCATGTAGTTCAAGTTCCTCAGAGCTTGACATTACGACCCCCCGCGTGTGTCACCAGTCACGCTTGCCGATACGCCGCAACTTCCGTCTGCGTCATGGGGCAAAGCGGCGGTCCGGTCGTGATTTTGAAGGTCCTTTGGTTAATATCCGCATGCAGCATCTCGAGGAGACGCGAAGATGTAGCATCGAGGACCAGAGGCGGCGGTGCAGTAGTTTCAGAAGATTGTGATGCCCTCGTCTGAGAAGATTGCTCAAGAACTTCTTGTTGTCCGACCACTCTTCCATTACCCTCCTTCCGTCCAGAGCTGCCCCCACCCCGCCCGCGCACTGACGTTTTGCTCCATGCGGCTGTTAGCATCGCCAGCTCGACCGCGGATAGTTCCGAATCGCAAAAGACGAGCCGCTGGCGCGAAAACTCGAATTCGTGCATCAATCCCACTAGCGGTCTCCGAAATCCACAGGTTAGCCCATCGTATCGCAGTTGGGTGAAGGTCAGCGACTCGAGGTTGGGGAAGTATTTCCCCCATTTCCACTCGTCGCCTCCTGTGAAGCTTGTTTCGAGGTGCCGCACATTTTTGCAGCAGGACCAGAACCAATCCGCATCCAGAAGGTCATCTTCGTCATCTGTGATTAAGGAAAGTTTTTGTAGTCCCGGCGCAATGGTCTCTCTCCACAGTTCAACGCCCGCAGTTGTCGTCGGCTCCTCGCCGTCGTTAGAGGTACCCATTTCGTCCATGTCGTCGCAGTCCAATTCCCGGCAGGAAAAAACTGCAAGACGGGTAGTTCTTTTGTCGGGGACAGAAGCAGATGCGACTACACCCGAGGAACTACAACCCGAAGGGGCAGCAAGAGGCACATCCTTGTTCTCCTCCAAATTGTTGCTGTTGTTGTTCCGATGACCGAGCATTGCACACACTAAGCTAGCCGGCTTGACCTCATCGAGATGAAACGCGTCGACCACGTGCAGCGCTTTCAGCCTGGGCAGATGCGTTTTTACCCCGGGCGGGAAGTTTATGGGACTCGTGGCCAGCGCACTGGGGATGAAAAGCGTCTCGAGCTTCGACAGCGACACCAGGGAACGCGCGAAATGGTTGAAGGCCCGGTCGCTAGCAAGAACCACGCTGAGGTACTCTAGGCGGTTATTGTCGGTCGGTGCGCCCAACTGCGGGGCCATCAAGCCAAACTGTCGGAGTTCCGGGCCCATCAGTGACTGCACTTGGTCCAATACGCGGTCGACGTAAACACGGTCGGCGTCCGCGCCCGTGTCTGCACGGAACTCGACGAGGAGGGACTTGACCGCGGCAACATCCACACGCACGTATGCATTGCAAAATCTGGGTCTGGAACAAAAAAATCCAAGTGTGTTTGTCATGCCAGTTCTCCATGACCCACGAGTGCTGGAATCAAGGACACAGCATGACAAATTCTGCGATATCTCTTTCATGCCTACCCTGCATGAGAAGCGCCCGCGCAACTTGGACCACAACTTTTGGCTATCACGCAACACAGATTTTTGCACGATCCAGGCTTTGCATGACAAGTTGCAGCCTTCCAGACGACCCAGACATATTTGCATTGGATAGCGCGAACACGTGAGCCAGGTCGCGGCGCTGGGCCCACAGATCGATTCCGTGGTCCTTCCTCTTGCGGCATTTAAAGCGGATCACCAAGTTCGCGCACCGCAGTTTGCCATCCTGCTCCCGCGACACCGCTTTCCGCGTCTCCGCGGAGACGCACGCAAGGGCGGCCACCTCGGCGCCGTGCAGGAAGCCCAGAACTTCATCGCCGGGTCCGGGTGTTTCCAGAAGGGCGGCAAGCGTTTGGAGCGCCATGGTCTTTCTGCTAGATTAGGGCTACGTAACTGCGGTTTTATGTATGTATTTTTTAGAGACCGGTACGTGCTGAGGCCCAGATTTTTAAACACGATGGCACGGTGAAGGTTAGACTTTTAGCGTCGAGCATACCCTCGGGGAAAACAGGGGGCCCCCGCCCTCCCGCCTCTCGCCCGCTCGGTAGCCTCCCCACAGGGGGGCCCCCGTCCCCGGCTCCCGCCCTCCCGCCCGCAGGGAGGGCCCCGCCTCCGTCTTTCACTGCCCACTATACAGGGGGCCCCCGCCTCCTTGATCGCCCCCCCGCACAACCTTTCGCCCGCTGGGCATCGCGGGGCGCCGACCGCTGGTACCGCGCCTGCAGGGGGGCCCCTGCCTCCTTCTTTCACTCCCCGCGCCCCTGCAGGGGGGCCCCCTTCCCCGGCTCCCGCCCCCCCCCCGCCCGCAGGGGGTATCCCGCCTACAGGGGGCCCCCGCTTCCTTCTTTCACCGCTCACGCGCAGGGGGCCGACGCCTCCTTGCCCGTCCCCCCTCACACCCTTTCGCCCTTTGGGGGTCCGCCTCCAGGGAGGCCCCCCGGCTCCCGCCCTTCCGGCCGCTGGGTACCGCTCGTGCAGGGAGCCCCCGCCTCCTTGCTTGCGCGCAGGAGGCCCCCCCGCCTCCTGCGGGCTGCCGGCCGAAAGCGGCCTCCTGCCCTCCCGCGGGGGGCCCCCGCGGCCCTTCTTGCCCACAAGGGGGCCCCGCCTCCCTGCCGCCCCCGCCCGAAGGGGGCCCCCACTTCCGCCGTATCAGGTCCGGAACGGGCCTCCGCCTTCTTAGTTACCTGCCTGAAAGGGGAAAGTTTGGGGGGGGCCCATTGTCCTGTTCGTTTGGATGTCCTGTTCGTTTGGATGGTTGCTGCCTTGCTGGCCGACTCCGCCCGTTTTTCGCCGCGGGCACGCAAGGGGCCGCCCACTTGCGGCGCGCCCGGCTTTCGGGCCCCGCCCGCATGGGTGGTTGGGGGGGGGGGAGTGTTGTGGGTTGCCCGCTGGTCCGCTATCGCGAAGGGGTGGGGGAACTGCAGCTATTGTGCCTGCGGGCCTCAGCACGGACCTAACCAGTGCGGGGCTTGTGTGTGTTGGGCACAGCTATTGCGCCCGCGGGCCTCACCACGGACCTAACCATTGCACTGCCTGCTTCTGTTGGGCGGCTGGCCGGTCCCCTCGTTGGTGACTGTTCTGGGAGTGGTCCGCTCGTCCTCCCGGGGGGCCGCAACCGCACTGGGCGGGGCGCCCGCGCGCGGCGCCGACGGGCGTGAAAGCGTGCCCAGCAGTAGTGTTGTTGCGCGGGTTGAAGGGAAAGAGAGGGGCGTTGGCAATATTGTATTGCGAAGGCGGGCTGGGTGATTGGTTGTCAATACGGCAGTTGGCAAGTTGGTTGTCAATACGCCAGAGCGACAACTCTCGGGGTCGCGAGTTGTCGCTCTGGCGTATCGTTGTCGTTCTGGCGTATTGACAACCAAAACAACGACAACGAACAGTATGTGGCGCATTGACAACCACAAGAACCCGCGAGACATTCCGCGCGACAGGCAAAGGCCGGCAGTGTGGTGGGGAATACTGCCCACATGCGCCGCGGTGCCGGTCGCGATTCCCAAACGTGGCGGTCGCGACCGACAAACCACGGAAACCGACTCCGGTCGGAAGCCGGCGCGTCCCATCGCGATTCGAGATAAAATCGCAGCGCTTGTTCCGATTTGTGTTACGGCGGGGCACATCGTGAAAAAAACGCCGCGCCGTCGTGATTCGATCGGCTGCGCGACTTGTGCGAAATATCGCGGAAAACCAGGACAAAGCAACTCCGGAAACAGGGCCCGTAGCACCGCGATTCGCGACGCGATTGTTACGCTTTTGCGCGATTTTTTGCACGGTGCAAAAACTCGTGCAAAAGAGGTCCTACCATCGCGATTAGCATAGAAAACAAAGCAACTTTTGCACGATTTTCACCAGTTTCACGACAAATCCCGGGATTCGGGAAATCCCGGGATTCCGGAAAGTCGTGAGTAAAAGACAAAAGCAAAAACCAGAAGACTTTGAAGGGCCAACCCGCATGGTATGGCGCGCGTAGGCTACTGAAATCCTTATAGTTTCGCAGTGTAACAAAAGCCGTGCCACGAGGGCACCGCGCCCGGGTATATACGCAAGGTTTGACCCCAATCAGGGTGCTACGATGGATTTTTCTGGGCCTCAGCGCGTACCGTTCTGATTTTTTAATCGTCTTGCTGAGTGAAGCAGCTGCAGGTTTATCTACTGAGTACAAGTGTGAAGCACAGATAGCTGCATTGTAGGAAAAGCGGATCTATCTCAGATGTTCCAACGCTAAGATGACATCTACGCTAGACACAAGAACGAGCAACCTGATCTGACTTCGGAAAACGGTGTTCTCATCAGATATCGCAAAATCTCAATCTCGATGATCCGCTGAAAAAGAATCACTGTGTCGAGCTCCAGACCCATTCAAGTCCACCAGATCTAGTTCACAGAGCGTTTCTAATTGAGTTGGACGAGGAGGATAATCGGAAACATCTGACAAAAGCACAACGACTCAGCTTTTGCTTTCCCAATGCCATTCTTTTTTCGCAGCTTGGTCTGTGCCACCGTTCGACCAGAAGATCACATACTGAAATCAGGATCGATGAAGTCGTCCAAGCAGTTGATGAGCAAAGTTGTCCTACTTATGTACCAGCAGTACTGAACAGAAGCCTTGTATCTTTTCGCGAGTGGCGGTCGCGCATATTCTTGTTAGACAGCTTATTGCAATCCTCGTGAAAAAAACACCTGAAGGCTGTGCAGCGACTCGTTCTTCACACCAAGTAAAACACATCACGCGGCTTCTCTTCCCGCAGTAACCTCCAGTTCTGCCATAGGACACAAAGGTGGTCCACTCGTGAGCCTATATTTCAACATGTCGGGCTTGTTGTACGTTGACTTCGCAAGCATATTAAGTCTGTGGAGCAATGTCTTGTTGTGAAGAAGCGGAGACGCGCTGCACTTCTTCGCGTCCCAGCCATGACCTTGCTTGTTTTCATGCGCCACCTTATAGAGTAAAGCACCAAACTCTATGGCAGCCAGGCCGAAGTCGTAAAACGCCAGGCGAATTTTGGACAAATCGAGGCTGATTAGAGCCCCTATGATGTCGGGTCGAAATGCCCTGCGGCCACACGTAGCCGCGCCGGCAAAAGTAATCGACTGCAGGCTCGGGAGACGTTCCCGCCAAAACTTTTTCGGTGGTGCCCCCGACAATTCGATGTGCGTTACGTTGCTACACCGAGACCAGAACCACTTTAATTCCCCTTCGTCCCCATCCTCATTGGAGAACTCCAGGTTCCCGCGCAGCGAGAGCTTTCGCAGAGACGGCCCCACCGCTTTCCTCCAAAGCGCTGCGCCCGCGGAGTCAGGCGCTAGACGCCGCACGCCATCCATATCAAAGTCGAAGCAGGAAAAAGCGACAAGACCGCCTTGCGCAGTTACTCCACCGGCTGCGGCTGCACTCCCGACGACCGCGTGGTCGTCTGTTTCGTCGCCCGTACTCGCTTCCTCATCCGCAAGGACAGCGTGAAGCAGAGAATCTGTATCAACATCGCTGAGGTTAAAGTAGCTCATGATATGCACCGTCTGTAACTCGGGGAGCTGCGTCCTGACGCCACCCGGGAAGTTGATGCCCTGCTCTGCGATCTTTCCGGGAAGGAAAAGGGTTCGCAAATTCCGTAAGGCGACCAGCGATCGCGCAAACCGATTGAAAACAGACTCGTCGCACCTTTCAGGGTCCAGATACATACCGAGATCCTCATAGCCCAGCGTGCCCGCTGGCGTTACGTCGTAAACAGCCAGGCCGAAGTGCTGCACTTCTGGAAACATCAAAGACTGGACCTGGGGCAAAATTGGGTCGATATTCACGTCAAGTGCATTTTCTTCAGCAGTTCCGGGGCCGACAAACTTTGCGTGCACTTCGACAAACAAGGTCTTCACCGCCCGGACGTCGACACGTGCAAAAATATGCCCTAAGTCCCGGGTCTGGGCGGTGAGGTCATATGAGCCTGGAACCTCATCGCACTTGAAGCGGATCACCAAATTGATGCACTTCAGCTTTCCGTCCTCGCGCTGCACGGCTTTGCGGGTCTGCTTTGACACGCAGGCCAGGCCTGCAATATCCCCACCGTGGAGAAAGCTCAGCACCTCATCGCTGGGGCCGGAGGTTTCCAGGAGAGCTACGAGGGTGTGCTGCGATGTCATGACTTGATGGCTGCGGGAATTATGACAAGTGCTGTTAACAATCCCACTTCACTATAAATACGCTTAGCGCCGTCACTGAAACTAAAGAACAAGATTGATTGATTGGTCATTTACATGAGAGAAGATTTTTGCTTTTCGGAGTTTTCGCTCGTGTTTTAGCATAAGGCCGTGCAATGTAGATTGATTGGTCATTCGTTGTAAGACAAGGCTCTTTATCTTCGACGTCAGACGATGGTGCACAATGCGCAAACTCATTCAAGCTTTTTGCAATGCAGCGCAAAGAACGGCCTGTGCCAACCACAAACCCTCACTATTAAGGCGACGACGAACAAAGCTCGTGGGCGAGGCTATTGCGGCATTCGAAACAGCGTTTTTATATCGCTCAATAACCTCAATGGCCTCGCTTCCTTTTCTGTGCGGTCGAAAACATTTCATATCTTTTTTGACACGCTACACTGCCAGCCGGCGCGCTTCGTAGCTCGACAAAGCGACCACTAGGGCGGTAGCTGGATCTTTCGAATATGTAAAAGGAATCTGCACTTGGCAATCAGTCTTGCAGTACGTACATCGGGAACCGTGGGCGCGAGAAGGCTATGAGGATCTGCAACTCGATCAATTTTTCATCCTGTGGGCAGTAGCTTCAATTTCCAACATAGGGCAAAGCGGTGGACCGGTCGTAATCTTGGGGGTTGTCGTAGTAATGGGGCTTGAATGAATATCGTCGTCGCCCATCACGATGTCCCCTAATTTCTCCCGCAGCTTCCAGTTGTGGAGCGACGCTGATCCTTTTCGCGAGGGGGGCGCCCAGTGCATACGGGCGTACATCGACCCGAGTTCGACCGCCGATATTGTCGCGTTGTAGAAAACCAGTTGTTGCTTGGAAAAATTCAACGTCTCTAAAACTTCTAACAGCCCCGTTCGAACCCAATTGTCGCTAGCGTATTGCAGGTCGGCAAGTGTCAGCGACTTCAACGCGGGAAAGTTGCGCCCACCGAAAAAATTTTCACCTCCATCGTCCGACAAAAAGTCTACTTCGAGATGCATCACGGCCTTGCAGCATCCCCAGAACCAATCCGCCTCCATGAGGTCGTCCCCATCCCAGTTCGCGCGGAGAGAGAGCTTTTGAAGCGACGGTGCGATACATTTCTCCCAGAGCCTCGCCCCAACAGCTGGCAGAGCTTCGCGCATTTTAATATTTTGGCACGACAACGCCCGGCAGGAAAAAACCGCGAGGCCGCAACAGTCGGACGAGCCCGGAGGCGGAAGGGGTTCAGAAGCTGTTCCATTGCCCGCGGTCTGTGTCTGTCCAAGGACTGCACATACCAGGGACGCGGAGGTAATCTCGTGAAAATCGAAGAAACTGGTGATGTGCAACTCCTTCAGCCCGGGCAGCCGCGCGTCGACACCGGAAGGAAAATCAACAGAGTGGCATGCCCAAGAGCCGGGGAGGTAAAGCACTTCGAGCTGCGAGAGCGAGACGAGTGACCGCGCAAAGTGCTGGAAGGGCTCCCTCTCCGCAGTCTCCGGGTCAACATAGATGCTTTCACCCTCGTGCTCATCTGTATCCAGTTTCGCGCTCTTCACGACCATCAACCCAAACTCCCGCAACCTCGGCCCCATCAGCGACTGAATTTGGTCGAGGATCTGGTCGGCGCGAACTCTGCGGGTTTTTTCCGTGAAGTCTGTACGGACCTCGACAAGGAGCGATCTGACCGCATTGATATCCATTCGCGCGAACACGTGCCCAAGGGCGCGGCGCTGCGCCACAAGCGTAGCTCCATCATCTTCCTCAGCGCACTTGAAGCGTACCACTAAGTTCACGCACCGCAGCTTGCCGTCTTTCCGCGAGACGGCTTTGCGCGTCTCCTTCGACACGCAGGCGAGACCAGCAACCTCGGCACCGTGGAGAAAGCTCAGGACCTCATCACCGGGTCCGGGAGTTTCGAGAAGGGTGGCAAGAGTGTGTTGTGGCGCCATGATTTTTGTTCTGTTCTAAAGATACGACGCAAATGTGTGAAGAATCGTGTGAAAGTAAGTTATGAGGTGAGATTGCCTTCTTCCGTCTAGAGTGCCGCTGTTCTACTGCATCTGCAACTACTTCCTGCCGCTGCTCTCGCCTATATGGAGCATCAAAGACAACTCACGTGGTAGTTCGACGTATATCTTTCAGCCACAGGGTCGGGAACAACAGAAAGCAGTATTAACTTAGCGCCAGGATATACTAAGGAACAGAAAGCAGCCAGTACTAATTTCATCTCCAACGCCAGAATCTACTAAACTGCCCACATTTTGGAACGCGGTGCCAAGATCGCATCGAGTCTCGTCCAATATGAACGGAGGTCGATCCTTTGAAAGGGAAGGAGCATCGAAAACAGCACATGGATCCACCGCCCCCATGATGTGAAGGCCTCCTGACTCGCGCCAATACTTCGGCAGTGGCTTCTTGTACCAGAAGATCTCGGCTCAATGGATTCATTCGGAAAGCACACACAACATCCACGAAGGACACGACTACTTTTTTAAGCGTAACTCTGATGAGAGCAAACATGACAGCGACATTAGATTCCCGGACAGGAGGTCCGTGCAAAGAAGATGATCGATCGACGTACTTCAATAATCTTCCATTGTAACTTCGTGAGGAATCATTGGCAGTAGTGGCGGGCCACTCGTCAGGACGTAGGTAGATGTGTCGATGCTATTTTCCTCTGAAGTGAAAAAAGCCTGAACCGCCTTCCGGAGCGAGTAGGTATTCTTTCTCCGTGTAGGAGCAGGCGACGGACGGACACTCGCTCTGCCGTAGAGCACCCCGATTTCCAAAACGGATAACTTCGCCAAACTAAAAACCAGCCGCCGCTCGTCAAAGTCGAACTCTGTTAGGAGTTTCAACAGCGATGCACGGCCACACTGGGACTTATCGTAATCCAGGTCGCGAAGCGAGAGAGACTCGAGCTTCGGGAAGCGTTTCAGGTAGTCGCACTCGCAGTTCAGGGGTACGAAATCCACTTCCAAATGTGCAAGCCGGGGACAGCAGACCCACATCCAACCTACGGACCAGAGCCTCGAAGCATTGCTACTGTAAGCGAACAGCGATAGCTTTCGCAAGGAAGGCCCGGTCAACTTTTTCCACAGCAGTGCGCCTCCAGCGTCGGACTTCATGTTTTCAAGCTGTTGAATTCTGCTACAGTCGACCCCCCGACAGGAGAAAGCCTTGAGGTTGCTGATCCCAATCCCGCCTCCATCAGCCGAGGACGTCGTCGACGCCTCGGTCTCACTAGTGTTCCGCTCGGAGTTCTCTTCGGTTATTGCAAGCATCCTACACAGCAGCGATTCATGAGTGGCGTCGAGAAGGTTGAGCTCGCTCATCAGGTGCACTCCCCGCAAGGTCGGCACGCGTGCGGAAACTCCGGGGGGAAAATAAATCGGCTGCAGCGCTAATGTCGTAGGTAAGAAGACGTTTTCTAGTCGCGGCAGCAGCACCAGAGACCGCGCAAAATGATTGAGCGTGGCTTTTTCCGGGGCCGCGCAGTCGTGGTAGAGATCAGGCACCGGTGCATCATCGTTACTATCATCATCATCACTATCATCATCATCATGCACGTACATTAAGATCAGGCCGAATTCACGCAATGCTGGACCCAGTAACGACTGGATATGTCCCAGCAGCGGGTCGATGATTATTGGCGGGAACCGGTCCTCATCCGGATCCGCGGGCCTCGCCCGCACTTCCACCAGTAGCGACTGAAGCCCCTGCGTGTCCATTCGCGCGAAAATGTGTCCTAGGTCGCGGCGCCGCACTTCTGGCTTGTCATACGGAGACCCTTCGCAGTCGAATTGCAGCAGCAAGTTGCGACAGCGCAACTTTCCGTCCTTCCGCGCAACCGCCTCGCGTGTGGTTTTCGACACGCACGCAAGCCGTGCCACTTCGCCACCGTGGAGGAAGCCAAGAATCTCGTCCCCCGGACCCGGCGTTCCCAGCAGATCGATGAGCGTGTGCGCCATTTTAGAAGTTCCTGTATAAAAGTGAAAGCGTCAGACCCGTTTAGCTCGTTTGCGGAAACAAGGTGCTGTCAGCGATGGTTTTATCACGACTCTAACAAGATTGCACAGACAAAACTTTCTGAAAAATGAACCAAATGCTCGCGAAGCGTGATTTCCTGGCATCTGAGTAAGTACGTGATTAAGCCACATTATCCAGGCTTCGAGAAAATTGCTTCGGTCTCGACTACATGAGAGCATGTCCCTCAGCAGTTCAAAACAGCGTCGATTTGCTTCTTGGTAGACATTTTCGTCGGATGATCCGACGAACAAGAACACCGGTTATACAAGCAAATGCGCCCACCTTTATTGCGTGCGTTCGTTCCAAGCGGATTCATCCTGCTGAGCTCTCAGTCGTCCAAATACAGCTCCCTTCTGTTCTTGCAAGTGCTTACGCCCACTTTACTGCTTACCAGATTTATTTTTCTTGTTCTTCTGAATTAACCTCCATCTCAACCATGGGGCACAAGGGCGGGCCACTTGTGACCGCAATCATCTTGGCCTCCCTGGGCGGGTCCTGCTCCGTTTGTTGGTCTAATATATCGGACAGCACTTTCCAGAGCTTCCTGTTGTGCAGAAACGGCGACGCTGCTGCGCTGTTTTCCTCGTGTTCGACAATCTCCTTGTACACGCCCGTTAAGATTCCGAATAGAATGCCGAACTCAAGGTGAGAGAGCTCGACACGGTGGAGGACCAGCGCACATTTGCGGAAGTTGAAGTTGCGTACTAGGTTGACGAACGATCCACGGGCGTTATTCTCTCTGTAATCATCACCCCCCAGCCAGTCCCTACCGGCAAGGGTCAGCGAACGTAAGTTGGGAAGAAGCGCAAGCACTTCGTCGCATGGCACGATGTCAACCTCAAGGCTCGTAACGTTCTCGCAACAGCGCCAGAACCAAGTGGCTTTCTTGATAACGTCGTCGTAGTAATTCTGTGCGGTGCTCCAAATAATACGGAAGGAAAGTTTTCGCAACGAGGGTGTCGCGATCTTCCTCCAAATTTCCGTGTGTTTACCCGACATTCCTGTTTGAAACGCTGTCCAATTTCCGACCCTGAACCCACGACAGGAAAATACAGCGAGGCCGCGGGGACCGGTAGCGCCAGCGGGCTCCGGAAGGACAGCACTCAAAAGGGAATCAGAAGAAACACGTCCAAAATCGAAAACGCTCGTGATGTGTAACTCCCTCAACTTGCGCATGCGCACGATGACGTCCGGAGGGAGGTCAATGCTCTGCTCTGCCAAGCAGCCGGGCAGGTGCAGCACCTCCAGAGACCCCCTCAGCGACGACAAGGCGCGCGCGAAGCGAGTGAATGCTGACTGCTCACAGGGCTCCGGGTCCTCCTGCCTTCTCCAATTTTCAGGGACGCTGGCTCGACGCGGTATCGGAGTTATATCGAGCACGATCATGCCGAACTGTCTCAGCTTTTGCCCGCACATCAAGGGAAGAATGTCTGGAATGATGTGATCAATGACAACTGGCGGCTCTTCCGGGTGTTCTCCGTAGTCCGCCCGAACCTCAACGAGTAATGATTGAACGCCCCGCAAATCGACACGCGTGAATATGTGCCCCAGGTCGCGTCGCTGGGCAATCATGAAACTGCCAAAGTCGTCCATCCGCGCCTTACACCCGAACCGGATTACCAGGTGATCACATCGCAGCGTGCCATCATCCCGGGAGACGGCAGCGCGCGCCGTCTTCGAGACGCAAGCAAGCCCAGCAACTTCACCACCGTGCAAGAAACTCAAAATCTCGTGACCTGGGCCGCACTTTTCAAGGAGGTCCACAAGTGTTGTCGTTGTGTGTGCCATTTTACAAAAATGCTACTCAGAGGGTTGAGGCTGCATGAGTGTTACTGTTAGTGTGAAAGTGAGAAAGAGAGAGAGAGAGAGAGTTGTCTTTATATGAAAAACTACTTACGGGCTTGCTTTGGTTTAACGGTCGGCACTGCTCTTTTATTCTTTCCCTTTCTTAGCTCCTCCTACACAGCATACTCATACGGTCGTGATCAAAGTTAAAATCTTAGAGTTTTGCAACTCTATGCCTAAGCTCGGCTACGTAGATTGCCACAGCCCGTTTTCATGATATTCTGTTTCGTCGCTGATGAAGTCTTGGCATTTGGATTTCTTACTGAACAGAGCGCCAGCATTGGATCACGAAGCAGGTCCGCAGCCGCACAGACCTGGACTATAACTGCGAACGCAAAACATAAGCGCTTTGCTCCTGAGTACAACTTCGGGCATGCAGTCTGCGCCGCCTGGAAACTAACCGCGCAAAAATTTGAACGTCAGTCTCAACAACTTATCACTTTGACTTTTTTCGTCCGGCCGAAATATCACGCTCCGTAAGCCAACAAAGCGGCAGACCAGTCGCGATTTTGCACCAAGTTGTTTTCGAATTGAAAAGCTTCGCATCATTCATTATCTCTTCGAGCTTTTTCCGCAACTGCTCCCTGTGCAGCAGCGTCTCGTGGTCCGACGCTGTGTCCACAGATGGCGACAGGATGATCGACATCGCACCGAGCTCGGCTGCGAAAAGTTCCGTATCGTGAAGCACCAGCCGCCGCTTGGTGAAGTCAAACGTCTTCAGCAGCTCCACAACTTTGGGACGGTAACACTTCTTGAGGGGAGTTTCGCGTCGAAAACCAGTCAGGTGCAACGCCTGCAGGCTTGGGAAACGCTTCGATAAGTCCGGCGCATTGGGCGGGAAGTCTAACTCGAGGTGGGTGACACCGCTGCAGCACGACCAGAACCAGTCCGCTTGCCGGAGGCGCTGGCAGAAGTCTTCTTGCAAATCCGCTGACTGATTGACGCGAACAGATAGTCTCCGCAGCGACGAGCCGGCCACTTGCTGCCAAAGCGCTGGGAAGTGGTCTCCAGAACCGGCGACACAGTCGAACCCTTCTAGCGAGACCGTGGTGAGGCTTGGAGCCCGTGCCCCGACACCCCGTCCCAAAACGATCGCAGTCAGAAATGAAGCGCGCGTGACCTTCTTTGCACTGAGAAAGCCCGTGACGTGCAGCTGACTCAATTTGGGTAGCTGCGTGCTCAGACCGGGCCCCGGGCGAAAAGTGAGGCTCGAAACGGCGACGGCGCTGGGAATACTCAGCACTTCCAGGCTCTTTAAATCGGACAAGGCTGTCTGAAACTTCAAGAGAGAATCGAGGTGCGCTGGTGCCACCGGGTTCTGGTACAGGAACCAGTGGTCGGGGTCAGCGTATCGACTCCCCTCCGGGGCCACATCGAGGACAATCAGGACGAAGTGCTGCAGATGCGTGGTCGCGGTCAACAGAGAAGCTATCTGCGGAAGGATCGGATCGATGACAATATGTGGCGCCCCACACTTCGGAATCTTTGCATGCACCTCAATCCGCAGCGTCTTCACATCTGCCAGGTCGTGCCTTAGCAATGTTGTGAGATCATCCCGGGGCTGGGCGCTTAGGGTGAGATCGTCTGGATCTTCTCGAGTTCCACCAATTGCGCCAGTTTTCTTGCAAGAGAAGTTGATCACTACGTTGCGACAACGCAGCTTTCCGTCCCTGCGAACCGCTGCGTGCGCTTCGCGGCAAACTTGCCCCAGTTGATGAAGATCGTAGTTCGTCAAGAACTCAAGTATGTCATCGCCAGGGCCTTCCGGTGTTTGCAGCCACCCTAGAAGCGCGTCAGCCGACATTTTCTACTGCTACTTCCCTGAAAGACTGCCCGAAGTGATTTGTGCTGAAAAAAAAAACCGATAATTGCAAACAACTTTTGACTCTGTGGTAGGTATCAATAATTTCAGATTGCGCTTATGATCACTGGCTGGCTTTATGCTAGTCATCCAAATCAATTCAGAAATTCCTGATCCCAAAACGATTTCTACACAACCCGAGGCTCTTGCGTGCAAAAAACATTCCTCAAAACACGATATGTGGAAGGCGAACAATAATTAATCCCGCGAACGCAAAAAAAAACATCAGCGATTGACACCCGAACCCGAAGCACGACTTCTACGACACAATATTAGTGAGTGTGAAACTTGAACTATCACATAATAACGATGGACGAGCAATACAATCAGCTAGGTACGCGGCCACAGGCCAACGTTTCCCCAGGGGACTCACTCCCGATTTAAACCTAAAAGCAAGGGACAAGAAGAAGATGAGTATACCCATTCACGATTCAACTATTAAGTCTAGAAATTTTTCATCCACGACCTGCCTACTTGATATCGCTAGACGCCACGACCGAGAACAAAACTCGTGAGCAGTGTTTTTCCTGTGCACGCTTCTCGATAACTGCATTCGAATTTAGATATCGCGCCTTCCAAAAATTCTTGCAATACTTTATCTGAAGCGGGACTATCCCATTTTGATTGTTGCGCGTTCGCAAACAGAGTTCTCATTTCCGTGCTGTCAAGCCACATCACAGCAACCTGGCGAAGTTTCAAGTGGGTACTAGCAGTTGTAGCCGTTCCTTTTCTACAAAACCTCATCAATCGCAGCTCCAGCATGCAGTTGCTGAACTATCCCGAGTTTTGTTTTCACCATCTGGTCTCCTATCAATCACCTTCCAGCAATGCTTTTTCACAACATCCTCTTCTACTTGCGGTTTTGATGCGCATACTCTTGCACCTCTTTTGCATCTGTAAATTATTGCACTCACCCTCAATCATCCTCGGTGTTGTCCTGGTCGTCCTACTCCGTGTCGTCCTCATCGGCGTCGCCCTCATCGGCGTCGTCCTCATCGTCGTCGTCCCCGTCACCCGCGTCGTCCTCGTCATTCCCGTAGCCGCCCTCGCCGTCTGGTTTCCTCGGACAAATTTCCACCGTTCGCAGCAGTGCAGCATCGCCAGGCAGGCCCTAGTGTTCTTCGTCGGGGTCGAACTCGTAGAAATTCCCGCTGGCCTTCTGCTATGCACTGAAAAAGTACATCGTAGTTGCTAGTAGAAAGAGCATGACAGAATAATTTGGCAAGTAAAAAAAAAACCTGGGATTTGTAATGCTGAGCCAGCTTCAAATACCACATTAATTTGTCATGCACATGACTGCAATTTGTACCACCACCGTTACGATGTTTTTGCAAAGGCATAGCTGCTCGCGGTCCTTGACGCTGCCGGGTTTGTTAATCCGCGGGCGCAGGTTCACGGGGTCGCGACGGAAGGTGACGTTCATTTCCTTCAAAAACGCGTTAAACCCGTCCACCAAGTTCATCGGCGTGCTGGCATTTGCTTTTCTCCCCGGGGTCCCCGTGAACAGAATCACCTTGTCCGCGCAGGCCGTCATCATGACGCTGTCGTGCTCGATGATGAACGCCGTGCGCTGCAGGTGGTCCCGGACCCACTTCTTGATGGCGCGCGCGACCTTGACGCGCTGCTCGCAATCCAGCCCCGCGCTGGGTTCGTCCAGTAGATAGACCGCGGCGGGTGTGCCGAGACACAGGATGATCGCCAAACGCTGCAGCTCCCCGCCGGACAGCGTTTTCACGTTCATGTCCAGAATGCTGTCGTTGCCCGATCCGCTGGTCAAACTCGCGGTGTCGTCGAACCCGAGAGGGCGGAGCACCAGTAAGCGAAACATGCTGTCGTTGCAGAACGCCTTGGTGATGTTGCGCTCCAGCAGCTGGCGCACGGTGCCCGGGTACCGCCGGAATTTCGGCGCGTAGTCCTGCTTCTTGTATGACATGGAGAACCCCGCGGCCGGTAAAGACGTCGGGTCGGAGATGTATTTCGTGGCGTCAGGTTTAGAAGAAGTTGTATTTGCGTCCTCTTCGGAGGAACCTGCTGCTGTAGAAGATTTCGGTTTGTTCTTCTCGGCAACTGCACTTTTTTTATTACCACTGGCACTTCCCTGACCAACACCCTCCGTAGAGGTTCCACTCGCTACCCCACCCTCTCCACTGTCTTCCACCTTCTTGTCGTGCAGGCCCGCCAAGACTTCCATGTAGGTACTTTTCCCCGTTCCGTTCTGCCCGAGCATGCCGACAATCTGCCCGGTGGAAAAGCTTCCCTCCTCGATCTTCAAAGTGAACGAATTCTCCCCCTCGCCCAACACCTTAGTCATGCCCGGGAAGGTGTGCGTCCCGGTGCGCGCGAGCTGCGACGAGAGATTTTTTATGGCGGAACTTGTTTTTTCGTCCTTCTCCTTCGCGTCTTTCTCTTTCCCCACCACGTCGATTCCGGCGGCCGTGGACACTTTGAAGGTCAATTCCTCGGTGCGAAACCGCATGTTCTCGGCCGGGAGGTAGCCGGAAAGGAAGTTGTTAATCCCGTTGCGCACGCCGGCGCGTTTTGTCACAACGCCGTAAAACCCGGGCTCGCCGTACAGGCAGTGCACGTAGTCGGACATGTAATCCAGAATGGCCAGGTCGTGCTCGATGCAGAGCACGTACCGCGTCTGCAGGGAACTCGCCTTCGCATTGTCGCCCCGCACGGACGGCGCCGGCTCCGGGTCGTCCACGTCGGTGTCCTCGGGGGCGGCCTCGCTGCTGCTCAGCGACGCCGTGTCGTCGGAGAGAATGGGTGGCTGATTATTTCCATCCGCGTTCATCACATTCGAGGGCGACGCGTCCGGGTCGATAGAATCCACTTCCAGTTGCTCCAAGTTCAACTTCTTCTTGGTTCGCTGCTCGGAATTAACCGTACTAAAATTCCAGCTCTCCTCGTCAACTAACCCGCGGATCAGCCGCGTCGCCGCCAACCGCTGTTTTACGTCCAGGAAAGAGGACGGCTCGTCGAAAATAAACACGTTCGCTTCCTTCGGTAAACAGGCGTATGCATTGCAAAAGCATTGCATTGCACTAGCATAAATCGCATGACAAGTTTTTGCATAACAAGATGAAAAGAGGAGTCTGTGATGCTGATTCAAGTTGGTAAAGATAGGTGTCATGTCGGCCTGCAATTTATACCAGTACGACAGTACTTGTGCAATTCATAAGGCCACCGCGATCGCCAGCCGCTGCATCTCACCGCCGGATAAGTTTCCGCAGTCCTCCCGGTCCAGGAGGTGGAGCAGGTCCATCTCCCGCAGAATGTGCAGCGTGCGCGCCGAGTAGGAGTTGTCGAGGCCTGGGATTAGAGTTTATGTAATCATGATGTTCAACAATTCAGAGATTTGTGTTTGAAAGACGGGTTTTCATCGTCCCGATCTGAAGCAAACGGCCTGACTTCTTGAACAATAACCACGAAAAATCTTCCGGCGTCCTTTGTCCTTTTTATTTCCTTTATAAAAAATTGTACCAAAATCTTGCAAAAGCGTTTCCTCCGCCGCCTCCTCGATGATATCTCGCATTTTCCTGCCGGCCAGGCTTTTCGCGTACTGCGAGTCCATTTGCGCCTTCATGGAAACGATCAATTTCCCCTCCACCTGGTCCCGAAAAAAGCTCTGTAGGTCGCTGCCGCGGTAGTATTTTATGATGTCCAGCCAGGTGGGGTTGGTCACGAATTTTTTGCTATTCCCGTCAGATTCCAGTCCCGGCAAAACCCCCAGGTTAGGCTTCAAACTCCCCGCGAGTACCTTGCAGGCGGTGGATTTCCCGACCCCGTTCTGCCCCAGAATCCCCACCACGCAGTTGGGCGCGGGCATGGGCAGGCGGTGCAGTTTGAACTCGTTCATGCCGTACCGGTGCGTGCAGTCCGCCGACAGGTTGCTGGGCAATTTCACCAGTTTCACCGCATCGTCCGGGCACTTCTTCGCCCGGGTTATGCAGGCCGCACACGCGTCCTCGTGGACCAGAATCGGCTTCAGCGCCTTGGTGGCCGGGTCGTGGTTGGGCGCGATGCAGTCCTTGCCGCAGTTGCCCGCGATCCGCTTTAAGTACTGGAACGCGGGCATGTTGGGTTTCAATTTCGCGTAGTCGAGTAGCACCATGTGCCGCTCGAGCTGCTTGTCCGCTTCGGACTTTTTGGTGCGGGAAGGCAGGTATGGAAAGGGGAGAGAAAAAAATCTTGCAGGGGATTGGAATTTCTTGCCCTGGGGCTCAATTGTACTACGTGGTGGTGGCTCTAGTGCCGCTGCCATATGCATTTCTTGCACAGTTGAAAGAATCAGGTTGACTTCTTTGGAAATTCACATTTTCTACTTCGCAGCCCCGTGTGCTGCGGTAACGAAATTCCAATTGGGTTGACTTAAGATTTTCTTCTTGCGTCCCATAAACCTCCAGGCGCCATGTTTGCAGATTGTTTTCGACGAGATAAACTGATCGAAAATCGAGAAAGTACTTACTCGTCGGGCCAACAACTAAATAGTGTGGAATCGCCGATGTTTTAAAACGGGTTCTTGCCGGTGTCCAGGTTCCAGGTCGGGGAGTTCGCGCTTTCGTGTTTTGAGTTTTTACGCTAGTAGAACTAGAATGTCCTTAACGAAGTAAGTCGCGTAGTCTTGCAGATGCAATTGCAAAGAGCAGGAGGGAGAATCAATATGGATCAACGACGCTAAGTAAAAATGAAAACAATTTTTGCGAGCACCTGCTATGTACTAATTGAAGTCCTGTCTATGCAGCTTCTTCTAAAAACTATGTGTCACAGCGAAGCATGAAATTCCTGTTCCTACCGCCTCGACCTGTCAAGAATCAATCAGCGTGTAAAATAATGATTCCGCCGGTTCGCAGTGCGAAGGGATTCTCTTCGTACTGCGTCCATGTCGAGGACGACCGCATAGACCGTGCATAGAAATGCGCGCTTGCCAATCGAATAACTCTGTCTAGAATTGATGTTGAGATCCGCCTTGCTAAGTCGCAATTTTCTGTGCGCCTTTGGGTGCATTTTTCTCATTCTATCGCGTGATCCAGCAGTGGCTCGCTATGGGAGTGTTGCCCACTTCTTGTGTCCGTGGTTGAAAGTAAGCAACAAGAGCCGGGAAACAATAAATTGGGGCCCCCTAATGGGGAACCCTAAACCCTGAAACCTAAACCAAACCCTGGGAGATCCTGCCGCGACGGACGCCCATCTTGTCAAGCGCGATTCCTACATGCAAAGTTTTTTGGAAAAGAAAAGCAAAAAGAGAAGGATGAAGCAAAAAAAAAATCGAGCGAGGCGAGCGAGTCTCTCGGCGGCCTATGAAGGACAATCCAGTGGCCAACCGGAAGTCCAACACAGTAGGGCTTCAGCTGCGCTGGCTCTAAACCTGTACAGAGTACAGACCTACGTACGTATGCGCCGGGAAACAATAAATAAATGCGGGCACTTCTAAAGGCAGCAAACGCCCCATCGCAGACTCGTGCTTTGTCGATAGCGCCGCGCGCTGCGGAAGTAAGTAGTTACTAACCAGACCTGTCCTTCGGGCGGCAGCCGGCCTGCGATCCTCCGGCCGCGGAAGGGCCCGCAGGCGGCGGCGCGGGGCACCCGAAGTGGCTACCCGGTGCGGCGCCGCAAAGCGCGGAAACTCGCGCGCCCGGCGAGGCGGAAGAGGCCCCAAAGAAAGCAGGGGGCACGCGGCGGCCAAAGCGGCGCCGCAGGCGAGCCCCCGCGAACGGAAAGGGGGGGGGGGGGGGGGCGACGGGCCTCCGGGATTAGGGGGACGGGGAACAAGAGGGGGCCCCTTATCAGAGTGGTGGCCTAAGCGACCAGCGGGCGGACACATAAAGCACAGCGTGGGTATATGCACTGCCATATAGGGGGAACGCGACCCATCTCTTTCCATTAAAGGGAGGCAACCTCACATAGTCTGGCCCCCAGGTTAAAACTGTGAGAAAGTTGAATAGTTACAGATCCCGGAAACCTTCATCCTGCCATTCAGCTGCTTAGGCGTCACGTAATCATGGAGGTCCCACGCTATTTAGCGCGCAACGTTGCATGTTCAATATTTGAACTTGCTGCACTTGACTTGATTCTTATAGGTTTCTCAAATTCCAAAAAATTCCAAGAAAATAAAAAATTGCGCAATCTGGAAAAATGGTCAACAGATGAAATAGATACATAAAAAAAGACATAAAATGTCATCACTTTTGGGCTTCCGATTGTTTTAGGTTCCTTAAATTTATAAAAAATGTGATGGCGCCTTATTTTTAAAAAAATTGGAAAAATTGAAAATTTTTTGCCGCAGTAAAAAACTGCAAAAAAGTATAAAAATAAAAGCACTCTCATCCTCAATACGTTACCTGAACATGCATACGCTATACACATAGGCTATTTTTTTAAATTTTCATCATTTGTCACATAATTCAAAAAAAAATTTAAAAAATTAAGATTTTACCCATTTGCAAGATTTGAACACGTTGCCGGGTAAATGGACATAATATATTATAAATATTGAGTGTATTGCTATATATTTGCCATATAGTAGACTTATTGTGCCTGTAAGTCATTAGATGCTATCAATCCAGAAAACTAAAAAAAATCACACTTTTCCAAATCCCAAGAAAAATCCAAGAAAATAAGAGACGCAGCGTGATTATATATAATATATTAAGCCTTTTACGTTGTTTAACTGATATAAACCTGGCACTCTGTGCAAAGTTGGGCAATGGGTGTAATTTTTTGAAAATTTAAAAAAATCAAAATTTTTTGATGAGACGAAGTTGACCAGTGGGGTGCATATATGCACTATGCCAAATGCTCTACAGCAGCTGTAAACAGCTAAGAGGTGATCAATAGTCAGAGAGTGCCTCTGTTTTTCACGTCCGTGGGAAATCTTGAAACTGTCAAAAATTGCAGTTTTTTTAAGGCTCTACAATGGAGGTCATAGCTTTCTCCTTCTGTGGAATCCTGTCCAATAGGGATTATTTTAGTAGATTCCGGGCGGTAAATCAGGTGGCCCATGGGTCCTTTGCAAGGCCCACCGCCTCGATTGGTCCGTACAGGGGGGCGGGGTGGCGAAATCGCCTCCGCGGTCCAGGTATGGGCATTGGGGCATTGCCGTCCCTTGCGCCCTTCGCGGAAGCCACCTCAGCTGTGTTCGGCCGCGCGGCCTTCGCGGTCGCGCGGAATGCCGCCGCCTGGTACCCGGAAAGGCAAGCACTACCCGCACCCGCACGGGGGTCTGCGGGCCGGACCGCCGGGAGAGGCGCGATGGACGTCGGGCAAACGAGTGCTGTGGTCACGCAATGATCGGGCGGGCGTGTTCGTGCCGAGTCGCGTCGTTGTCCGAGCGGTAGAGCGGCCGCGAAACGGGAGCGGCCTGCCATTCGGCGAGGCCGGCCAACCAACTTTGTGCTCCGCAAGGGCGTCCCTCCTCGCGTTCCGCCTCCCCGCTTCTTTGCCCGCCGTGTTCGCGCCTCCACCGATCTCCCTCGGTCGCCTACGTCTACGAATATTGGCCCCGTGCGTCCAAAAATGTGGAGCTGCCAAATTTTCAAGCTGATCGCTTTCGGCGCGTGCAGTGGTTCCCAGCCTTGTGAGTGATCATGCGCGGCCTGCCTTTCGTTCTCTCGGCGTTTGCTTGTTGTTTTGAAGCGGGTGCCGAGGATGAGATCGAGCCTCGCGGGCCTCGGTCGGTGCTCCCGCCCGCGGCGCCAGCCACGTTCTTCGCGGTGCAAAGCTGCCGCAACGGAACCTACGACAGTTGTTGCGTTTTCCCGCCGATCTTGTCCGGCAACGACGGCTGCGACGAGCGCTGCTGCGACCAGACCGCCTGGGACAAACGTGACCTGCTGCAGACGCTCAGCTGCGACGATGTGGCCAACGGACGATGGATCCAGTGGCGCCGCGACCTTTCCTTCGGCACGGACCTGTACAAAGCGGGGCTCACGCAGCTGATCACACACAGCACCTTTTACCAGTGCGGCCTCGGGGGCGCCAGCGCGTTCCTGTCGTACATGGTCTTTCGCAGCGTGGTCCTGAATACCAACCTCTACAACAACTTATCCTGCGAACAAAAAAAAAAACGTTTCCACCACGTAAGCAAGACATTTTTGTATTCTCCCACGCACGTATCATGAACTTCGCACACAACCGCGAAGAACGTGCCCCCGTATAAATCAAAGAGAAATAAATTGCTGCTCGGTAGGCGACGTGTGTGTCTTCTATGTCTGCTCCGCCGGTACTTTGTAATCATCGCTAGTAACAACAAACTCGGTTTCACAGTTCTTCTCGAGCACGCGCGTTGAAAAGGGCCTCCCTGTGGTTACGTGGCGAGGTGGACGTTTTTCCAAAGAATAAAGCCAAAAGCTATTCCCGACGACTCCCTGGATTGTGCGGGCCACCGAGGATACGTTTGAGCCCCTGCTGAAGTTCGACGCGGCAAAGGGCGGTCTGCCGGCCCTGTTCGACCTAATCCAGACGCAGTGGCCGTTTTTCGCCAACATCGGCTCCACGCAGGGCAGCGTCATTCAGGGGGACCTGCTTAGTATCGGGTACCAGTTGCAGATTCCCCCGGATTGGACCAAGGAGGATGAGCGCGATATGAACGAAATGCAGATCGCCTTGTCGCTCCGCATATCCGGCGCAACAGTATTCATTCTTTTTCTGCGTTTATTATTTGCGGGTGGTGCCTACGGCAAGGCCTCCGCATGACGCTACGGTCCGAAGGCAGCGTGCGACGCTCCGGTCTGAAGTGCGGTGCAGTTCACCGGGGGCAGTAAGGGCTTCGCACGACGCTGCAGTCGTATATATTTCGCACAACGTTAGAGCGCTAAGTGCTTCGCACTGCTTTAGCTGCTTAAGTGCTGCGCACTACTTTAGGGCGCTAACTGCTTCGCACTACTTAAGCTGCTTAAGTGCTTCGCACGACTTTAGGGCGCTAAGTGCTTCGCACTACTTTAGCCGCATAAGTGCTTCGTACGACTTTAGGGCGCTAAGTGCTTCGCACTAGTTTAGCTGCTTAAGTGCTTCGCACTACTTTAGGGCGCTAAGTGCTTCGCACTACTTTAGCTCCTTCAGTGCTTCGCACCACTTCAGGGGGCTAAGTGCCTCGCACTACTTTAGCTCCTTAAGTACTTCGCACTACTTTAGGGCGCTAAGTGCTTCGCACTACTTTAGCTCCTTAAGTGCTTCGCACTACTTTAGGGCACTAAGTGCTTCGCACTACTTTAGCTGCCTAAGTGCTTCGCACTACTTTAGGGCACTAAGTGCTTCGCACTACTTTAGCTGCCTAAGTGCTTCGCACTACTTTAGGGCACTAAGTGCTTCGCACTACTTTAGCTGCTTAAGTGCTTCGCACTACTTTAGGGCGCTAAGTGCTTGGCGAGAAGTCAATTCCTTCCTGCGAGGTTCGCAAATCTGCATAAGGAAGTTAGGGCCTAAATGAACAAGCTAAAGCGCAGAAAATGATCCGAAATACTTTTGCCATGCATGCCGCAAACGGATTCACACGGACATGGTCATGCGCCTGTTGCACCACGACCGAGAAGCGGACCCCCGCATGCGGCCGGGAGCGTGCAGCAAACGCATGCCGGCCATGCCTGAGGGGAAAAACGTGGAGACCGAGCGCGAAGCCCGGCTGGAGAGGCTCCGAGGACAGCGGCCGGGCGTCACGGACAACCTGATCTTCGACCTGCGGGACGAGGCCGCGGATTCGGACGCAGCCGGTTCCCCGTTTCTCGGCATCGAAACAGCGACGCGTGAGGCGGATAATGCTGGATTGAGTAACGACCTGCCTAAGGACGAAGATGATATCACACGGAAAAAAATTTCTACTACCGTGCCATGGTGAAAAATATGAAAAGAATCGATACAGGTATAAAGAAAATCTGTCAGCGTAGCTGACAGCCGCTCGCAGCAAGCTCTAATGGAACACTATGCACCGGACAACTGCAGGTCAGAAGAAAAATACGCTATGCTGCAGAATTCGCATGTACTAAAATCATTCTGCATTATTTCGTACGGTATTTGTACGTTTCGCCACGATAGTATCTTCAGAAGAGGCAAGAAGTTACAGTAAACTGAAGCGTGAGATGCGGATCTTGCGGTCGCAGAAGTTCCGGCAGGCCACGCTGTACCTGGCAGCGGCCTACAGTGTGCTGTTTTTTGACGCGCCGACCATTCGGGTGGTCGACACGGAGCACGCGGAACTGCTGCACAAGGAGGGGCAGCGGCTGATTACCATGGCAGAAGAGTGCGTGCGGGACGCCTTTGTGCCCTACGAGCGGCGGTTGCGGCAGTTGCTGGAAACGCCCTTCATTTTTCCGGCGATCCTGGGCCTGCTCGAAACCGGCACGCCCAACGTGCTTCGCGAGCGCGTGCACACCATCCCGGCAACGGACAGCCTGAGCAACGTGGTGCGGGCGACAGGGAAATTGATGTGCACCGAACCGTTTTGGCTCCGGTTGGTCGAGAGCCTGCCCGCGGTAGACCCGCTGGGAGGCGGTGGAACTACAGGTCGTGCAGACAGCCAGGTACTAGGCGCGTCTGGGATGATGAAAGAAAGAAAAACAACCGTCAAGGCAGTAGCAGAACGGATAGGTACAAGCAGTAGCGCGCAGCTGGTACAAAAGTCGCCAGCCGGGACAAGAAAGAGGACCTCTAATACTTCTATATCCAGTGCCGGAGCTGCTGTAACAAAATCTGCGGCGAGCCACCACTGCGGTCGCGCAGCAAAACATGCAATTTCTTCTACGCCGGCACTGCACGGCGCCTGCCGCGAGTTCGCGCCCGTCGCAGACCAAGTTTCCGCCCGCAGAGCGTTTCGACGTAGACGACAGGCCACCGCCGGCCACAATCTTCCCGGGCTCAGCACGATGGCGGACTTGACCGCCCCGGAATTCTGGGACAGCCTGCGGCCGCACGAGGAGACAAGTGAGGAAGGAATTTCAATAGTAGGAGGAAGGACAACATCTTCTGCTGCAATAGACGGTGTTGTGACTACTACTGCTCCAACGTCGAAAACTCCGCAGCTGCACGGTAGCATTTCTAGTACTTCCGCGCCCCTCCACATAGTCGAGGTTGGCACGCACACCGGCGACTGCACGCTCTACGCGTGGCAGAAGTTTGGGAAGCAGGTACAGGTCACCGGGTTTGAGCCGAACCGGCTGGCGCAGCAGACGTTCAAGCGGTCCATCTTCGGCCACGGGGCGGAGCAAAGTATGAAGGTGGAGCACATGTTGGTCGGCAACGACGAGCAGCCGGGACAGAAGAAGTCGCTGTATTTCCCCACCACGCGGACCGCGGAAACGTTTCTGGACACGGAGAACAGTTGCGCCAGCGGCCGGACGGACTGCGAACACGATGTGGTCAGTGTGACCTTGGACTACTACTTTCGAAGAGGGACGTATAGTGCCGATGGTGGAACAAGTGGAACTACTGGACAAGAGCAGGACGTGGACAATAAAAACGCACCAGTAAAAATATTGAACCAGAACCACCTTCCGAAGATCGACATTCTGAAACTTCATTGCCAATTCTGCGAGCTCAACGCGCTGAAAGGTGCGAAGGTGCTGCTGCAGAAAAACGAGATCTGCGTGGTGCTAGCGCGCCCCGCGATGATGTCGACGGAGCGGATTTTCTCTTCGGCGGACAAATTTTGGCGGAAACGAAGAGAAGAACTACTGGAAAAGGAGCAAGCCGCTGATACCGCTCCTGCCGAGCCAGATATCATTCTCAACGGGGAGAGAATTCCAAAGCCGGCGGCGAAAAAACTGATTGACCCCGTCCCGCTAAATGCGGTCGAGAAGCTTTCGGAAGCGCAGCTGGCGCAGCAGAAAATAGAGGAGGAGAAGGAAAGAATCATGGACCGGCAGATTGATCGGGAGTTCGACGACGCAACCCGGCCGCAGGTGCGGAAATTGCTGCACGAGGTACTGCACAAGCACCTACTCGAGAACAACTACGAGCTGTATTTAGTCGACGATCCGCTTTTTCTGAAGGATCCGATGCGACTGACGGAGTTCAACATTCAGGAACAGAAAATCGCAAACGTCACCAAACTGGAGCAGCGCAACGCGGAGCAGTTTCTGGTGAACCGCATGGTGGACAAGATCAAGCTCCGCCGGTATCCTGTGTAAAAACGTCCCCACCCCAGAGTCAAGTTGGGAATTCTGCAACACAGATCCAGAAGTTTCGGAAGTCACGCATGACAAGTTTTTCTCTGTACTGTAATGCGGGTTAGCAAGGACAACCGCATCACAAATCCATCCTGGTATCCTGTTTACAGCTTCACAAATTGCATAACACGATTGAAAATGCCTCTCATGGAAATGCGCATTACAAGTTTTTCTGTGATTGTAATTCTGCATGACAACTCTAGGGTGGGGACGTTTTTACAGAGGATAGCCAGTTCCCGCCAAACTTGAACGACTTCGAGGAAAGACTAGACCCGAGCGAGGGGTATGCATTGCAAAAATGTCTGGATCTGGAAACTTGTGATGCTAAAATGTGGATGTTGGAAACAGTTCCGAATGCAACACAGCATGACAACTTTTGAGAACGCTTTCTCATAGGAAATCCGCATGAGAAACTACGTTTTTGCATGTACGAAAGAGGCTGCGACTTTTGTTGGCTATGCAATACAGATTTCCTAAGTATGGAGAGCTAGCATTACAAGTTGCAACCTTCCAGACCCAGACATATTTGCAGTTGATAAGGGGCTGCTGGTGGCGATTTCTAGAAAATTGCCTCGGTGTCGGAGGTGGCACGAAAGTCTGCAGCGGGTCTTCACCCGACAAGTCCGGGACGCCCAACTCGGATTGAGGAAAAGCACGGATGCGTGGGCGGTCTGAGAAGTGGTGCAGCTGGTTCGTTGTACCTTTTATTGCGCAGACTGACACCAGTCCGCTAGAGTTAGAGAATCAATAGGAATGCTCAAGAAATAAATGGAGCTGCGGCCCACAAAATAATTGGTACTAGCCAGAAGATTCATCTGGCGCGGTCGTTTGCTGTATGATCCTCTGCAACGTGTTGACCGGCTGTAGTGGTTCAGGTGCGTTTTAATGAACTTTTAACTCGGAGGTAATTTCTGCACGACCTTGGAAAATGACTGACAGCTCTGCGTTCAATGCATAGGTAAAAACCAGATGTAGAGAAATGTGAAATGTACTCGACAGCAGGATAATAAAGGACTTTTGTCGGAAAGCAAAGCCTCTAATCTTTGCTCTCTGATGTTCGCTTTCCGCAGTTGAAGAAGTACGGCGCAAAGGTTCTGGTTTATTGTCCTTGCAGCTAATAATAGCGTTTTCGTTTTGTCAGCTCAGTGATACGCGATCAGGAAGAAAAGCACGCCTTTGAGGTGTTAGCGCGGATCCTTTTTTGCACCCGTGTGCCTGGCACTTCTAATGTTTTTCGTTCTCTGCTTTGTGGCGGCTCAGTTTTTCAGATCAGTTTGACAATCAGACGGGCAAGATTCGATTCGATGAATGTTGTGAGGATGTTGAGAAAGCGCGAAACAGGCGTAGCGATTCTCAATGTGCAAAAGATTAATAATGATTGCCGTACTCGCTTGGTGAAAGTCCGTGATTTTGGTTTGGTAGTGAATAATTACCCCGCAGCGGGGTAATTAATTCACCGGCGGTATTCTGTGCTGCCGGTTTGGCATATCAAATTTCAGGTGGTGGGAATAATTACCCCGCAGCGGGGTAATTAATTCACCGGCGGTATTCTGTGCTGCCGGTTTGGCATATCAAATTTCAGGTGGTGGGAATAATTACCCCGCAGCGGGGTAATTAATTCCCCGACGGTATTCTGTGCTGCCGGTTTGGCATATCAAATTTCAGGTGGTGGAAATAATTACCCCGCAGCGGGGTAATTGATTCCCCGACGGTATTCTGTGCTGCCGGTTTGGCATATCAAATTTCAGGTGGTGGAAATAATTACCCCGCAGCGGGGTAATTAATTCACCGACGGTATTCTGTGCTGCCGGTTTGGCATATCAAATTTTAGTTGGGGGAAATAATTACCCCGCAGCGGGGTAATTGATTTCCCGACGGTATTCTGTGCTGCAAGTTTTTCTTTTTGCATATGAAATTTCAGCCGCTAGGGGAATAGATGCCTCCCTTACTGAGGCAGTTTTTTCCCGTTTTCTGTCAGATTCATGGAAGTTCGGTTTTATTGCGTTTTGTCAGTGCGAGCAGGTTATCTTCTGCTGAAAAAATCGAACAGGACAAACAAGGCGTGCTTAGAAAGGTTAAGGTAGAGGTTCATAGAGACAGTCAAAGACACACCTCCTAGAACTCTTCGAGGCTGCACAACTCGAGGACAAGCAATTTTTGAGGTACTGACAGCTTTATTGTTCACAATACCACATAAAAACTTAGGCAGCAAGGACGAGCAACTGTATTGAAAGTACGGCAGGACAGTTAGTGCGAAGAAGGGAAGAAGTAAAAAAATTGCGTAAGAGCAGTAGACTAGCGCCTTGCTTATTTTATATCTTTTAGCAGAAAGAAAACGAACAAAAACAAATCGGTGTAAAGGGAATTAAGATTTGTGATGTAAAGTAGATTTTTTGAAGAAACCGCGAAAAATATAATTAAAGCACTATGGCTCGTTTCCTTCCTATCCATTCCACCGAGGAGGTTGCGCGCAAGGACCAGCAAGGCCTGAATGCGCGTGTGCAGCGCGCTCTGGAGCGAGCCCAGAGCGGGGACGAGCGCGCGCTCAGTCTGGTGGGATTTGGTCTCTCGGAATTTCCGGCTGTGTTGATTCAGAAGGGCAGTGAATATGATTACGACAACGCGCACAATACCAGTGACATCAACTCCGCAAGCATGACCACGCCTGCAGGGGGAGGATCTTCGCAGTGTGCTACCAAACCCGTCGACTTACGCTGGGACAACGAAGATAGCCAAAATAACCGCCCAGCCTCGTCTTCTACCAGCGCGTCGGAAAAGAGCGAGGAGAACTACCGACTGTCCACCACTCCCTTATGGATTGCAATTAGGTCTGGGTCTGGAAGAGTGCAAGATTTGTGATGCAGGTTTTCGATGGCCCATGAGGTCTGGAATGCAGGGCCTAGCGTGACAGATTCTGTGCGATCTCTCTCATGCCTATCCTGCATGAGAGACTCCCTCCAGAGTTGGTCAAAACTGGGCCACCTTTGGTAACCATGCAACACAGATTTTTGCATGCTTCAGATTTAGCATGACAAGTTGCATTCTTCCAGACCCAGACACTTTTACATTTGATATCCCTCCACCGGTCGCAACTCGACGGTCAGCTCCACCACGAGCAGCAAGGGTAAAGGGAAAAACTTCTCCTATCCCGTGTAAAAACGTCTCCACCTCCCTCCCAGAGTCCAGATGGGATATCTGCTAGACAAATGAACAAGCCTTGGTTCTTGTTGCGCATGACAAGTAAATTTGGGGTTGCGGTGTAGTCGTATGTAGCTATCGCAGCAGCATCACAGATCGAGCGCCTCATCCTGATTCAAGCATGACATGTTCCAAAACACCAGTAGAAAATACTTCGCATGGAGTTGCGCATGATGAACAATTCAGTCTTGCAGATTTGCATGACAAGTACTAGGTGGGGACGTTTTTACACAGGATATCTTCCGTCTGAAGCCCAACCCGGCGTTTTTCAACGAGAAGAAGCAGCAGACGAAAGACGTGAAATGGTGGGAGGAGGAAGAAATCCGGCAGATGGACCTGAGTCAAAACAAATTGCAGTTTATTCCCCACCTGCTTTCCGCCTCCCCGCTGTTTCACAACCTGGAAAAGCTGTCCCTGCAAGAAAACCAATTTTTCGGGCTCCCGTGCCAGCACAAGCTGGATGTAGCGATTTCGGGACTGGAGAATCTGAAAACTCTGGATGTGCGGGAAAACACGATCGAATCCCTCGAGGATTTGCCGCTGAACATTGTGGAACTTCTGTGCAGCTGGAACAAACAGTTGCAGAAAATTGAACCGGTGAAAGATACAACAAAAGCTGTTAGTACACCAGGTGGAGGACAAGACAACGGCGTGAAAAACACGACCCCGTGTTCTCAGCTCGCGATTCTGCAAGCGGCCGAGAATAACCTGCCCTGCCCGAACTTTCTCCGGTTCTTCCCGAACCTCGTGCGGGTGAATTTGAAGGCGAATGCGCTGACGGGGCCGTTCGGCCCCTTCGACTGCTTGCGAAATGTGGTGGAGCTGGAAGTGGACAAAAACCGGCTGACAGGTCTGGACCTGACCCTGATGGACAAACTCCGAACGCTGACGGCGTCGCAAAACCAGATTTCGATCGTGCAGTCCGGGACCGTATGGATTGCAAAAATGTCTGGGTCTGGAATGTTGCCAGGTTTGTCATGCATATTTTGCATGGCCCAGGATGTGTTTGTAATGCACGACCTAGCATCACAGATCCTTAGAGGGCTTCCTGATGCCTACTCCGCATGACAAAAGCCCTCCCCGGGTAGCACAAACTAGACTCCTCTTGCTAGTCATGCAATACAGATTTTGTTAGAGTCCAAAGTTAGCATCACAAGTTCCAACCTTCCAGACCCAGACACTTTTGCAATTCATAGACCGCGATGCTCAACTTGGATACTTTGAACTTAGCATACAACCGGCTGCACTATCCAGGAAAATATTATACCATGTATTCCCATCCTCAATTTGTCATGCAAAACATGAAAAATGGCCTGCATTTGTCATGCTAAAACGGATCATGGGGAACAAGGTTTGTTTATTTTCCTATGGATTCACTCGGCGACATGGAGGACCGGATTTTTTTGAACAGCGGTGGCGGTGGTCATGGCCAACACGTAGTCTTCGACCAAGAACTACAAAATGAGTCCAAAAACAACACCGCTTCCCCCTTTCCGAAGCAAACCCCGAGCAATTTGACCGTTTTGATTCTCTCCAACAACCAGTTAAGATCGCTCCCGGAGCACATGGCCCTGAATTTTCCGCACCTCCAAACGTTAGATATTCAGAACAACGACTTGACCTGCCTGCCGACCAGCTTGGGCTTCTCTCCCGAGCTGAAACGAATCGTCACCGACGGGAACGCGATCAAGGCCATCCGGCCGCAAGTGCTCCGCGGCGGTGTGGAGGATTTGAAAAAGTATCTGCGAGACCGGCACAACGTATGCATTAAATAGAAAAGCATCGCACTCAATAGTATCAATTGCATATAGAAAGTAAAGTGTGCTGCGCAATGAAAAATGGAATTTGCAATTAACAGCGACGTCGCTGCAAAGTGCAATCTGTCATACGATTGCAATCAGTACGACTAAGAGTGCGATGCTTTTCTTGCACGGGATACAACAACTCGCATGTTAATAACAATATTGGTCCCTCGTCGTCGTCGTGTAGTTTTAGCGACAACAGCGTCAACATCCCAACCGGTGTAGACGGGTTCGTTGACCTGTCCCCCTTCCAGCAAGAACTGCAGCCAGGTAATAATGGCAGTTTTCAGTCTTCTGGAGGTGGACCGCAATTCGACCTGCCCGACACTTCTTCTTCGCGACAGCAGCAGTACTTACCCGCGGGTAGAAGTTCATCTGGGATGAATACCACTTCTATTGGCGGTTGCACTGGGAACAATATTATTCAGAACAAGAACCGGACCTCGATCACGTCTGTCACTTCGCCCGCGGCGGCGGAAGTCGGCAGTTCTTTTCGAAATGTGGAAACGCCCGTGCTCCTGGGCGCGCTCGCCGGGGTACTGGCCGCGAATAATGGGCACCATCAAACTACCGACAACATGCCAAGGTCCTCCAGGATGAGCCACAACTCCGGTCGTGGGGGATTCGAATCTTCTCCCGATCATTCCGGCGTGGGACGGCTCTCGACAGTCCAAAGTGTGCAGCAGCAGGTCTGTCCTGGAGGGCAGGCTTTTGGCGGTGGAAACAACGACAACAATCCCTACTACTCGACCACGTCTCCGCCTTATTCGGGCAACGGCATTTTTCCGACGGGAACGAACGCGAGGATGCAAAATAATCACAATATAATCCCGCCCCCACGAGGACCCTTTCCCCCCTCTGGAGGAGGACACCATAATAACGAGCAGATCCCCCAACAGAACTTTGCGGGATCGTTACCTCCTTGTCCCCGAAACAGTAACATGAACATGGGTAATATTCGTATTGGCGTGGGCTCTAGCTCTACTGCAGCTCCCACCTACCCTGGCGCCTCCGTAGCGGCAGGTGGACGAGTTCCTGGTAACAACAACATGATCAACGCCTACTACGATAATAACTCGACGGGTGCTCCTACAACCACGCGCGACCCCGCTTCGATTATCCAGGTCCGCGGCGTTTTCAAAAATAAAGTGATTTCCACGATCGACATGCTCGCTCGCGAGCTCGAGCACAATTTGTGCGACGGCTACGCCCCCGAAACTACGTGCCCGCAAGCTCTGCACTTCGAAAACTGCGGTGGCTACGCGCTGGAGGACGCCGGCAGCATCTGTGCGTTTCTGTCCTCCTCGCCGCTGCCGGGTTTCGATTTTAGCCACCTGCGCCAGCTGGCCTTCGTCCGGTGCAACTGGGGCACGCAGATTCACCTGTTCTTACCGTTCTTACAATCTTTGGATTTGAGCCGCAACCGGTTCACTTTACTCCCTGACGTGAGCACGTGCCTGAACCTCCACGAGCTCCGGTTGTCGCAGAACCGCTTTTCCCGCCTGTGCGGCCAGGAAGCAGTGCAAAAGCTGCCGCTCGGGGGAAAGTTGACGGTGTTGGATTTATCGGACAACCAGATCCAGGAGATTACCAACGGAGAAGTGTTCGCCGTGACGAAGTTAAACACGCTGTTGCTACAAAACAACAGCCTGCGGGACTTGCCGTTGTCCTGGGGCTGCTGGGTGGCGCTGCGGGCTTTGACGCTCGAGGGGAACATGACGCGGCGACACTGCGAGGTGCTGGCGCGCCGGGGTGTGGACGGGTTCAAGAAGTACCAGCGGGAACGATCTGGCATGATCGACTGAACGAATCGGATTTTGTAGAAGTGGAAACGCATTATTTTTGCAGAAATGAAAAATCTTTTGAAGCGTAATTATAAACGCATACCGATATTTTACAAGAAGATGCAGCTCCTGTGAAAGAATGAAGCTCTTTATGTTTTGTCGTGTGGTTTATTTCTATATGAAAATAAAGATGTTGAAGAGACTCCAGAGGATGTCAACACTTCAGGCAAACTGGTGGTTTTTTACAATTCAGGAGGTGTAAAGTGAAGTGAGAACATGTGATAGGATTTTACAGGACCGCTGCACAACTGCTGGAATAAAAGACGATAGACTACGACGAGCAATTCTCTTAACGGACGTGTTGCACCACGAGCAGGGACGACAGAGTGAGAGCCATAGTTTTCAAGGTGTTGAGTGAAGCAGCCAGGGAGATGGAGAGGGCGGGTTCTTTTGATCTCAACTGGTGTACTAGTAGGCAACAACCGACTTCTTGTTCTGCAGCGATGTTGAGAGCAAGTCCAGGTTTGAGTCTTTTAATGTAAAAAGAGCTTAACAAATACTCCAAAGAACTTCTTCATACAAGAAGTTCAAAAAAATGGGCCTCCTCGCCTGTGCTTTCGGCGCGATCATCGCGTTTCTCATCATCGCGGCTTGCATTCTCGTCGCGAGTGTAACGCAGTTATCCCCCATCGAGATGGGTTTGAAATACAACTACATCCTCGAGACCGTGGACCCCAAGCCCTACACGACGAACGGGCTCTACGTGCTCCCGTTCGCGACGCTGAAGCGGTTTCCGAAGACCATCCAAACGCTACAATTTGACGACGCGGATATTCTGGATGGGCGCACGTCCGACGGGTTACCGTTGATTCTCGGGGCCAGCTTTCAGTACCGGCTAGACCCGATGAATTTGTACTTGCTCTACCATAGATTCGGGGAGGACTATCTGCGGATTTACCGGCGCGTCGCGGCCCATTTAGTGACCGAGCAGGCGACGAAATTTACCGCGTACCTATTGAATGCAAATATGTCGGGGTCTGGAAACTTGTGATGCTAATACATGCATCACCAACTGATTCCAATACGCAGCCACGCATGAGAAATTATTGAGCGCTTAGGTCGTGCGTAACCCGCATGAGAAATCGCCTTTTTGCTTGACAGAGGAGTGGCGCTATTGCACAACCTGCATCACAGAGTTCACGGACATGCGAGTTCAGCAATACAAATCTCTCAATCTTCCAGACCCAGACATATTTGCAACGCATAGTGCCAGTTCTTCAACGAGAAGCAGGCCATCGCGACCCAGATGCGAGCAGTTCTCGACGAGTATTTCCAGAAACACATCAAATGCAAAAGTGTCTGGGTCTGGAAGATTCCGAGACTTGTCATGCAGATTTTCCATGATCCATGTCATCTGGAATGCAGGACCTAGCATGACAGATTCTGCGGGATCCCTATCATGCCTATCCTGCATGAGAAACTTCCTCTCAACTTCGTCAAAAGTGGGCAACTTTTGGCATTCATGCAACACAGATTTTTGCATGATCCAGAATTAGCATCACAAGCGCCAACCTTCCAGAACCCAGACATTTTTACATTTGATAAAACATTTGTTCGCCCTGGTAGAGTCGTTTCAAATCAACGAGGACGACCTCCCCCCCGCCTTCTACAACGCAGTATTACAAGCTGCGACCACGAAGCAGAACATCACGAAAATGGAGAAAGTTTTGCAGGCGAAGCAGGTGACGCTGTCCACGCGGTTGCTCCAAGCCGCGTCTCGGGCCAACCAAACGGTCACGCTCGCCTTGGGCACGGCGGCGCAGATTCAGCAGGAGGGGAGTGCGCGGGCGGCGATCGAGGCAGCCTACATCGACGCCGACGCCACGGGGTACGGGAAAGTGCGGGAGGCGCTGGGGCTGGACGGGCCGGGGTTATTGAATTACATCTGGAATGACGTGCTGGGCTCGGGGGGCGCAGCCTCGGCGGGAGGCGGGGGGATAGCGAAGCAATTGATCGTCGGAGGCTCGGGGGCCGCGACGTTCGTAAATTCAAATTGAGTTGTTTTTCGTATGAGGAGGTGCGTGCCTTTGTTCCTGCACTAGTCTAAAAAATTCGTTGCACTGTAATAAAATGTCCTGCGATATTAAGAGCGTGCATCTGGTCGCTCTGAAACCGTGATGGAGTGTTTTGCTGAGGCAAGCTGTGGTTTGGTGAAGTTCTGATCGAGTTGTGGATCTTCAAATGCTCGGATCAGGCCCGGTCGATTAAAAGTAACGGCTCTAGAAGTACAAGCCGTTCGTGCTTCGTGTCGGGCCAAAAGTTCTTAGGCAGGGATCTCCCACGACGATCTGCCGCTAGTAGAACGGGATCGGAAACAACGCGAAAAAAAATTGTGGCTCGCTGAAAATACGGTCCCGAGCAAGTCAGAAAATCCACACGACTGGTCCGTGCTACTGCTTATTCTTGTAGTCGCTCAGTTGTAAGCGTGACCCCTCTGATGTCCTCACATCACGTCAGCCAGGCTGCGGCTCGTCTTTACTTTATCATTATAACCACCATTTTTTAGTAAGAGAAGCTGGTCGCCCTAGCCAGACATGTTGTGCAGATTATCAAGCTTTTTGTTCTTGATGTAGGCGTCGACGGCTATTATTTGCAGCTCGTATGGTAAAAGTCATGACAATGACTTCTTCCGCCGATGAAAAATGCTGCGATCACCTGTCCACCCTGCAGCGGCTTTTGGCCAAACAAGCAGCCCGAGGACAGGGGACAAACGAGCGGGGCGCCACGACTTCTGCCACCTGCTGCTCGCACGCACTCTCGCTGCCAAATGCGGAGATTTTAAAGAAGGTGCAAAATCTCCTTTCCACCACGTACTGGAGCGACGCAGGGGGCCGGCCGCTGTTGCCGCAAGCTTATCACCTCGATTGCGGGCCGCGCCAGAACGGGGTGGATACCGACAATGTGCGGACGTGGATAAAGGTGGTTGAGGGTATACGGGAGGCGGGCATGGTAGAGACTGAAGTGGAGGAGATTCTCGTTATCCGGGCACCTTCTGCTTCTTCCTCGGGAATAAAGGTCTTATCCCTTGAGGAAGAGCAATCGGACCATGAAATGCCTTCCAATCGCCGGCTTCTACGACTGACGAACGCGGGTGCTGCAGCAGTGCTGGAGCAAAGCAGCGGGGTAAAGAGCGCGTTGGAAAGGTGCCTTCTGAACACGAGAAGCGAAGTGCTGTCTGAGGCTTCGCGGTACATTCGCTTGGTGAAACTGCAGTGGCCAACTTCCACGCGGGCAAAAAGAAAAAACGGCGACGAATCTTCGCAAGCTGGTGCAGTCAAGATAAGTGAGGAAACTGACGCCGGCGGTGCGGACCAGGAGCTGCACCTCCGGAGATTCCTAGAGGCTCTCGACAAGCCGAACGGCACAGGGGACGAATGTTGTGAGCGGGTCATCAAGCCTTTCACATTTTGCGAGCTGTTCGCAGGCTTGGGCGGCTTCCGGATCGGGCTCGAGGCGCTCGGCGGAAAGTGCGTTTTTGCGTCCGAGATCAACCCGGTATGCCAGGCAGTGTATGCCGGCAGGTGGAACGAGAGGAAGCCGGGCGATGAGGAGGAAGCGAAAAGCGTAGCATCGAGAGGCAACGACAATACAATAAAATCTACAATGGGCTCAGCAGCTTCTAATACAAAACCTCCGAACAACAACAATTACGTACCCGGCCCCGCAGCGGCAAAAGCGGATAGCATTCCTGTTCTCGGCCCGGCCCTCTTGCACGGGGATATCACGAAAGTGCCCTGCTCCGCAATACCGAGCCACGACTTGCTGGTTGGCGGCTTCCCGTGCCAGCCGTTCTCTCGGTTGGGCAACCAAGACGCGTTTGACGAGAAGCGGGGGAGAGGCGTTTTGTACTTGGAAATTTTACGGATTTTGCAGGAGAAAAAACCAAAAATGTTCCTGCTCGAAAATGTACCGGGGATTGCGGATGGGAAGGAAGATACTGAGGTTGAATTTTGCGAAAATATTAGTACCGACGTTGCTGCAGTGGAACAAGAACTTCCGGCGAAGCGGGCGAAGAAAGACGCGATGGCGTTTGGGGACCAGGACAAGACCACTTCATCCAGTAATAAAGTGCAGTCTTCTTGTTCTCAGCAAAAGTCATCGCCCCTGGACATCATTCTCTCTGACCTGAAGCTTGGTGGTCTGTATAACGTTCAAGCGAAGATTTATTCCTCGGCCCCATTAACGGTCCAGCAGCGAAAGCGCGTCTACTTCGTCGGCGTGCTGCGCGAAGAGGGGAAGAAGAAGCGAAAGATTCGGTTTCCAGAAGAAATCCTTCCGGACCTAGGGTTGATCGCCGAGGACGCGATCGAGTTTGAGGAGCCTTCACCCGCTGTGCGCACGGCCGGCGACGCGGAAACGACAGGCGGTGGCGGCAAAGGTTTCGGAAAGCAAAGCGGAAAGACGCCGACAAACCACGACCCCGGTAGATCCCTGCGTCTCTCCCCGAGCCAGTTCGAGAAACTCTGGCACAAACTCCCCTCCCTCCAGCGACAAGGAAAAAACCTGTTCCTCTACCCCACGACAAAGAAGCTCGGGCCGGTGGTGTCTCACTACGGGCATTCGCCGGGTCACGGGAACTGTCAGCTCGTGGCGCGGCCCTGTGACTCAGTGGAAGGCGGCGTTCCGCGACTGCTCTCTGCGGCGGAGTGTTTGCGAGTGATGGGCATCAACCCGAAGGACTTTCTGCCGAAGATGGAAACGGACTGGGTCCCCGGTGCGGTGAAGTTTCCGTCTTCCAAGCCGCTAATAAAGAAGTCCTGCTACCACATCATCGGGAATGCAGTGTGCCCGCCAATCATCGCGTGGCTGGCAGAGAAGGTGGTGCTGCCAGCTGGTGGGTTTGTGGAGAAGAGGGCGAAGGCCTCTACTAGTGAAGCGTGTACAGAAGTAGATGGAACAAAGAAAGGCAGTGCATTGCCTGTTTATCTGAGATTAGCATTGGAAGCTGTGAAAGATGTCACGAACGTGACGCGCGAATGAATAATCGAAAAGCCAAAGAGCTTCTGAAACATGATACAGCCTCGAGTCGTGAGGCGCAAATTTTTGCGGACTGCTGGTATGCCGTGTGTTGTTGTTCTCGAATTGTACGAAGAAAGGTTTGGTTTGGTTTTGCTGGTGGATCAGTTTGCGGCACCGTCGTGGCTGACGCTTATGCACTTTGCGCGCACTGTGGTTAGCAGCCTGCCCGCGTCTTGCCCAGGCTGCGGCGATGGAGATGAGTGGGGCCCGCCCGCGCGCTGGCAGCGGTGCGAGACGCCGCAAACGAACGGGCGACGGGGGCGGCGAGGGCGCGTGGGCGCAAACTTAAGAAGGCCCGGGGGAATCGATCGCCGACCGGCCCCGGCCCTTCCCGGTGGGCAGCCAGGTCAAGGCACGCAGCCCGCGCGCGGGCGGCTTTCGCCCGGTCGCGGGAAGTGTTGGCGCCTCTTGCTCGGGCCTTCACCAAGGGGCTGACGCTTGAGCCTTGCAAGGCGGTGCCCGTTGATGAGGCCGGCAGCCAGGACAAGGGCAAGTTGAAGGCGAAGCTATGCGCGGAAGGCCATCGCTCTACTTTTGGCCCCACCTTGCTGCCCCGGGAATACCAGACGACCCCCGGCAACGGCCCGGAGGCGCTGACTGTGGCGCAGACGCGCGGGCGGCCTACTGTGGCGGCGGGCGGGCCGCATTCTGCGGATGGACTCGGGGAAGCACCTCGCCAACCGGTGGGGGAGCAGTGCGCGGGCTGCCGCCCGGGCCGCGGAGGATGCCGGCGCACACGCTGCGCAGGCCGTAGAAAACGCGGGCGCTGCGCTGTGCCCATACTATTGCGACCGGGGGCAGGAGGCGGCGGCGGCGTCCTTCCGGCGTGGGCAGCGGGGTTAGGGCGTGGCGGCGGCGGGTGCGACTACGAAGGGGCAGAGGGGCACAAGGCGGCCCGCCGGCCGGCCGGGCGCCAGCCGATGGAGGATGTGCGCGGCCCCGCCGCTCGGATCGCGGGGGCCCTGCCGCAGCAGCCGGCCGAAGTGCTAGCGCGGGCGCGAATCGCTCGCGGCGCTAGCGGGGGCAGAAGGGCGGGGCGCGCTGCACTGCGCGCGCTTTGCCGCCCCCGCGGATTCCACCTGGCCAAGCAGGAGCAAGGACGGCCGGGAACAGCAGCAGGGGGCGCGCCCAAGGCAAAGCAGCGACGGGCAGCGAACAGCTCCCGCACAGATTACAGCGCGTTCAACGCGGTTTCTCAGCTTCTGCGAAAGACGCCCGCAGCCTCCTCGCAGCCGCCTGCAAGAAGCGCGCGGCGCTTCGCGCCCTGCTTACCAGCGGCGGGCGCGTTTGGAATTTGGGGCGGGGGCCGGGCGCCTGCCGCCGCCGCCTCGGCTTCGTGAATTTCGCAGGGGCGCGCGCCCGTTCTTTCGCCCCGCGCCTTCCTGCGCCCGGGCCCGGGCCCGAGCAAGGGCGGACGTGGCCCCGCCGCGTTGCGCGGGCCGCCGGTTGCTTCGGCGGTCGCAAATCGCAGCGCCGCTCCAAAACCGGGCGCCGCCGCTCGTTGGGGTGGGGGCTGTTTTCGCGATCGCTATCGATCCTGGAGGCGCGCGCCGTTCCTTTGTTGGCCTTGCGTGAGTTGAAAAGTATGTCCCAGAACAGCGGACACCGCGCTGCTGTGTGTCGTGCCGTTGGTCTAGTGCGAGCAGGAGCAGTCTGTGTTCGTGCCGTTCGGTCGTTTCGTCTGATGGGAACTTCTGTATAACTATTCTTTTTCGCCTTACCGGGATGCCCTCACTCTGTCTTCGCGGTCTTGTGCTTGGTTAGGTGACGAGCCGTGTCCATTTCCAACACCCCCTCATGGTCAAATTCGCTAAAAAGCTCGAAAGCATCGCCAAGGAGGTGGCTTACAACAGTCACGTGCTGGCCTACAAGTCGTTGAAGAAGCGGCTGGAGCAGCTTATTGCCGACGGCGTGAAGGACAAGGAGTTGGTCGCCGATACCGTTCTGCAGCTCGTGCGCCAGGAATTGCGAAAGGTAAACCGCTACACCGAGGTGCAACTGCAGATATGGCTCCAGGAGACCCGCGAACTGTTCCTGCAAATCACCGGCGAGCAAGCAGCCTCGCCAACCAGTCCGGTGCGCCAAGTGCGATTCGACAGTACCGGAGAGCAAACAGAAGAGCTTTTGCGCAACCTGGGGCAGCGCCTCGTCGACTTGGATTGCTACCGGCGGATCAATTATACGGGTTTCCGGAAAATTTTGAAAAAGCTGCAGAAGAAATCCGAAGTGAGTGTTGCGGATTTTGAAAAACAAGATCTCAACCGCTCTTCCTTCCTCGTCGCGGATCTAGATTGGCTGCTCGCCGCGCTCGCACTTCTATGGTCGAGACTGAACCTTCGGAGAGGCAGCTTCTTACCCCCCTCCAGCAGAGAAATTCAACATCGTCCTGCGTTCCAAAAGACGTCGTCGTCGTCGTGGTATGCGTTTGAAGAGACCGAGCGGGTTCCGTTCCTGACGGACTTGGCGAAGCACTTTCCGTGCTGGTCGTCCCCTCCGGGGGACGTAATCCAGGCGAATGTCCTAACCCCTTGCACCATTCCGGACACGGAGGCGATTTCTTTTCGCGTCTGGCTGTGGGAAGCGACCGGGGAGGACTTTGCTGTGCGATGGGAGCAGGAGCAAATTGTCGGAGACGAAAGCAACTACTGCAGTTTTGCCAGCGTGAAAACGTTTAGCGTCTCATCTGCCTCGCGGCAGAATGGGACTACATCAAATCAACCTGCGGGGGCAACCTCATCCACAGCACCAGCCAAATCAGATGCTGGAGAACTCGTCTACTCCCGCGAAGCTTTTCTTACCGCCCAAAACCCTTTTGCGAGTAGGAAGTGTTGCTTTGCGAGGTCCCTGGTTCTGTACCTGAGGAAAAGCATTGAAAATCCAAATGCAACGCAATATAATATCCTCCTTGTCATCCACGAGAAAGTGCAGGTTTCGGATGCAACCCCGGAATACTCGATGCTGGACGCCTTCGCGAACCCGGACCTCGAGCTGGTTCCGTACCCACTGAGTAACTTGAACTTGCTGGAGTGCAGAACGACACGTGATACAGATCGATCTTCAAGTAGTACCACCCTTGAGCAAGAGATCGGCGTCGGCAAGCACGCGGTCGTTGCAGTAGCGACAGGTGAAGAAGCACTAGAGGATTCAGCATCTTTCTCAAGGACCCTTCCTTCTCTCTTCCAGATCGCCTTCCGTCGTGCGCTCGGCTTGGAACCAGCGGAATCTCTACTTTTACCAGACGCACGACCCGACGGCGCACGGATATTAGCAACGCCGCAGGAGCAGGGTGGGGAACGACCCCTGATGCTAGACTTCCTGGCAAATAACGTAGCTCATCCCCACGAAGTAGATGACCAGGCGCTGGACGACTTTCCCGATGACAGCGACCTCAGTCCGCAGACGGGGACGCACGTGTTGCAGCGACTTTTCAACAAGAACTACGCAGACAACGGTATAATTTCCCCGACGCTTCGGCTCCACCAAGCCGCCACGGGGAACAATAAAGCAACCGGAGCAGGTGCTGCAATAACGGCCGCCGATCGTGATTCGCTGGAGGAATCCGCGCAGGAGCTTCGGCAACGGCACCTGTACACGGAGAGCCACTTGAAAAAATTGGAGGAGCGGGCGAACAAGGAGCGCAGCGAGCGCCAGAAGGCGATGGACGAGTTCGTGCGGATTCACGACAATGTGGAATTGCCGCAGACCCTCCGAGACGCGTCCAATTCCCTGGTGCAAAGTCTGGAGCCGAAGAGCTACCTCGCCAACGAGCGGAATCTCGTACAGTGGATCGAGTTGTCGGTTCTGGTACTCGGATCGGGCTGTTTACTTCTATCGACGGCGGACGACTTGGGCGAAAATAGTCTACCCCCCGCCCCCGGCGCCCCGGAGTCCTTAGCGGAGCAGATCTTCGGGCGCAGCCACGCGGAGAAACACGGGGAGCGGTTTTGGGACTATTTAATTGGGCACATGTTGATCGTGCTGGCGTTTTGCCAGTTGTGGGGCGGCTTATTTTTGTACTACAAACGGGCGGAGGCGATTCGGACCAATTTCTTGGACGCAAGATGGTTCGAAACGAAACTTGGGCCCCTGGTGTCGGCAGTTTGCATCGTGGTTGCGTTGGTCGCGCATTTGCTCACTGCGAAGTAATTTTATTTCAAGCGTGGTTGAATAGAGAACATTTTGATTTTGCGGCAACGTGAATGATCTTTTGCGGGATGATTGAGTGTGGCTGTTCAACAGCAATAATGAGTGGCGCGATCAGTAGAACTGTGGGGGAGTTGTTGCGCCAGCGTTAGCACTCTTTTATGCTTAATATCCGCTCTCTTCAAGAGGAGCCCATTTTACCGGGAATATAGTCGGAGAAGCGTGTTGGTGGACGAGAGCAGGAGAGAACAAAATTTGAGCACAAACACTTAGTTCTTCGGATGTACTCGTCGACTGATTGAGTTATTTAGACAATTCGCATCAAACCGCTTTTGCTATAGACATCAAAACCGAAAAAAATCATCAACAATGCAAGCCCCTACCCTCGGCCCCCCGGGCCAGGTGATGCTTGATAAGCAAGCGTTGAAGAGTCGCATGCGCCGAATCTCCGAAAACCACGTTTACCAGAGCAACACAGATCTTGCAAACGCAGCAGGAGGACCACAGCCTAACAGCGGCCTCGCTGGGCTTCCAACATCCGGCGCCGCTTCCGCCCCGGTGACGCAGCAGGAACTGCTTGCGCAGGCACAATTTTCCCAACCCGAGCGGCCGCCGGTGTACAGCGTCATGTCGCCCAGCATCGAAACTTTAGCGACAGGAGGAGGTCAGAACAATTTGTACAACAACCCGGGAACGGTGGAGACCATACCCCCGGGAATGATCGCACCGCCGATGTCCGCAGCCGAGGTTCAACATCAACCCGTCGGAGTTTCCGCCGCCGGTGCTGGCTACACGAGTTTCCAACCCGCAGCAGGGATTATTAACATGAAAGCCGGCGGAACTACGACGATGTTTCATCAAGGTGCGCGGCAGGAGGAAGTACAAGATACAGACGAGGATTACACAGACCGGGAGCCGCAGGAAAAGCTGGCGCAGAAACTTGCGCACGACGAGGAGGGCAGAAGCTACTTCTTGTACTACGACGAGCAGGGAAATAAAGTACTCAACACCTAATAAATTAGACCAGCGGGAGATCTGCAACGTTTCTTTTAATGTTCAAGTTGGTTTTATTTCCATCCATGATCTCTATCTTCACCTCGGGAAGAGAGGCGTTCAAGTGAAGATGAAAGAATGCGAAAAAAGATGAAGATCCCACTATTATCATCACACACAGCGTGTCTTCCCGACCGACCCAGCGTCCCACCCGGGGTTCCGGAATAGTAAACCGTCGGCGGGCAACGTCTCCGCGGCGGCCGAGCCTCCGTCCCCGCGGATCCCCGAAGCGACGCTCGCCGAAGACTGGGAGGACGAGATTTTGCAGCAAAAGCACGAGGACTTGGTTCGGCGAGTGGACCTGCTGGAGGGGATGGTGATGAAGATGGTGCACCAGGAGGAAGTACTGGATGAGAAGGTCCGGGTATGCAAGAAAACAACTGTGTAAGTGTAAGTCTGTGATGCAAACACATGCAACACAGTGTACACTTGTCATGCTAGCCAGCCATAAAGTCCTCTTTTATTATGTGTTTTGACGTGCTGCCTGCGCATGACAGGCTTTTTCTGCCATGCAGAGCAAATTTGTCATGCTGGCACTCCAAGAGTGTTTCACCAACAGTTTTTTTCTTGGGATACCGGGCAAAGCGGGCCCGGGAAAAACAGGAACAGACGGAGCAGCAGATTAAGCAGGGGAGGACCTACGACGTGTACTTCAACCAGGTAAACGACTCGCGCACCGGGAAAACGCGGTACCCCTACCGGGGCGCCACCGACGGCAAGCAGGTCGGGGAAGGGAACGAAGACGACGGGGAGGTGCTCGGCCCGATGTGCGAAGACTTCGCGAGGCAGGTGGTTTGCTGAAAGTGTTTTAGCAGATGTGCTTCTGATAAAAATTGCCTGATTTGATGTTGGCGTGACCACGAGAACCTGTCTTTTCCTCGGAAGAAAAAGAAATACTGTATAGATAATGAACACTGAATCAATACTTCGGACGTACAAAGTAGTGGAAAATATTATACATGAAAATGGGTCACATTTTGCTGAGATTTTTTGTCCAGGACAAACACAAACTTCAACATTTTCTGTGGATTACTTGGGTGTTCCATGCGCAACAGAAGGAGGCCCCGTGGCTTCTTTAGCAATAGAACCATCGCTACAACTGCGGGGTTTTGTTTTTGCACTGTCCCTTCCTGATGAATGCTTCATCATCTTCACCATCCAGATCTGGTCTCTCCGCGAACAAAATGATGTAAAATCTCGACAGAAAGATCCATGTTAACACAGCGTCCGCATTTTTATGCAAGTTCAAAGAAGATGCCACATTCGGAAGTATAACTGTATGAAACGAAAAAGCAACGCTACAACTGTCTCCAACACGTTACTATAGGTCCTGAAAGGGCTGGCTCAGAGGAAAGAAGATGTCTCTGTGAAAAAGAAATCCGTAGTCACTCTTGGAAAAATCAAAAATGCGCATCAAAAGTCCCTGAAGGTCGTTGTTCCTCCCTGCTCCAGGTTCATGCTCGTCGAGAACAAAATTGGAAAGAAAGACATGTCGCCGCGGGCGCGCGGTGGGGGCAATGACGACATTGTCCTCTTTTGTCCGCGCCGGCCGCTGCTGACAGTTTTTTCTCATCCTTTTGTAGGCTGGGTCATCTGACAGAGTACTTTTAATATTCAGCGGCTGGAAAAAAAGAATTGTTCTGCCACTACAGCTCCTGAGAAAAAGTTTTTGATATGTTGACCACACATTTTTAACACTTTCGCTAAAAATTTTGTAAATAAATACTTTGATAGATCGTGATCGAAATTCGTAAACAAGTAAATGGAGTAAGTTACTACGTCATTGTGATAAAATTAAATCTCTGAGCTTTTGCGGGTAAAAAGATCTCGATTCATTTCAATATTGAAGAATTATTTGCAATCAAAAACACCAGGTAGGCGTGCGCGTCACGGTCACAGCATATTTGAAGAGCCTCCTGTGATAGGACTCTTCAGATAAACACACACAATGAGAAATTAGCTATTTGATCGATTTGCGCTGTCGAATTACCTTGTCTCACCCAGAAAAGCTGATATGCCGCGACAGTAGATATGTAAGTCACTTCTTTTGATTTTGAGCTCTTCGTGAGTCTGTCCTCACGGTCGGCTGTGCCACTCCGCGCTTCAACTACGCCGCGACTAGTAGTAGGTGAAGACAGAAATTATCGAGTACAGAACTCCTGTAGAAGAAAGTTTTTTTCTGATCAGAAATAGCATTCTTCTTACCCTATTCTGCTTCTGTAGTTCAGTACAAAAATTTCCGGCTTGTTGCCCTAATATTTTGTACTAGTAGCAGCGCCGACGTCTAGGGATCGCTTATCGTTACTTTCGTGAGCTATAACTAAAGGTAAAACTACTTTCGAATTCAAAGTTCTTGGAATTATACTGCCTTGTGTCCTCACGCTGTATGATTTACATTCTTTCAAAACGAACTTTTCAACTCGAAAAACAATCAATCTCTAATTCTAGTTCTTGAAGAAACAAACTCTGTAGTTTCAATGCCCATTGCAAATTACCCAAAGCATCTCCGAAGAGAAGGTGATTGAAAATTTTTGGGATAAAGATAATGTCACGAGCTTTTTAAGAACACGACTTCCCTCGTGTAGTACTACTAACTTCTACTTGTGCTAGATCTAATTCCTGGATAGGAGTAGGACCCCCCCAACCCCATCGATAGGACTACAGACCCCTTGAAGGCTCGCCGAGCGCGCGCGGTTGGGCGGTTGGATGCTGGAGCCACACGCTGGAACAACGCGAAAAAGGTTTTCGCCAGACAGCCCCCTTTTGAGGAGCTACTTGGCGGATTCGTCGCGCGGAGCTACTTCTTGGTCCGCAGCGTCCGGCACGATTGTAGCACCCTATGGCGTATGCGCGGAAGGTGGAGCAGTGGGGGTCGGCCGTGCTGGAGGCGGCCGCGGCGGACTCGAGTCCGGCCAAGTACCCCCTGTCTGAGCTGAAGGATGTGAGTAGTTTGATCGTCTCCAACACCTCCGGGCGGGAGCAGTTGGATTCCATCCAGAAAGATGGCATCAACCAGGTGCGGCTGGTCCGCGGGGACGGCAACTGCTTCTACCGCGCCATGGGCTTCGCCTTCTTGGAGGCGCTGGCCTGTAGCACGCTGGTAAAGGCTGAGATTGATGTGTTTGGATATACTTTTGATACAGGAAAATATTCAACTATTGAGAACAGAATGTACTACGGTTTGTGCGCTATGTAATTTGATCAAATTCATTCACCGAATTTCCACATATACAACAGTCCAAGGCCGCGAAGCGCGAGCGGTTGGAGAAGTTCCTTCTCCCGCCCGCGTTTGTCACGGAGATCGAGCAGAAAGCGGTGCAGCAGTTTTCGAAACTGCTCAAAGAGCTTCGGGATCTGGTATCAAGTGCAAAATTGTCTGGGTCTGGAAGAATTCATGTTTGTCATGCTTGTCTGGCATGACTCTTGAATCTGTCATGCACGTTGCCCAAGAGCTCCGCTTTTCTGTGATGCAGAAGCGCAGTTTGTCATGCAGAATAGGCAACACCTAGGAGCTCAGAAACCTGTCATGCTGAGCCAGCATTTGTAGCCTCATCATGAGACGCCACCCAGCATCACAAGTTTCCAGACCTCCAGGGATTTTTACTTTTGATATCTGGTCACGGACAGCAAGAAACTCCACTTCACCCTGATGACCTCCCAGCACATGGATCTTTTCGTCGTGTGGCTGGTGCGGCACGGGATTTCCCGCCACATGCGCGCGGAGAAAGATAACAACGTCGGGGAGTTTGGGGGCGGGACGCTGCAGGAACTGACGAAGCTCTCCTTTGGCATGGATCTGGAGGACTACATCAATTCCGAGGTGCTCGCCATGGGAAAGGAGGCGGAGTCCTTGGTTTTAACTTCCGCGGCGTACTTTTTTGAAGCGAAAGTGGATGTCGTCCCCTTGGACGAGGAAAATCCGGAACACACGAAAACCCACGAGTACCCGACGGCAGATTTCCAAGGCCCGGGGGGGCAATTTTTTCTCTTGTACAAACCGGGCCATTATGACTTGCTGTACAAGGACAAAGTGTCCCACACCTTCCCGAAAGTTGTGCCGAAAGCCGGGAACAATTCGGGAATGATGAACGGTACTTCTAGTGTCGGTCCGAGCTTGCAGGAATCTGCGGACGGTGCGAACAATGCGAAACAAGAGAAAAATGCTGGTGAAACAAAAGAAAATAACCCAGACGGTGGAAGTTTGAAAGAGCCGACGTCGGAGAACCCAGGAGCAGGTACAGCTAACAACAAAAAGGACCAAACGAACGCGAACAAGTACAATGGCCTCATGGCGCCCTGTTCCTTCTGCACGGAGGTGTCGGATTTAAGCAAGGGGGTTCTCCTTTCGCACGGGAACTGCTTCCACTGGTTCTGCGAGCAGTGCGCCCCGCAGCTGGAGGGATTGAAGACCTGTCCGTTGTGCCAAACCGCAATTGTCACCAGCGAGGAGGACCACCGCGCGCACGTGAAAACCTGGGGCAGCATCATGCGGAACCAACACTCCGCGGCGGCGGCCGGCAGTTGGGCGGCGAAAGCGAATTCCGCAAAACACATTCAGAGTCCGATAAAACAGGCTCCGAAGGTAAATTTGCTTTATTGTGTGTATGCAGCACAGCACATCATAATTATGATGCTGTCAGGGTTATAGTATAGTTGTACTCATAAGCGGTCTATGACCCATAATCATAAAGCCAATCCACTCCATGATGGAACATCAATCAAACTTCACAAAACTCAGCCCTCCCTTGGTTTTGGCGTACTCGGAATGGACGACGACACGATAATTCGCATGCCATTGGAAGAGCGGAGGAAAACGCTCGTCGAGAAGCTCCGCGCCCTCGCTCAGCAGCTCGCGGACGGGCCGAGCGGAAACAATAACGCCAACAACGCGAACAGCCGAGGAGACCAGCGGGGGAACAATAACCGAGGCGGGAACAACAATAACCAGAACCAGAAGAACAACAAAAACAACATGAAAACTGATGAACGGGTCCTCTACACGACGCATTTCTGCAACGCGGACTGGGGTGCGGACCGCATCACCCTCGCGAACAAGATCGAGGCGAAGTTCATCAACGGGAAGAACCGGGTGACCCGGCAGGGGATCGAGCGCCGGTCGGGGGCGATTTTGGAGTTGCTGGGGAAGCACGAGAAACAGGTCTGCATCGTGATCGGCACCCCGAGGGAACGAGCGGTGGCGATCTGCTGCATTGAGATCATTCGGGAACAGTCGATGAGTGCGGTGTTACACGCGAAGAAGGTCGTGAAAGCGCTGGAGCGGTGTCACAGCTACAAATCGGCGGTGCTCAGGCCGTACTGGTTGACGGAAATCATCATGGTGGAGGTGAACAACGGGCGGTGCCTTAAAAATTTCCCCAACACGCTGAAAGAGAAGGAGACGCAGGCAGCCGGGATCGCGATCGCGACCACCAATAGGGAAGAGTCGGAGGCGCAGTCGACGTGCATCTGCATATCTGCGCTGAACATGGACCTGCTGGAAGGGGCGGTATAAATTTCTATACTGTTTTGTTTCTTTTTTTTGCGAATAATTTGCATGGGTAGTTTGATTTGGCTCGTAAATGACTGTACCACGCCGCGGCTTGGTCGTGTCGTATATAGAAAAAGATTTTTATACCAATACGTCTTAACAGCACAGGACCTTATGCTCTATAAAACAATAACGTATACAGGTGAAGGAGTACCTGAAAACGTTTCCCGACGTGAAGATTGTGGCGGAGAAGCGGTGGAAGCAGCCCACCACTCCGGCCGAAAACCTCGCTGCACAGCAGCCACCGCAGATTGTCCACCAAAACCAGAGGCGAGACCCCAGCCCCGAGAACGTGGTTTCTTCCACCGCGAGTCAGTCGCCGTCCGAAGACACGGGTTTGCTCAAGTCCAGTTCCGACACCAATACGTTAGAAAATCATCAGCAGCAAGTCGGACCACCCGGGATGATGGTGAATAACACTCTGTTAACCTCCGCAGAAATAAACAATCCACCGCCGGCGCAGGTCGTCGGAACTGTCCCCTCGCGGTTGATGGAGCGGCCCTTGGATCAGTACAGCGACGCCACCATCCCCTCCGGTGTGGGCACGCCCTCCAACGGACCGGGGGCTTTTGTAGTCTCGGGAGTTGCGGGGGCAGCTACTTTGGACTTACCCAGCGACATGCAGATGCCACAAACGTCGAACAGCGTTGCTGGTGAGCACCACGTCGAACAACAGAATAGTCTGGGAATTATGCCTGGTGTCGTGCTCGGAACATCTTCACATCAAGGACCACCCACACAGCAAACCGCTAATCCGCCTCCAGAGCTTTTGTCCGACAGCTCGCACCCGACCATTGTCTCTGCGAATGTGAGCAAGCAATTCCTGCCGCCACCGAGAACGAGCAGCATGGAGCAGAAACAACTGGTGGAACAGCAACAGCAGCAGGCACAAGGCAATATCGGGGGCAATGTTATGAATCATAACCTGCCTCCTGCGAACATAATATCTGTTGGTACAACATCTGCCGGGGTCGCGAACGCACCCGTTGGAGGTGGTGCTGGTTCTGGTACAGCTGGTGCAGCTCCTGTGTACGGTACGAACAACAGCAACAACCCGCTGGGCGCAGCGGCAGGTTTGGTAAATAATAGCCAGCAACAGCAGATGGGTCCGGTATCGGTTCCGCCGAATCAGCAGCCTACGCCGCAATGGACATCGCAGAACCCTCCGGGACAACATCTTCCGGGGGCGCACGCCAATAATCTGGGCGGTACTATCCCGCAAGTTGTACAACAACAACCCTGGGAACAACAGACGCAGCAGCAGCAGCAAGGCAGCCAGCAGCAAAACCTGAACCAAATCCAAAACCCACCACCATGGGAACAGAACAAGAGCCGAGCAAATTCCACGGCATCGAATCACAGCTACAATCGGTACAACAACCAGCAGAACCAGCACCTGGGAAAGCCGCCCATTGCTCCGAATCAGACAAGCAGCGGGCAGAATCAGAACAGCAGTAGACCGGATCATGTTGTTGGGTCGGCGTCGGGAGGTGCAACTACTGCTGGTGCACAGGGTGGAGTTGTCGGGCAGCATGTGGCGCAGCAACCGCAGCAACAAATGGTAAACCAGCAGAACAACCTCCAGCAGCAACCAAATCAGCAGCAGCAACAGGGAATGAATCAACAGCACATCATGATGGGGGCCGCGAACAATAATCACAGTACAACTATCTCCGCGCAACAACATCAGCAGGTTGTGGTGCAACAGGGTACTAATGCAATGGCCACCACAACAGGTGGTACTGTCGACGCGCTGCAGCAGAGCCAGAGTCAGAGCTTGCAGGGATCGAAGCAGTCTTTAACTCCGACGGAAAACAGCCTGATGCAAATCCCGCAGCAGATGCCGCCCCAGGTTTCTGCGTTGGAGCAGCTGGCGGGGAACCAGCAAGCGGGGAATACTGGTGCCATGCGTAGTGGCCTAGTTGTGTCTCAACATCAACAGCAGCTCGGTGCTGGGCAGCAACAGCTGCAGCAGGCAAACACGACCAACGTTGCAACTGCGACAGGCACCGCTAGTAACACGGTGGTACAGCAGGGGGCCCCGACAACCTCAAACGCCACGAATCCAGCTACCGCCCAGATGGGCAGCACGCCTGGCGTGGTGGGATGGGCAGCTTCTATGGGGGTCGCTAGTACTCAGCAGCAGCAGCAATCAGGGCAACAACAGCAGCAGTCAGGGCAGCAACAGATTGTGGGCAACAGTAATAATCCACTATCGCAGCAGCAAACAAGTTTCAACGCTGCTGCTCCTGCTGTGTCGAATAATACCACTTCTGGTGTTAATGTGGGGAACGGCAACTTTCTGACGCCGCATCACCAGCATTTGCAACAGGGCAACCAGCGAGCAAACCAGGTCCAGCAGATGAACAACAACCCGATGTCTACTATGCAGCAACACCAGCATAATTTAAACAGTGCCGGTGCACAACAGCAAACGCAACAGCAGCGCGGGAATATGGTGGCGGCGCAACAACACGGTGCTGTGGCGAACATGCAACAGCAGCAACTGTCGACGAATCAACAACATTTGCAGCAGCAGTTTTCGCAGCAAGGCGTTCAACAACAAATGCAGCCGCAAAGTTCCCCTTTCTTAACCGGCACCACGAGCAGCTTGAATTCGAGCGCGGAACACTTCCAGCCCAACCAGCACATCCACACGATTGGGCTAGGCGGACAGAATAATAATACTAGTGGTGGTCAGCAGCAGCAACAGAACAATGCGATGCAGCAGACGCAATTTGGTGGAGCTGCAGGAACTACATCAAATAACCCCGTCGTGCAGAACGCAATGCAACAAGCGGCCCAAATGGGAAATGCGGCGATGGGAGGAATGCAGCAGCAATCGCAAATGCAGCAACCGCAAATGGCGTCGTTCCAGCATCAACAGCAGCTGACGGCCATGCAAGGGCAGCAAATGCAGCAGCTACAGCAGCACACATTCCAGCAGCAGCAGCAGCTACTCGCAGCACAGCAACAGCAACAGTTACAGAACAATCCGTATCATGGAGCTGCCGGCACTACAACAGCCATGAATGCTGCTGCAACGTTGATGGGTCAGCAGCAGCACCAAACAACTCAACAGCAGCAAGCTGCCTTTGGGCAATTACAGCAGCAGCAGCAGCAGCAGCAGCAGCAGCAGCAGATGCATTCCATGTCTACAGCTGCGCAATCGCAACAGACAGGAGGACAGTTCAACAGAATGCAGCAGACCGCTGGAGCTATGACTACGCAGCACCAACAGCAGGCCGCGGCTGTGCAACAACAGTACGGGCAGCAGCAACACCCGTTATTGCAGCAACAGACCGACCCGACTGACCCGCAGCAGATGCAGAAGGTGGCCATGCAGCAGAAGCTGATCTACGAAAACTACGGAATCGCCGCGCCCGAGCTGCAGATGATTCAGTACGTGTTTACCCAGATTTCGTTGGAGCAGGACCCAAACTGGAAGGCCTACCTCGTCGCCTACGGCACGGACATGTGTGATTCGCACGTGTACACGCACCAGGACGGGCGGCCCATGACCGAGCAGGAGCTGGCAAGTCAAGAGGTGAGGAGAAGAGCCTGGATCTCGGACAAGGGGATCAGCGAGGAAGTCTTCAAAAATGTTTTGCATCAGATCAGGCTGATTCAGATGAAACAAAAAGAGATGCTCGTCACCCAGAACCAGCAAAGACAAGTGGGCGTGGTGCCACAGCAACACGCACTGCAGCAGGGCGTCGGTGCGGTCGGAGTCGGTACAGAGATTTTTGTTTTTTGATTTAGATTTTCCTGCTTTGTTTTTGTGCTTCGCTAACACGACCCTGGAGATGATAGATTGGCATTTGCTCGCTGATCTAGAAGTAAAGTATAATAGTAATTGCAGCTCGACGCTAGGAGGCCGCTAGTAGAGATTTTTGTAGCTAAACGAGCAATCAATTATTCGTTCTCTTTCTCTCATTCAGGTTCCATGGGCGGGCATCCGGGCACCGTGGAGCAACAACTGGGGCAGCAGCAGCAACAGCACGCGGCTCTTGCGCAGCAGCAGCAGCAGAATAACCCCGGGGCAGCGGATGCTAATGCGTCGTTGTTCAACCAGCGTCAGGGGGGAGCCGAGTTCCAGCAGAGGTCCGCAGTAGACCGGGAGCGCCAAGTGTCGCAGCAGTTAGCCGCACAACAGCAGCAGCACCAACAGCAGCAGCAGCACCACCAGCACACGACGAATCAAGGTCGTCAGCAGCAGAATAATTGGAACCAGCACACCTCGTACGGAGGCAATGCTGGCACAAACAATGCTAATACCCAGCATCACGGGGGTCAGAACCAGCATCACGGAGGTGGCTACCATAACAGCCAGCACGGCAACAGCCAACAGTACGGGGGCAGCCATTCTAGTAGTAGCCAAATGCACGGGGCTATTTCGGGGAACAACTCGCAGCAGATGCAAAACACTGACTACAACCGCAACTTACAGGACGACTGGCGGTCAGGGCCGAGGCACACGCCCACGGGTGCTTATCCGGCGGCGAGCAAGGGAGGCTACCACGCCGGGAAGCAAAGGCAGCAGCTCGGCGGGGCCAGCACCATATCGCCGCAAGCGCACGTATGGATTTTTTCGATATGGATTTTTTGTGTTTAAAGTATTTATTTTCCATCATACGGGGGATGAAGTCTACTGCGCCTCTTCTCTTGTTTTATTGTACAAAGCAGCTTACTTACTATCCAAAGTTAAAATTCTTTCAACGATCGCATTTATCGCGAAATTCGAAACTACAGGGCCCCAACTCCTGGACGAACAACCAGCAAGGCAACTGGAACAGCCACAGCAACTGGGACCCCAACCAGGGCCGGAACTCCCGTACGTATTCCCAGGGGGAATCTAGTCAGTACGGGAACAACCAAAACTACTACAGCAAGGATAACAGCTACGGGCGGAGCAAAGCGGGCTCGGGGTACTACGGTAACAACAACACTAACGCCGACAATTCGCACCATAATGCGAGTCAGCACTACGACAGCAGCGGGTACACGTCCAACGCCTCCAAGGGGTACGGCGCGGACGCGCGGAACAACGCTTTGGAAAACGACGGACCGGGTGTCGCCAACATCCAGGATCTGGCGCGTCGCGTTGCCGCCATGCCCCCCGTGGAACCGAACAAGCCCAGCTCGCGGGGCGGCACGGACGCGGGCGCAACCGACGGAGAAGAAGGAGGTGGACCACACAACAATAATACTCAGACCTCCTCCGCGACGCCCAAGCCGAGCTTCTTGCCGCCGCCCTTGCCTGAACAACAAGACGGGTCAGTTTTGCAGGGCAAGAAAGGCGCGGCAGGAGTGGGGAAGGGAGCAGGTATCATGTTGCATACAACTGAAAGAGGTCCTTTTTGTGGTTGTGGTTGATCAGGTTACATGGATTATTTGTGTGGGTGCCTGTTAATATAGTACCGGAGGATTTTTTTCAACCGTAGCCATGAACAGCACTCGCGATGTAGTAGTACTACGAGAAGTTCTTGTACTGGAGATGAATAGGAACAGCAGCATATCAAATGACCAAAAATCTTTACAGGTAGAAGACACGGCAGTGGTTCTTGGCGACAACCCGAGACCGAGGCAGGGGCCGATCCCGAAGAGGAGCTGCCGTCCTTTGCAAACCTGGGACCCCTAATCGCGGCGATGGAAGGTATGAAATGTGGGAAAATTATAATCGCAAATGAACTTTTTTAAAATTTTTCAATTGCTGGCCGCGCAGATGCATGATCTTGATTTTCATACCATGTCGAAGTCGGCATCTTGACGATCTTCGTGTCCAAGTAAATGCTGGTTTATTTTCAGGTCCAAAACCCAAGGAGCCTGCTACCGCCGGAGAAGATGATATGCCCGCCAAGGAAAAAACCGAACAGAGTCTAGAAGTGCCAGTTGAGGAGGTACTTATAGTCTTTTTCTTTCTGTATTTTCTGTTGTATTTACAACATTTCCACAAGGTGCCTAATCGCTCGCGAAAATGTAATGAGTTTGTTGCGTATGATTGTGATTCCGGAAGGAATTGTGTACTGCTGAAGCTTTGTCAACCATCTGAGGCACACCAAACCACTCTACAACGATTAACAGACGCCCCTCGTAACCCCAAGCGACATGGCTGTATCGACCACGACCGCAGCGACAGGAACGACCGCGACCGCAGCATTGATAATACCTGCTTCATCTTCACTTCAGCAAGAAGGAACTACAAAAGAGTCATCCTCCACTTCCCTCGACCAACGTAACGCGCAAAGTAACCAGCACGAAAGTAGTTATAGCAGTCTCTACAACAGCACCAAAACCAGTACAACTGGGGCAGCAGGAGGTGCAGCAGCAGGAACTGTTGTATCATCCTCCGCAGGAGGAACTGTTGCTGCTTCAGTCCAACAACAGCATCATGGCGACAGCTCTTCCTCGCACAGTAAGGAGGGTGCGGATTGCGTAGTTTCCCCAATCGTTTTGCAGCGGAACAAGGGCGCCGTATTATCTTCCTCCACTTCCACCAGCGACAAGAAAAAAGCGACCCACAGCATTGCGCCTTGGGCAAATTTGAACCGAAACAAGGGCCCCGGCGGGGGGGATCCGGGAAACAGTCCAGAAGCTGCTGTAGGGGCTCCTGGGGGCGGCAGTAATTCAGGAACAAATCAATCCCAGCAGCAGCAGCGACACGATATGAACCCGGCGACGGCAGCGGGGAAAACCTTATCCTTTCCGCCTTTGGGAGGCGCACAGGCTATCACCGGAGACCCGGGTAGTCCGGAGGCGGGTCTGGGTGGAGGTGTTGTTGGTACTATCACGTCCGCGACCAACAGGTCTTCGAGTAGTAGCACTGGTGCAGCAGGAACTTCTACAAATAAACACGACAGTGCTGGCCTTGTGCAGCTGCAGAGAAATAACGTAGAGCAGAACAGATCCACAATGTCAGCGTCCTCGACCACGACCGTTCCGCAGACCTCCGTTGGTGCCGCGCCGGACGCGCGGAGTGGTAGTCTGCAGTCCTCTGGGCAGGAGGACACACTGAGCTCGGGGATGGTGGACGAACAGAACCCTAACGTGTTTCTTGCCTCCAACAAGCCTAAATCCGCGTCCAGTAGCAAAAACACCACGACAAGTTCGTCTACGATGAAAACGGTGGTAGATCCAAGGCTAGGTGGTGGGGGAGGTAGTTCACTCCCGGCACAACATCAGCTGCACAACACAACCGGGTTGAGTAATAGTAGCCAAATAAGCAACGGGGCCGCGACTATGAACCAGCAGAGTGCAGGAGCAGCAGCCTCCAATACCAGTAGCAGCCAAACTGGTCCTAGACAGGGCAACCGGAAGAAAGAGGCGAGTCAGGAGGTCAGCCTCGACACATTTCGCGATGACCTGTTTGCGAAGGCGACGGTGGGGCTGTTGGAACCTATGGGCTTCATGCCCTGGCGCACGATACCGGACAGCATCATTTTCCAAGTTTCCGATGACCAGTCGAGGAACCCGCGCGGCGGGGGAGGCGGGGGCAACAACGCCCGAGATCTCAGCCTCCGGAGAGACAAGTGGGCATTCCTGGCGGAAAGAAAAGTCCCGAATCACATACAGAGTATAAGAAATGAATAATTTTTATTTCATCTACATGCTCCTGTTAGTTTTAAGTTGACTGCAGGGCGGCTCGTCTTGGCAAGCTGCTAGTACCAATCTTCGCGGAATGTTGGAGGTTCTTTCCCCCTCACCAGTCGAAGAATTCTGAGTTCTTCGCCACGGCGTGCAATTTTTCATTCTGAGTTTGACCATCTTGCTCATTGTTATCTTCACCCAAGAATTATGATATAAAAACAGACTGCCGATTCGAGAACCCAGAGGACCTGAAGCGGTGTGCGACAGACTTCGAGTCCAGCGTTGAGCCGTATGGAATCGATCGCGTGGCGCTCACTTTTGACGAAGTCGACTTCCTATTCTCACGAAGCAGGGCGGAGTACAAAACCGGCCATGAGCGGGTACCTTTGAATATGAGTTCATTCGTTTGAAATCGAAGAAGATCGATGTGTAGAAGTTGTCCTCGCCGCAGAATTCAACATCGCTGATAGATTGAGATAAGTAGTACTTTGAAACTGATGAACACACCATTCCTCAGGCCGACGTGTGCCAGACGGTTACGGGCGCGAAGTTGATTTGTCCCGGCAGCCACACAGACTGGAAGAAGAAGGCGAATCTTTTCCCCGCGGCGATCATGGGAAACAAGACGGACCGGAAGCGCGCCCGGTGCCTGGTCGCGCTCTGGCGGTTGCAGGCCAAAATGTTCACCGTAGCGGAAGGCAGCTCCCCGCGGCAGGGGAAGCGGGCCATTTTGGACGTGACGGATTTGCTCGGGCTGCCGGAGGTGCAAGCGCTTCCCGTGTGGGACCGCCCGGAGTTAATCCGGCTGCAAACCACGGAAGCGTTTCCGCAGAGAAAAATTTACGATCTGGAACACCACTTCAAAAAGCAGGTATAGAAGTTTCTTTCCAAAAATAAGCGGCTATTTTTGCTGTTGGTCGTGTAGTTCAGAAGGTCGTGCACCGATTGGTGCTTCAGCTTGAATGTCGAAGATTTTCGAGACATGGTACGGTTTGAATGTTGCAACGTTGTAAAGGTCAGCGCTTGATGTTGAGCATACCTACCCCATGTTTTTTTGCGCGTACTTGTCCATTTCAAAAAACCCGGAACTACGTGCCTCCAAAACTGTCACTATCAAACCACAGCTCTGCGTGTTTCCCTGTGCGAAGGCCACGCCCGGGAGCACGGACAAGCGCGAGTTTTTCTTCTACATCATGCGCGCAAGGGACCACAAACCGCTCCCGCCGGGGCCTGGAAACCACCAAAATCATAGCAACGACGGGACTGCCTGCGTAACGGATGAAAACGTATACTTGACCACTTAGTACCTGTTTTTTTCTTGTGTATCAGTATGAGGTTTCGACGTTTGGGACGTGTCCTCTTGTCTTTTGGAAGATGTTCGTTATGTGCTTCGAAAAAAGAAGTATTGAAAAAAATACGTACTTAGTCAAGATTCTACTCAAGATTGATGAAAATCATCACAGCTCGCCGCCTACATCAAAGTTCATTTTGCCGCGCAGTCGGTGAATGGGCGGATGGCCGCGGAGCCCCCGAACCCTTGCCGGAAGGGCGACAGCCGCACGAAGCTCGCGCTATCCCTATCAAATGCAAAAATGTCTGGGTCTAGAAGATTACCAGGTTTGTCATGCATATTTGGAATGGCCCATGATGTCTGTGATGCATGCCCTAGCATCATAGATTTTTAGAGGACTTTGCGATGCCTCTGCCGCATGAGAAATGCCCTCTCCGCGTGCCACAAACTGGAGTTCTCTGGCTGGTCATGCAATACAAATTTTTTACAATCCAGCGACAGCATTACAAGTCTAGAACCTTCCAGACCCAGACATTTTTGCATTTGATAGTCCCCCAAGGAGATCGAAACCCTGCTGGGGAACGGGGTGGAGCGGCTCGGCGTCTCTGCCAAAGCCGTGGGGGATGACGCCATGATTTCACGGAAGTTGATATCCTCAGCAAAAACGTCCCCACCCCAGAGCTGTAATGCAAATGCGCAATGACAGGAACATTTGTAATGCGCATCCCCATGAGAGGCATTTCTATTTCTAATCGTGATTTGGCATTTGTAATGCTGTAAACAGGATGAGAAATTGGCTTTCTCATGCGGCTTGCCTTGCTAAGCACCACTATACTAGAGACGGAAAGAACTTGTCATGCACAACTCCCAAAGGTTGGGGATTTGTGTTGCAGATTTGCCAACTTGACTATGGGGTGGGGACGTTTTTGCTTACGATAGTTGAAGGACTTGAAAAGACTCACGTACGACGAGGGCAGGCCGTTGGATCGGAGGTTCATTTCTCAGTGCGAGGGAAAAGCAGTAGATATTTTCCATCTGCAGTGCATCACTGGTGGTGGTAACAACACCGGCGGAGGGTCCAGCTCTAGTTCATCTTCCAAAGGGTCCAGCAACAGCGGCGGTGCGACACAGCAAGCACAGAACTCTAACACAACAACTTCTGGGGCGGGAAACGTCACTCCTGTAAACGCAAATTCCGACAGAGGTTTAATATCTTCCAGCAGTACAACTACTGCCAGGACACCCACGGGAGCGACGTCAGCAGCGGGTTCTGGTAGTGCGCCGGGAGGAGCACCAGGTGGTGGATCAACAGGAGCTTCGGGCAATAGCAGTGGTACTAACCAAAGTGCAGCAGCAATAGGGGAACAACATCAACTGCATCAACCCATACCTCCGGCCTCTCCGAACAACCCGGGATCGACTCCTGCTCTGTCCGCGACGGATCTGGTCGACTGGTTCCAGCAACGAAAAAAGATTCTCGAGAAGGCGACCGGGGTTACGGATTCCGCAGTGGTGGCACTAACAGGGAATAATAGTGGGAACAGCACAAGTCACTCCCCAACGGCTAGCTCCGTCTCTCCCTCGGCGAATGGGGGCATGCGGGCCGCTGGAAAAGGGGGAAAGTTGTCGGATTCCCATTTTTACCAGTACTCCGCGAACCACGACGGGGACAGTCTTTGCGTGGTGGTATTCGGCGAGCTATCAAACGTAAAAATGTCTGGGTCTGGAAGAATCCGAACTTGTGATGCTGCATTTGGATTCTAAAAAAATTTGTATTGCATGACCAGCAAAGGGAATGCAATTTTGGCTACGCGGCGAGGGCATTTGTCATGCGGAATACGCGTCACGAAGCCCTCAAAAAGTCTGTGATGCTAGGGCATGCATCACAGACATCGTGGCCCATGACAAGTTTCAGAATCTTCCAGACCCAGACATTTTTACATTTGATACGAGCTAGAACAGAGGACGAAGTTCAGGAAACTCTTGCTTGCGGTCTACAAGGCGTTTACGAATAGTGGAACGGACGTGTTTCACATTTTAGATTCGTGTCTCTCCCCGCCCTATCCCATAGAGATGTTTGTCTACGTCACCTCGGCGAACAATGCGGGGAACAAACCTGGTGGACAAGGCAAGGCGTACGCGAAAGGAAGCAGCCCGCATCTGGTCATGGGGGAAGTTTTGGTACTTGTTTATAAATATGCTCCTTGAACAGTTTCTCTATTATATCGATTCATTTTCGGTGGCCATGATTTTACGCCCCTTCGATTATAGTAGTGAAAAAAATGTTGAAAATTTATCTCGGGAAGATGTTGAAAAGCAATTACCTACACAGGACCTGGAGAGCAAAGATCAGCTGAAACTGTGCTTCAGTGACGCGCAGCGGACAAGGTACCAGCTAGTTCCAGTTGGGAGTAAGCCACCGGTAGATGACAAATGGAGCTACAAGGTAAGTGTGCCAACAAATACAACCTCGGCGTCCTCTCCCATCTGAAGACAGTTTCGTTGTCCTGGACGAGCAGCAAGGACTGAAAACCCCAATAGTAAAGTTCTTCACATCATGTAGACCCGCTCGGAGTAAACACGACGACCCCTAGTAGATAAGAGTAAAGTTGTGCTGGTTTTTCTTTTTACACGAAAATTGGCGACGATATTGTACCAACTTCTTCCCCACATGTAAATAAAATAGTCGGCGACGAATCTTTTTCCCCGTTTTTTTTGATTTAAATCAGACGACGCATAGTTATTTTGTTGTGCTGGTGGATCGTCGATACTGTGCTAGAAGAACAGGAGCAGCTTGCTCCTCTGCGTCGTCCGCACGGATAAACCTGATCCAGCGTTCTTTCTCGCCGGCGCTGGCACAGGTCAGCATGGCTGGTAGCTTTGCGGCTGTTCTAAAAATAGAGTACTTTACAAACAACTACTCTCTTTCCATCAAAAACCTAAAAGAACAATGGGTCCAGTGATACGGACTCTACTTTCTGTCCGGAAGTATACAAAAAAGATATCCGAAGAGCAAAACCCGCTTCAGCAGTGTGTTTTTTGTTATACTTCGGCTAGTCGTTGTAAAAGCTTCAGCAACTCCAGGCGCAGGAGTACTATTATATGCCGAGGCGAAAAACAACTGATTCTATACTTTGAAACTGATTATTTCTGAGACACCACTTGGGTGGATATTACAATTACGTATCTAAATTATTACACAGCACGACGCCAATCAGCACACGCAAACAAATAGGACCAAGAACAGGCAGCGAACTTTTTTTGGTCTTAGTTCTTCTCGTTGTACTTCTACCTTGCGCTGTGCGATTGGTCGTTGTGAAAGCACCAGTTTTCAAATTTTTCTCTCTGATTACTTCGAAAAAATAAAGTATGCGACGCTATTGAGATCATAAATATCCGTCGGTGCAGCTGTTGAGGATCTACTTCACTGGAGGATGTTCACATTAGCGGCATCATATCATAAGCCAACGATTTATTCATCGTTGGCCTCTACCTACGCAGAAGATCTTACTCACTAACTTGTCTCAGACGCTGTACCCCCGACAGAATTAGGTATCATTCGATGTAATTTATTTCACGACAATAAGAACTGAACAAGACGCACGGGCGCCTCCACAAAAGAGGACTTCTCCTCTTCTGTGCGGCAATTATCAAGCTTTTTTCGTCACGAGGGACATGTTTAATTCTGTTCAAGTTCATCTCATCCGCCTTGAAGCTGTGGGAATGGAAGCTTGCGGGAGCAAAATTACAAAGTAGCGAAGGGCTGCTTTGTTTGGAGTAACAACAAAATGAGAATCCGATGGCAGCATCAACGCGGAGAGTGTGAGATCCGACCGAAATTTCACAGCACTGACACTGAGTAGTGCTTGGAGAGAAGCGCGAGCTGTTGAGAGGTTTTATTTTGAGAGTTGTAGTTTTCTGAAGATGTTGAACGTGCGGGGGTACAACTAGTTCTTGGCTAGTTCTTGCAGGGTTTCTTGGCTTTAGGTCGCGCCTTTTGCTCTCACTTCTTCCACAAAATAAGTACCTACTGCTCGTTCATTTACTTCTGGTTCGAAAGGCTCTTCCGTAGCAGGTTTCTGCAGTTTAAGTTTCGTATTGATTTTTCAATTCCATTTCCAACCAAATTGCAAAAGTATAGATTGGAGGGGGCGGGCGAGCATTTCGTGGCAGTTGTTCCGAACGGAACCGGACCGGCCGCCGATTTCTTCGCGATTTTTGCGATAGTCGTACTTGTGGAGCGAACGACGAGCACGAAGAGGACGACACCAGCTACTCCTTCGTGGAAGTTGACAGCCTAACCGCTGTCCCGACAAAGAACCATGGGAGCTTTCGATGGTTTTTTTCCATAAAAAGATGCGAACGATGTTAAAGGCTGTGTGTTTATTTGATGATATCGTCCCTTCATCGTGATCGTCGTGGTGAGAGACATTAATGTGGCTTGTATCTAGATGCTTACATCGAGCGTTCTTCCCTATCAGGTACGACTACCGGATTGCAAGGCGAGCCCGATGCAGCTCCGGAAGGTCGTGCAGCCACTGCGTTCGGTGCCAGCGCGCAGGATCATGCGGAAAATACGAAGGATTTAGCTGCAGAGGAGCTACCGGCGGGAAGTACTTCCAGTCCGGATCAAGCGAGAAGTGAGGACAATGATTTGCAAGCCTCACCAGCGTGCTCGGAGGAAAGCTGCAGTGTAGGAGCAACAACGGGCGAGCAGAATAAACTAGCGGTACAGGGAGAAGATGTGCTGTTGCAACAAGAAAGCGAAGATCTAGGGGATGAACTACACGAGGAGAGGAGCGACGGGGCAGCTGCGCCCCCGGAAAATTATCATGCGGAACAAGAAGAACGGCTGCAGGGCGGGAATCAGGATGAGGAGAATTGCAACAACCTGGCAACTGAAACAAGTTTAAGCACGGAGCAAAACGAAAATGTAAAGGAACATAAAGAGGAAGACAAAAAAGACCACCGCGTAGAAGTTCTTGCAACAACTCATCAAAGTCTACCTCGTGGCCGCGAGCAGAGCGAGGACATCCCGCACATTTTTGGGGAGGAGGAATTAACTAGCGAGAGCAAGCCACCCGCGCAAGAAGGGCAGGTCTGGCCCAAGAAGCCAATGAACAGCCGGGTGGTTCTTGTCGGTGGAACTGGTACAACAGCAGAGGCCGCAGAAGTCTCTACTGCACGAGGACCGGGTCCGCGAGTAGAACTACAGCAGTCCTGCTCCTCTGCCGCTGCCAATGCCAATATCCCTTCTGCTAGTCCGACTGTTGTTCCACCTTCGGTGGTCGACGGGCAGTTCTCTCTCGGGCAGCTCCCCCGAGGGCACGTGTTGGAGGAACTCGACTTGGCCGGGAAGAATGTGGACGCCGATGTGATGCAACACCTCTGCGATTTGCTCTATGCATTGCAAATATGTCTGGGTCTAGGAGGTTTCCACTTGCCATGCTAAGTCTGCACTGTGAAAAAATCTGTGTTGCATGGTTACCCAGAGCTGTCCACCTTCGACAAATTTGAGAGGAAGTCTCTCATGCAGGCTAGGCATGAGAAAGAAGATCTCACAGAATCTGTCATGCTATATCCCGCACACCAGACCTCACAGGGCAGGGAAAACCTGCATGACAAATCGCAATCTTCCAGACCCAGACATTTTTGCATTCGACCTGCTGATCCAGCACCGAATTTCCATCCGCTGTCTGCGGCTGGACCACAACAAATTGTGCGACGTCGCACTGGTCTACTTGGCGAAAATCATCTTGCTCCAGGTATTTATTTCATTACTTTTACATTCATCGCAAATATGTCCGGGTCCGGATCTGTGATGCGAAATCTGAAGGACAGCGAGGATTTGTGACGTATCAATACGATTCTTGCCCAGTTTTTTTGTCATGCTGTGAAAGAACTCAGTTTGTCATGCAAAACATGCTCTTCATCATTTCATGCAAAAATCGCAACAGACGCACCCTTTCCGCGAGATTGTCCTCTCCGACAACCTATCCTGTGCAAAAGTATCGTACTCGTAGCAATTGCAATCATGCATTGCAAATTTTTTCCTTAAGGTAAATCAGCATTACGAATTATATTTCTCATGCTGAGGAAATTTGTAATGCATTTATGCGAGTGAGATACTTTTGCAGTTCATACAACCAAGTGACGCCTTTAGGCGTTTTTTCCCTCCTTTTCGCTTTTGGGTACCTGTCTCACCTGTACCCGCAATTGGATCGGGACGAGCAGAGTGGGCGGGAAGTCTTCACTCCCTGCGTGTTGCGGTTAGAGCGGAACAGAATTGCGGCTTCCATGGTCTCCAAGTTCTCCTCGCTCCTGCAGACCACGCATATCAAGTATTTTTGTTTGTATGTTGTTTCCGATAAAATCATATTCTCTTTCCGTCTTCATGCGGATGACGGATACAAAAACAAAATCAAAATCAAAATGAAAAACCACCAAAGGTTTTCCTTCGTGAAAGAGCAACACTCTAACCGGTCTAGCTGCGCGGCAGTGGCTTTGGTGAACTTCGATCAGCAGATCTTGCAGCACACGGACACGAATCTGACGGTGATGTTGCGGATAGCGCGGGATCAAATTCAGAAACTATACGGAAACCTGCGCTCGAAAATGGTGCAAAACCGGCAGAACGTCCCAACCGCTGCTTCCATCCCGCAGAGCTTTCATCCCGTGAACGTCCCGGGGATCAGCAATTTGTCCATGCCCACCGCGTCAAATGGGGGTGAGGATAATCACAACGGGGCGACAGGTGGCGCTTCAGTAGACAATGCTGTGAACAATAACGTGAATTGCAACGCCCGAGGCGGTATGGGGCCGCCTGGAACCGTAGCTCCGATGAACACTAGCAACGCGCAACAAGGTAACCCGGGGACTTTGCAACACGGACCTCCTCCGCAACATACCTTTCCGCAGCACATGTCGATGCCCACCGGTAATATGGGTACAACTTACAACCAGTACAACAATACTACTAGCCCGAACATGATGTACCCACCAGGCGGCCAGCAGCCAATCGGCACTATGAACGGTCCTATGCCGACTGGATTCTATCCCGCGCCACAAGGGGCGCAGCACCAACATCCGCATAACTACGGCGCACCAGCACCTCCCGGAGGACCTGGAGCTCCGCACATGATGGCACATGGCCAAGCAGCTGGTGCACACGGAGGACCAGCAGGTGCTTATAACAGCCACGGGACATCACAGCCGATCTACACTGCGCAGCCGCACCATCCGCAAAGTTGTAACTACTTTCAGCAGCAACAAGCCATGGCGACGGCGCAGATGCAGTCGCAACAGCACGCGGCGTATATGAACGCCTATAACGCCACCTGCTACAACTACGCGAACGGCGGAGGTTTGCCGTACGGAATGCAGCAACCGAATAATGCTGCTGGAGTGTACCCAGGAGGAGCTGCTGGAGGGTTACAACATCAAGGTCCTGGCGTTGGAGTTCATCCTCACACTGCTCCTTCGCACATGAACGCAGCTGGTGGTGGTGGTTATCCACACAGTTGTACACCGCAGGGCAATGTCGCGGTGTCCCCGTCCGGGCGCATCATTCCAGCGGCTGCATCAGTCCAACCTGCTGGGGCAGCATCTTCTTCCGCAGATGGCATGAATCAAGACAGAACTTCTGACCTTCCGCTCGAAGAACCGAGTTCCTCAACTTTGAACAACAGTGTTATGGAAATGTCAGGATTGAAATCTTCAAAGTTGAAATAGTTTGTGATGCATAAAATGCAACCCACAAAGTGCCTGTCTTGCAAGGTAGTCAAGTGAGGCAGATTGTAAGCCTGTTGAGGGGTAAGAAAAGAGATGCTAAAGTAGCATGACAAAGGGCGTCCTCCGTACCCAAACAGCATGACAAACTGGATTTATGCTCTTCCTAAATTTGTCATGCGCCACTTGAAAGCTGGCCGCCAACTGGTATCGGCTTTATGCATGACAAATCATTTCAACTTTGACGATTTCAATCCTGACAGATCCATAAGTGTTCAGAATAAGTCGAGTTCCAACAGCCTTCTCCGTCAGGCTCGAACTCCAGTGGCCGCGCGAGCGGGTTCGCCCTGCCAACTGACCAGTTCATCTCCGGAAATTATCCAGAAGCTGTCCCTCTCCTGCCCGCTGGAGCAGCGCCGACGGTCGGAGATGCTGTTATCTCCGGACACGGACGACTCAGGGGAGAAGTCCTCGGATGGCTTCTATGCAAGGGAAGATGGTGGCGCGAGATCTGCGAGCCTGCGGCTCAACACCACCGCGCCGCCGGGAACGCTTTCTGCAGCGGCAGTCATGCAGGCGACGGAAGGGAGAAGTAGGAAGAACCAGAATTCATCATCACAACACTTTTGCAGTGAAGAGGCAGGCAACGCGGAAGTAGATCGTGTGGTTGACACCAATGTTGAAACAGAAAATATCTACTCGTTAAAAGTTGCGCACCAGGTGGAGCAAGACCCACTAAGTACCTCTCATTCCTCGTCCCTTGCCGGCGCATCGACCGCTGCCTCGGGCGTCGGGAGCAATGTCGTCGTGGCGACGACTGGCCCAGACCAGCACCAGCCCCCGAAAGACGTAAGGCACTCGCGGACCGCGATGCTGAAGGTGAAAATGGCTTTCACCGCCGTAGAAAAAGCGAACGGGGGTAGAGGTTGTAATTCTTCTTCGCAGGAGAACAAGGAAGGCGCGACCAGGTCGGGGGAGCTGCAGGAAGAAGTATTGCTGAGCGTACATGATGGCCAGAACAAAAACAATCTCGAACTACATAAAAATCAGCAGTTTGGTCGAGGGATCATGAAAAACAATCTTCCCTTCCTCCCGCGCACCATGCCCTGTGAGTTGCTGAAAGTGCGGGTGTTTCTCGGTTTGCTGTACGACGTGGAGAAAACGCAGGAACTGGTGCTCGGACAACCTTTATCTCTGATCCACCAGCCGCTCTCCCTAATCCAAGCGGCGATGCTGCTCATGGTAGCGCTGAAGCATCGGACGTGGTGCTGGGTGCGGTTACCGACGTGCGTGAAGGAAGTGGACAACTGGTGCGCGGCAGCGTCTTCCTCGAGTCCGGCTGGCGGGGCCGGAAAAAGTGGTTGCAATGACAGTACAACCACTCAACATCAACATCATCAGCTCCCCGCAGCAGAAGACGGGGAGAGCAGCATCCTCTCTGCGTCGAATACAGCTGAAGATGACAACACGTCTATTGGAGAAGCACCTGCTGCTGCTGCTGCTGCAACGATGGCCACTTTACCAAAACACCTCGCACTTGAAGCCGTTATCTACGAGTTGACGGGGATGTGCAGCTTGAATTTGAATTCTTTGAAATTCTACAACAACAACGAGGATTTTGATTTCCAGGACGATTTTCGAGACCAACGAATGTACCGGATCTCGCTCTTCGAGGGCTGGAAATTACTCTCCCACTCTCCCGCTTACCGGCGTATCAATTGCAAACATGTCTGGGTCTGGAAGAATGCAAACTTGTCATGCATACTTTGCATGCCCCACGAGGTCTGCAATGCAGGACCTAGCATGACAGGTTCTGCGAAGTCTCTATCATGTCTATCCTGCATGACAAACTGCCACTAAACTTGTTCAAACGTGGACGCCTTTTGGTAATCATGCAACAAAAATTTCTGTACTATCCAGAATTAGCATGACAAGCTGCAACCTTCCAGACCCAGACATTTTTGCAATGCATACGGCAGCCGGAAATGCAAGCGATTGTGAACCAAATGAACTTCATCAAGGAACTCTTCGAGAACGAAAAAATTCTGAGCAAGCACAAGGTAATTTTTTCGTTGTTTGATACTTATTTAGTTTCACTGCAGTTCGTTCGTTCCCCTGAGACCATTCGGAGGTACAAGTTTCTCCTTCCTTGCTCATCTTCATCATTCAAATACAACATGCAGAAAATGCAAAAAACCTCCAATCCCACTACAGCTGGAGCCGTGGCTCTACGCCTATGCCTGCGAGCGGCTCGGTGTTCGGAATTTAGAAGAGGATAATCTACAGGACCACAGCATTTTTCATTGCCCAGGAACCGGAATGATGAACCAGTGCACGACCACCGGGGGGCAACAGCAACAAGCTGCTAGACCCTCAATCCTGACAGCCAGCACCAGTCTGACTGCATCGTCTTCCGGGACGAGTAAGTTGGATAGGGTTAATATGAATCAACAGCAGGACAGCCACAGCGCTGTCAACACCGGCTCTACTGCGTCAACGACAGCACCATTTGGCACATCAAATACAGCAGGTCTGGCTGCTGGTGTGCCTCTCCCTCCCTACCCGCAGGACCACGCCGACTTATCCTGAGTAAAAACGGACCCACACCAGAGTCAGGATGGCGATTTTGCAACACAAACCTAGGAGTTTTGTGAGTCACGCATGACAAGTTGCACTCCGCAGTGTAGTGCAGGTTAGCAAGTGCAGCCGCATGACAAACCCATCTCCTCATCGTGTTTACAGCATTACAAATGTCAAAACACGACTGGAAATGCCTCTCATGCAGATGCGCATTACAAATGTTCCTGTCGTTGCAAATCTGCATGACAACTCTGGTGTGGGTACGTTTTTACTTAGGATACGACTCCGCGGGTCCTCAGCGGTGGATGACCAGCTGCGGGCGCGGACAGACAGAAATTAGTCCCTATTAAGGCTTACAGAAATTAGTTCCTACCCTTGTTCCCGAAAGCTTAGGTTTGAAAAAAATGGAAACAAACCGCGAGGGGGGTTTAGCTTGCACACTCTCGCAGTCGCTTGGAATGGCCGAAGGCCATGAACCCTGTGGCTGGGAAGCAGCCAGCGTGCGAGCTTGGCGGAGAATGGGCAGCCGTCTTCGGCGGGGCTGCCGCGCTTGCTGTGCTAGTATGTTGCAAGTGATTCGTGTTCAGCGCCAGGTCGTTCAAAGCAACGCGCCTTCAATATAAGGGGTCGCCCTGCAGCTGCCACACTTTAGCCTTTCGGAAATGCGTTCCCAAGGTTTGCCGGAAATTCTGGGAGCACATTTCGGCAAGGCCCCCACGTCTGATTTGTGCTCTGGCCGGCAGTAGGTCTGAAGACCTCGCGCAAAATCATCCGACGTCTGGGAGATAAAGAAGCGCGCTCCTAAGATTTTCGCCGCGTCGAGACCTGGGATCATGGTTCTCCTAAGCCCCCGCCCAAGATGATGTTGTGCGGGTTTTTCTGTGTTTCAAGGTCAGAACACAAACTCGGATAGCATTCTCGTGCTCTGGCCTGCAGAAGTGTGCACCCCACATCCGAGAACTTCTCGGATGGCACTTCACATCCGAGGAACTCCCGGACGTGAACTCACATCCAAGAATTCCTCGTGTGTCAGCTCACATCCGAGAACTTCGCGGATGTGCGCAGACATCCCAGGAGTTAGTATTTGATGTGGCGAAAATCCTTGGGAACAAATTGCTGGAAGTCACCTGCGTAAGATTTGTGGTCCGATCGGCAATACCTATTGGAGCACAAACCCTACGCAGGTGAGTTACGGATATTAGCTCTCAGGATTTCCGTCGCATCACGAAATTCTTGACGCAGCGAAGATCCTGGGAAATAATTTCTGTAAGCTACCTGCGTAAGATTTGTCTTCTCACTGGTAATACCGATCTGGGCACAAATCTTATGCAGGTGACTTACAGAAATTACTTCCCAGGATTTGCGTGCTGCGTCTCCAATCGCCTCACTTGGAAACGAGGATCATCAGTGTGTCCAAGTGTGGCGACTGGAAACGCAGTACGCAAATCCCAGGAGTGCATTTCTTTGAGGCACGAAAGCCGAAGCTGTAGGCGCGCGAGTTCTGCTGTGCTCTTAGGTAAGAAAGCTCGCGCAGCAGCTTTTTCCTCCTGGCCTTCTAGAAGCGTGCTCCTGAACACATGCACAGAAAGATCTACTTTTTCTTCTAGGAAGAAAACGCAGCCTCTTCTAGAAGAAGAAGCGCCTTCTTCTAGAAGCTGCGTTTTCTAGAAGAAAGCAAAGCTGTGTCTTCCACAGGAAGGCCAGCCTTCTAGAAGAAGACAAAACTTCGCGCCTTCTTCTAGAAAAAGACGCAGCTTCTTCTAGAACAAGAAGCTGCGTTCTCTTCTAGGAACTCAGTTTCTAGAAGAAAACTTCCGGAAAAAGTGTTCGGAAGGGGGGTTTGCAAAGGGGTCTTCAAAGGGGTCGCGAAAAGTGCCTTAGTCACGACCTAACAAAGGGTCAACGAAAGGGGTCAGCGAAAGGGCCTCTGGAAAGGGGTTTCCGCGAGACCTTTTCTAAAAGAAGTCAAGAAGCCTTCTTTTAGAGTCTAAAAGAAATCCAACGAATTTCTTTTAGACTCTCAAAGGATTTCTTCTAGAGTCTCAAGGTGCATCAGAGGCGCCTTGAGATTCTAGAAGAAATCCTGGGAACTAATTTCTGTAAGTCCGTTGCGTAGGATTTGCAGTCAGGGCGGGATTACCGGTCGAAACGCAGATCCTACGCAACCTATTCACAGAAATTAGTTCCCAGGATCCCACATACAAGAATTCCTCGGATTGCAGCTCACATCCGAGAACTTCGCGGATGGGAGCCGCAAGAGAACTTTCGCGCGCAAAGTGCCGAACTTTGGCGCCCTGCTCGTGAAAGTTCGATCCGGGTGTCCAAATGGGGTGATTGCAGAAAAAGCGCGGAAATCCTGGGAACTCATTTCTGTAAGTCGCGTGCGCAGGACGTGTCGTCAGACCGGGATCATCGGTCGAAACGCAGATCCTACGCACCTGCTTCAAAATTTTTGAAAACCGAAGCTTTTGGGAACTGCTCTGGGAACTAATTTCTGAAAGCTCTAACCCTACCCGCAGGACGCCGACTCCGCGGGTCCCCAGCGCTGGATGACCAGCTGCGGGCGCGGGCAGAGACATCCTATCAAATGTAAAAATGTCTGGGTCTGGAAGAGTGCGCGATTTGTCATGCAGCGTTTCCATGACCCATGAGGTCTGGAATGCGTGACCTAGCATGACAGATTCTGTGCGATCTCTCTCATGCCTATCCCGCATGAGAAACTCGCTCCCGACTTGGTCAAAACTGGACGACTTTTGGTAATCATACAACACAGATTTTCGCATGCTTCAGATTTAGCATGACAACTTGCATTCTTCCAGACCCAGACATTTTTACATTTGATACATCCAAAGTTGAACCTAAACTTGCCGCCGCCCCCACCAAGAGTCGGCGGTGGCCCGACGATGAACACGACCAGTAGTGCATCGTCTACATCTTGTATCGCAAGAAAAAAGTGTTTCACTGTAAGGATTTTGCAAGTTTTCTATCACAGGTTTGTTCTACTGGACAGCGAAAACCTGCCATGCGAGGTTCCTAAGGGAAAACGCAGCGACATATCGACTGTCTTGCATGTTTAGCAAGACAGACACTTCTGAGATACATTTTCTGCATTACAAGTTTACATCGAAACAGTTTTTTCTTGCGACATCTTGTTCCGCACAGCAGCAAGGACAACTTCATCTGCAAAACCAGCACAGTAATTCCTCCGCCCCGACGCCGAGTAACGCCTCGGAACGTGGTGGAGGTCCCACCCCGAGCTACAATCCAAACCGGCAAAGCAGTATGGTGAATCAGCAACAGCAACAGCAGCAGCCCATGGAACTCTGTGGCGGGCAACAGCTGTCAACACAGACAGCACCATCATCATCAGCAGGCGGTAATGGTACGACTATGATGAGCACGACATCTACTTCTCTGCGAGCAGGAGGCCTTAATATTAATAACGCATCAAGCTGCAACTTAGGACCGCAGCAAGGGCAACCGCAACATCCAATTGGTATTAATTCGATGCAGCACCAAAAGCAATTCATGCAGCAGATGGCACACGAGCACCAGCAACACCAGCAGTTTATGCATCGGCAGCATACCATGCAGCATGCTATGCAGCATCAGATGGGTAGTTGTACTAGCAGCTCCTCGTGGGCGGGACCAACAGGAGTCCCAAGCTGTTACAATAACGGACCTATGCCCATGTCCATCGACAACTCGCAATACCATCCGGTTGTGCCCGGCGGACCGGACGATAAGCAAGGTATAGCTGCATTTGGCGCGTTATTCCACAAAAAGATTTTGGATCCTCCTGTGCTTGTTTTCTTTCGGGTGGTGCCGACTTCACTCGACATGGATCTTAACATGAATGTCAACAATTATCGAAGGTACTATGATGTCACAAATGCCCCTCATGGCAGCTGGACCGACGATGGGCGGTGGTCCAATAGTACCGGGGGCCACAGGGATGCATTTTCTGCCCGCCGGAGTACAACAACCTCCGGGCGCATCAAACGCTGCCATGCCGTGGATGACTATGACGATGCCGAGCGCCTCCAATCCGGGGCTCTACGGAAGTGGTTGCGCCGTACCGGGAGGTGTGAACAAGGGGTCTTCTTCTCAAGCAGCATCCCGAGAGGACGCTGCTGGTTCTAGTAGTGGTCCGCCGGAACTACAACAACCAGTGGTTTATCAGTAGCTACGGCCTGTTTCGTCGAAGACCTCAGAATTATCGGTTTATTTCGATAGAGTTTAATAACCTAGTTGCTACGTTGGTCGCGCTGCGTTTTTTCGGTAAAAATCGCCTGTCAAGCCGTCCTGTCAAGTTGGGTACTTACTTACTACGGGGAAAAACAAAGTTGCTTTCGAACCTACAGCACCGGAACAGTGAAATGGAAAGGGAAAATGAAATACAAATACTACGGCCTTTCAAATCTACTTCCTGACTCGAATATTAGAAGCGATTTGATATTCATCTGAGGCAAAAAATGCAAGCGGCGGTTTTGCCATGTACTTTGTTATCTTGGAAAAAAGTAGAAGTTCACCCGCGCGGCTCTACTGCCCTTCACAAACTTTCAATTTCCATGTCAGATTCGATATTTTTGTAGCTGTTGCATTCACGACGACCCCCTCCGGCCCTACCACAGGCATACATGGAGTGAAAACCGGCTACGGCTCGGGTTTTCGGCGGATAGATTATGTAGTGCTATCACCTTTGGATCCTGAATGCTGCAAATCGGTACACCTCTAGTTTCTCGGTCTCAAATGCCAAATGTCTAAGTGCGATGCAATCGGTTCTCGCCTTCCGGCCTTACCAGAGGCCTGGATGGAGACAAGATCGGCCATTCCAGGCACAAGTCTTCCCCTACGCTTTACGACTGCGCCCGTGAGGGTGCATTGGGCACTGGGTTGCTGGCTTCCCGTCCGCCATCGTTGGCCACTAGAACTGACTGCCTTGCCCGGCACTCCTTGCCTTTTTCGGTAGCGCGTGCAAGCGCTCTTACTGGACGACCTGAACTACCGGACTTCTTGGGAGGCGCCACTGGGCTGCTGCCCGACCGGACGTCCAGGCGCGGCTACGCCCGCAAGACTACCAGGGCCGCCATGTTTCCCGACCTGACGGACCTACTCCATTGGCATTGCAGTGCTCACCCCTCCGGCCCTACCACAGGCATAAGTACTTGGAGTGAAAACCGGCTACGGTTCGGTTTTTCGACGGATAAGATACATCGCTGCTATCACTTTTGGTTTTGGATCCTGAATGCCCTTAGTCGGTACATTTATACTTATTCGGTCTCAATAAATGCCTACTGTCTATTATCAAATCGCGATCGGTTACCCGCTTCCGGCCTTACCAGAGGCCTGGGACGCAGCTGTCGCACTTGCCTCCATAGCGGGCGGGTAGAGCAGCAGAGAACTAACACAGACGGACTCTGGTCTCTACACACTGCCAGCGCATACCAGTCCTACCATATTACTCCGCCGCGGTCGGGTTCTGTTTTCCTTTTCACCGGTTCCCAAATCGGTTCAGTGAGTTCGCGACTCTTCGGCCCTGCCACAGGCTAGCATGGAGAGACGGTGGCCATTTCTCGGCGCAGGTCAGTCTTTCCCCACTATTCGGCGCACGCTTCGTTCCCTCCAGGTGTGCTGAATCTGGTGCGTGCATTCAGAGCGTGCGGGCAATACCAGTGGCGTGCGACCCACTCTGATGTGAGTGTGTAGCGTGCAGCATTTCTGTCTAATTTCGGTCTGCATACATAATTTCGGCATCGCGCATTTCGGTCTGCACGCCCTGCGTGTGGACAAGGGGCGATCACCGCGCCTACCAGGCACGCGATCCAGATGCGCCAGCCCCCCGTCGGCGAACGAGCAGGGGGACACAGGGATATCCCCCAACTACCCCCCGGCCGCGCAGATCCTCGGAGACCGACCAGCACCCCCAGTACGACCTCCGCCGAACCTGTCTTCGTCGCGGCGTGCTCTCGTCAGTCCGCGACACTACCCGACCCCCCGCCGCCTTCCAGCGGCCAGCTACTGCCCGTTCCGCATCATGCTTGGGCTGAGCGACACACCGCTCTCTCGCGGCACAAGCGCCGGCGCCACGTCAGTGGCACTTTCAATTTCCATGTCAGATTCGATATTTTTGTAGCTGTTGCATTCACGACGACCAGACACACCAGTCGAGTGTATCAGGGATTGATGCATATCAGGTATAATTTCGACCAGAAATTCAATATGATTTTTTTTCCTCCACTGCGTTGAGAGACTCGTTTCTGTTTTCGTTTTTGCTTCGCTATCAAAGGTTGGCAGCCCTTCTCGAAGAAAAATAAGAAAACCTGACGCGAGTTTGATGTTGAAAAGGTTAACTAAGTTTCTTGGATAGAACAGTCGTTTTTACAGTTTACGATTTTTATACCTGCCTCTATTTCCTCTTCTTTTTCGCAGTGCAGTCAGTCGGTCCCTTCGCACCGCTGCACTGTAGAAAAGGTTTTCAAGCTTTGATAACACGTAGGAACAGCGTTGCAGGTCGAAGAAGTTCAAATTTACTTGTTTGCGGCCTGGTATGTAGTTGAATCAGTACTATTTGCTCTGCTCAGGTGGTTTTGCACAGAATTAGGAAGATTGTCCTTACTTTTGGGATACAAAAAAGTCAATTTTTCGAGGCGTACTATGTATGGGTATGTAAGAACAAGCTATCGTCTCTGTATTTTGGTTGAGTCCCTTTCGATGACTTATTACGATTTTTTTGCTTCTTTATACTACAAGTACAACTCTTATTGAATATATTGTTGGGTCGCTTTCTCGTGGACACAATACCAGCAGAGCAATCAAAAATTTTGAATTTCAGATTTTAGAAGTATCGGATTCGGAAAGACGATTTGTCATTTGCGATAGCTTGTATGGTGAGAAATTTGCTTTCCAAAAAATTTATATTTTCTTCATGATTTAGAAAACTTGACGCTACGAATAGAAGCGGGGAAGGCAGTCTGTGATTGATGAAAATGAATGTAAAAATTTCCGAATCTCCCAAGACGTCTTTTTTTTCAAAAGCTTGGGAAGCGAGACTAGCAAGTCCAAGTCGCGAGGGCCGCGTGACGAACAGAGTCTTGACTCGAGTTGTGCATCGCCATTGCTACTGTTAGCAACAAAACATTTGTGCTAATTGCAGGAACGAAATGTTTGTGTTCTATCGTTCTGAGATGATACCTTATGATGTTGGTTTACAATCTCAAAAGAAACTTCTTGGAGAGAAATCAATGGCAATTGACTACAAGTAAAGTTTTTGCACTAAATAAAGTAATGATCAGTTTGGATAAGAAGTGTCTCCACGAACGACACTGCCAGGTCCAACTTTTTTCTCCATTTCTTCTCTAAAGAGCTTTTCTGTCAATCTAACCGAATCTTCACAACTACAGGGCTGCGGCATAGAGGAACAAAGTTAGCTTCATAGTACGATATTAAGTAGCAAAGAAATAGTAAGAAGCTGCAACAGCGGCAGCAAACTGTGAAGTAGATAGCATCTTAGTGTATTTACCGACGCTGTTTATACAGCAGAAGTAAAAAGAGAACTATAGACTCTACGCTTGAGAGGTATATAGATTGTTGCTGTCGAAAGAAACCATGGCAACTGCGAGTGCGCCAAACGATTCTGACGTTTCCATGTCCCCCGCGGATGAGCCCATGGTCACGTCGTCGTCCGCTTCCACTGCTTGCGCAGTCGACACGGCAAGGTCAAATGAGGGGGAGGTGGAAAGGCTACCGCCACCGGTATGAATTTTTTTTTCAGCGGAAAGATAATTAAAGAAGGACGACTTGTTTTTGCAGTCGCTTGTGTTTGGTCGCGTGATCTACTTCTATATTGCATAATTACTTTTGTCTCGATCCTTCCTTTCCTTGGAGGTGAATGAACACACTTTCACCATGTTTATAAACATGAAAATAATTTTATAAACAGGACTTCACCAAATTTGATGCGAAAACCTTGCAGCAGATTGTGGCGAACTTGAGGAGAAAGCCGGGGAAGCTGGGTGAGGAGGTAGAACTTTTACTAAAAGATCTCCCCACCGCGTCCTCAAGCTCAACCGGTCCGTCTGGCAATAAATCAAGTGCAAATGGAACTACTAGTTCAGCTACAGGTTCAACATCTTCCTCTAAGCAGCCGAACCACGGCACCACGGCGAAGACCACGGAGGAATTAGAGAAAGAGGCCGCCGTATCCGAAGAAAAAACTGTTTCGCTGTGATGGTTTTGCAAGATCTGCATCACAAGTTTGTCAAACATGACACAGAAATTTTGCCATGCGCGTTTCCCAAGGGAGAACACGCTTAGAGATCCATTGTGTTGCGGGTCTAGCAAGACAAACGCTTTGGCGTTTCGTTCTCTGCATCACAGGTTCACAGTGAGACAGTTTTTTCTTGCGATATGCCGCACTGCAGTACCAGGAGATAAAATACGGGGACGGAGAAGTGAACGACGATGCGCTAATGGCCGATGCGGATTCGGCGACCATAAACGACCAAGAGATGAGTTTTCTGGACCGGAGTAAGTTCGTTCCGATACGGCTTTCGTACAACGAGAGGCCCTATTTGAGGTTGATAGAAGGGGCCACGGCAGTAAGCAGCTACACGGATAAGGTCGACGGCGTGCCGGTGGACCCAAACAACCCCAGGCTGGCGATGAAGCGAACCACGATAATGATGAAGCAAATGTGCGCGTTGTTATCGGGAATATTGGTGTCGCAGGCCTACGAGAAAGGGCAGCAGTTGCTGAAGACCAGGGAGTTCGCAGAATATCGGGATTTTTTCCGGGCGGTATTGATGGATTTGAGCCCTGACAGACCACTTTTACCGTCTTCATCATTGGAGCAGTGCAACGAACTAGTGGCACTACTTGTTTTGTTGCGAGTACCTGTGGTCGCTTCGCAAACTGAATGAAATCATCAAACAGGTTTTCGAAATCGGGAGGAGGTATAAGATCCTGAATCCGGAGCGCATGCGCGAGGCCTACGGGAAGATGATGTATGTCATGCAGGACAGCAACAGCAAGGACATCAGCGAGCTGCTCGGCTTCTCATGCGTTCAGGAAGTCCGGACCGTGTGGGACGTATTGTTTTCATTTGGAGTTTTTGGAGTTTTGCTTTTGGTATATTCGCATGATGACAAACATTCGGCACGTAAGTAGCTAGGTAGGAGCAGGCACTACAAGTACAACTCGTATTTTCATGTACAACTACGCAAAGGCATCAATTATCCCACAAACCCCCGCCAGGTTCTGTCCCAACACCCGTCGGGTATCAAGCTTCTCTCCGACCCTCTCCTGCACCAAGCCACCATGGAAATCCGCGATAGGGGCAGGTCAAGAAGAGAAGTGGAGAAAGACTTGCGGACGAAGCAAAATGCGAAAAAGTCACTGCAGAGCAAGTACGCGACTTCTACAAGACGGGTCGCGCCAAGATACGGGTATTTCCGCGGCTACGACGTCCAGGGGGATGACACCAGCACGATAGGCTACCATGGGAATTCCGAATCGTTGGATGAAGACACAATAGAACAGTGCGTCGCCTCTTTGGGTGATCACAGCACCTATCTGCGGTTCAACCGGGAACCGTGTGACAGGTTGCTGGAATATTTGAAGGAATTCTTCTCCCCGGCGGATCCCGGGGACGATCCAAAACTGACCTTGTCCATTGCAGAGGGGCAGCATGGCGCGAGGCTCAGCCACACGCACGAACGGCAATACAGGTATTAAATTGTGTTGCAGAATATTAATGTTGATTCCTTGATGCATCCTTTGTCTTTCATGGGGTCACAACTCCCTTCTTTTGCCGAGAAAATTCTACCCAGAACGATGCTTCCTCGACGACACTGCATATAGGCACTGCGGAAGAAGATGCAAGAAAAAATCTTCATATATGCAGAACAAAACACAGGTTCGTGCTCCAGTCTCTCCTCCTCTGGCGCGAAGTTCTGGCCCACATGTTCCAGCTGTGGCACTACGCAGAACACGATCTGCTTGACCCGGATCACCCCTACACCCTAACTTCCACCGGCCAGGGCCTGCACCGCGTGCAGCCCTGTCAGCGCGTGCAGGCGGCCATGAGCAGAATATTAGAGAAAGTGCAGAAGCAGGTCGGCGTGTGGATTGGGTCCAACCAAATCCACCTGGGCGACCACAACGTCCCCAACGCCTTGATGTTCATCGACAAGTACGCCCAAGTGCCCAGAATATGTCAGCCGATCGTGTTGTGCTTGGACAAAATACCCAAGCTGTACAGCGAGGTGGGGGAGCACAATAAGGGGTATAATATAAAAAGTTGTTTTCTACTGACTGTTTTTTTCACGACACTACGTACGAAGAAATGGGGGCGGCCAGGGAGTCCGCTCTGTCTTTGGTTGCAATTTACTCGTTTTCATCCACTTGCAAATCATAACAAATTCACCCAAAATTGTCGACTTTATCAGGCTGATCGACAGCTTTGGCGGCGTGAAGCGATTGCAGAAACTAATCCTCGCCGACTTTTTCCGCCACGCGTTCGATGGGTCCGGCGGGGACAACTTCTTCGACGCCGGTAGTTGCGTGGACGGGAGACTCACCTCCGCCTGGAACTGGTGCTCCCAGATCGAGCGCAAGCCCTACTTCCCGGTCTTTCTGCTCACCGGGTTTGTCGGCTTCGACGGGGAGGATGGGTGGGACAAGTAGGTCGGCGGTGACGGGGCGTCCTCTGCGCCTTTGCACGAGGTTTACTCCCTCTCATATGCATCAGCTGTTGACCACACATAGCTGTTGTACCAAAGACCCACACCCAGCTCTAGAAGTTGTCCGGCGACATTCTTGTCACGGCACTACAATGGCGACACTTATAACTTTTCAAGCGACGCAAAGGGAGCGTAACTGAGTTACGTATTACCTTCATAGGAAATCAATTACATAAGTACCCAGTTCTTTGCAATATATTTTTCACTTTCATCGCTGGGGGAACAGCGGTGAAGTGAAGGTCCGGAGCAAAACCGTGGAAAACCAGTGTTCGAGTTTCTCGCCGAGAATGGATCTTTGTCCCGCATATTTTAGACGCTAGTATGTGTGTCAATCCGGAACTGAACTGATTTGTGATCACGAAAGAACTTTACTTTTTGATTACCAACAGAACACAGACTGAGGTGCACTTGCTTACTCGATTTCTCCCCACGCCCCACCGAGTATGCCTGTTTTTTGACGGAACCTCGTTCCTTCGGTATTTTTAACCCGCGCTACTACTAGTACAACTTTTGATGTATCCAAAGCCCCACCTAATTTATTCACAATTTGTTTCAAGTACAAGTCGACTTTGAAGTTGAATTTCACTACCCATTGCCAGTCAAACTTCTCTTGTGAATTGTCTCGTAAAAATGAAGCCCTTGCTGTCGCGATGTCGTTTTCTCTGCGTAGTATTGCTCTCCGCAGTCTTTTTCCCCATCCCGGCCATCGCAACAGCCGCCGCCGCCCCGCCCGCGACGACGACGAAAACGATTTCTTTTTCCGTGGCGCCCGACGGCGGAATTCTGAACGCAGCAACGGGGGAAATCGTGGAGGAGAGCCAGCTGAAGAAAATTCGGAAAAACGAGTTGCCGCCCAGTTCCGTGGAAGCTGCTGGGGATGATCTACTTCCAGAAGGAGTGGTGCATGAGTCACCAAGTACAGCAGCTGTAGGAGGTAAAAATACTGCAGTTCCTTCTGCAGACCACGGAACTACTACGGGGGAGGGGAACAGCAAGAATGTCGGAGATGTTGAACAGGAGACCCAGAATGCGAGCAAGTCGTGGTGGAGTGGATTGAGCAACTACATGTCGGGAAAAAGGAAGAAAAAGTCGACCTTCCTCGCTCCGTTTCCATACGTAAAGATAGTGATGCATAATTGGTTCTTCTCCTTCTGCAGAAGCATGTGTGACTATGAGTAATTTCGTATACAAAAGCAGATTCGCATTCGACGCGCCCAGCTTTTTTATTGCACTGCACCGGATTTTTCATCAATTATGCCATCTATCAAGATCAAAATCGAAAAAAAACCACAACAGCTGGTGAAGTTCTTTTTTTTCTGGTGGTGCGCCATCCTTCTCTCCGTCGTCCTGCTCATCGTGCTAGACCATCTCTACCTGCGCTACGTGAAGAAGAAAGGGCACCCCGTGGAGTGGCTCTGTCAAGTGCAGTTGCCGGTCCCTTTAGGAGCGAAATCGGCGAATTCGTATAAAGATGTTGTGTTTGACTTGCTTACCGACGTGCCGAGTTGGGACGCGGAAACGCATCCGACGCTGAAGTATGCAAAGATTGTCGGGGAGAAGCAGAAGCTCGAACAGGTAATGTTTTAATTTTTGCGCCTACTAACAAACCGGAGTACTATGATGTTTGTGATGGCAAAAATAGATCGCGGCGACGGGAATCACGCATGTGTAGTTGTGGGAAGCTGCAGCATCTTTCTTGCAAGTGTCGGACTTTTTGCATTCCCTTTTCCTAGTGTGTTTGAATTCCCTTACAGGTCGGGCAAGTGATGCACCTCTGTTCAAAGGACGTGGAGTTGAGTGAGGAAGAACGCCGGGAGTCCATCATCACCAGGAAGCTACTCGAGTACGAGAAGGGCACGAAACTTGTGATGCAAACGCTGAACGACGCGAGTGTGGCGGAGGGCGGGTTTACGACCGTGTCGAAGACGAAAATTAGTATTGAGTTGTCGACAGGAACGAGCAGTGCATCAGGTTCCACATCCTCAAGCAGCAGCAGCAGCAGCAGTACCGAGCCATCAGCCACTTCCACGCAAGAAGGAGAGCAGAATAAATCGCAGTCGGAAGCCCGACCTCCCTCTGGTGACACAAATAAACAAGTGGTAACGGCTGTCGTAGCCGGCACAGGGGAGACGGGGTCGAGGCTGATTTCGTGGTGGTTCCGACTCGCGAGACAGCAGGAGGACGGGATCTTCGAGTATTTCGGGGAGTTGAAGCTTTGTGCAGACAAGGTCTTTTCGCAGAAATATCGGTGTAAAGCGAGCACGGAAGGAGTCAGTATGATAAGACCACCGACGTAGAGTAGAAGAGTTGTACTTATTTGGAATAAAAACGTACAGTCAGTCGCAACTAAGATGAAAAATTCGCTTGAGAAAAGACGAAGATCTAGTTTTTCCTACTAGAGCGCGCGATGTTCTTCCCTCGCGATGATTCTTCCGGTGAACAGTGTTCATCCCGATGGAAACTACAGTGATGCTTTAGTTTTTCATGATGTGCGCAAGGCCACCACGGTACGTAGGAGTCGTTGCAGGTACAGGCAAAAAGATGGATATGAAATGCGGTAAGAAACCAACCACAACCAGGACCCCATCCCCACCCGCTAATATGTACACCGTTTCGTTTTCCTGAAATAAATTCAAGATATTTTCATTTTGTTTCGCATTTTAACAGCAGCTAGATTCACCATACATTTTCGCAAACAATGACGTAACATTCCGAATCCCCCACACCTTCCCGCATGTTTCCCGCGGTGATGTGTGTGAGGCGTGAAAATAAAGCCGAAGTAGATGCTCTCAGACCATGGAGGTGCGTCGCGTGAAAACAAGGAGAGTAGCATGCAGCGGTAAAGCCCTATACACTTGTTTCTCGCACAATAACCCCAAAACTTCCCATCTCTGCTGATGGAGATCGCGACGATAAGCCAGTGCGTTCTCTGCGGGTCTTACCACCTTTTCGTCCTGGACACTGTCGAGGTCCACCCGACGCTGACTGGGCAGCTGAAGCGAACGCTTCACGATGCCGAAAGCGAGGAAATCGTCAAGCTCGTAAAGCGCCGGATTCTGGACAGGAAAGCACATGATAATGCGAGTAAAGCAAACGTCCAAGTACAACAGCGTCTCCCCGCCAACGGGTATACCCTTACCTACTATCCGTGTGCCACCTGTGTGGAGATCAAATACGAGGAAGCTTTTGCGGTCGTCGAGCAGAGAGAGGAATTTTTGAAAAACCCCATGCCTTTAACCCCGCATATCCCCGTTTTGTTCGAAAATTGTGATTTTTCCACAGGAGGAGACCGAGAAGTCGATGATAAAAATGGCGAAAATTATAACATCAAAAACCACTACTGCGCTCGAACCATTCCTATCACCCCCGCGTACCGAAATATCAACGGCAAGTGGACGCTTCGCGAGGGTATCGGCCCGAAGGTTCTCGACACATACAAAACCGGGTCGCCTTGGCGGTTACCGGCGGCGCAGTTCAAAGTATTGCTCCCAGGGTTTGTTGCCAGCACGGCAGAAGGACACCAAAGCGCGGCAGGTGCTTGTCAGCAGCAGAATAAGGGGAAGGATAGTTGTAAAAAATCCAATACAAATTCCAGTGGACGAGCTGCTGCGCCTGGAGCATCGACGTCGAGCAGCGATCGGCAGGAGTTTTTGCGCTTGCTCTGGAACGAGGAAGTGGATGCAAGTAGTTTGTTGACCGTGCAACGTCTGATCGATGATGACTGTATTGTGGACGACGGCGAGAAAATATACGTGAAAAAACCGGTTTTTTGTGACCCGACAGTGCTTACCGAGTACGCGACCGGATTAAGTGAGTTGATGACGTGAAGAAGAAGATTTTCAAAATTCAAGAATAAGTATCGTTCGGACTATTTTTGCAATAAGTTGCAAGCTAGTATCTTCGCATACGCACGGCGCAAAAGCATAGTGCATAAACATGCAGGCACTGTTTGCTGCAACCCGAGGGAATAGAAGTGTTTTTTGTGGTGGCTTCTCCATCTTGTGCCGGCGGTGTTCCTCTTCGTGTGAAGAAAAGATATGAAGAAGTACTCTTCAGTTCGGATGCCTTCAAGATCTTCGCGTTCGACGGCTTTTTGAAAGATCTTCGCTGCCTTTTGAGAAATGCAAGCCGTTATCTGATGTTGCTGTGCGGCGCGGCATCTGCTCACGGCCACCCTTGGAGAGAGCCGCCGCGAGCCGTCCGCCAGCGTTTTCAGTGATTAGAAAAGCCGGGGGCGCAGGGCTCCGGTCTTCGAAGGCGCGCTCGCGCCATAGGGCCGCACCTGTCTGGCCACTAGATGGCCCCGGGAAGAGGGTCGAGGGCGCGCCCTCAGGAGGCAGGCGCGGGTTCACACACGTAGCGCGCCCATTTCCCGGGCCCCGAAGCCGCGCCGCGTTCGCAGGGGTGCGCCGTTGCATTGCTGCGCGCCCGCATAGGGCGCAAGGCGTCTCTCTGGTTCGCAGGCGTCGGGTATAAACGCGATAGCCACGCGCCTGGGTGATGTGGTGGGGCGGTTGCGGGCTTTTTTATTTCGGGGGCCATCGCTGCCCGGCGCTGGGGAACTTGGCAACGGACCTGCACAAAGGCCCTAGAAAGGCGGCGGCGCGTTAAGGGCTGTCGCGGCGCGACGGAAGGCGCGGCAGGCTGCGGCCCCGAGGAAGCGCAGGGCTTGAAGTCCAAGCCCATGCGTCTGAGACTGTGCTCGCCTTTTTGCTTCCTTCGTCCAGGAGTGGGCGAGCGGTGTGGGGCGTGTGTGTTCCCGGGCCCCCAGCTTCCTCTGCCCGCTGGCAGTTTACCGGCCACAAGAATCCCGGAACGGTGGCGCTTTGCACTTGCTGCCGACGAAAACGCGCCAGCCGCCGCCCTTTGCACGGGCTGGCTTGTGGCTACTTGCAGGCGCGGGCGGGCGAAGCGGTCCGGGCCTCCCTGATTTGCGCCGAAGGAGCTGCGACCCCCATCCAACGAGGGCGGCGGGCGCCAGCTGCTTGGCGATTTTCGGCGCCCGGACGGGGCGGGCGGGGCTCGTCCGGGGTGTTGCCCATTTGCATGGCGGGGCCACGGGCACGCCGGGGGGCACCCAGGACGTTCGTCGCACTGACCCGCGTGCCTGCGTCGAATTGATGTCGAACAAGGCACATGGCAGAGCGCCCCGGCTGCTCTGGCCCCCCAGCCCAGTTGCCGGCGCCCGGACTGTTCACCCGAAAGCTTTGGCGCTGCCTTCGCCGGCCTTCTTGCGTGTGCGCGCGCGGGGCCAGAGCGATACCGAGCGCAAGGCCGGCCAGGTGAAACCCCTGCAGCACGAAAAGCAGGGGCCCGGTTAGACCCAAGAAGAAACCCCGGCTACTTGAAAACCATGGCAAGCGCCGCGGTAATTCGCACGACAGAGCAAGACCGCGAGCTGGCCGGCGCTTCTGAGCAAATTTATCATGCCGGAGCTCACGACGCCATTTTCGAGCTCGGAAATTTAGCGGAAGGCGCTGAATGCTTCGCGCGTTTTAAGGAGTACAAAGCAACGACCGGGAGCAGGGCCCCCGCAGGGATAGACGCAAATCCCGAAGAGGTCAAGCGCATCAAGAGCGAGAGGCAAGTATTGGCGGCCGGGCCGGCGGGCCGTCCGTCGCGCATGGGGAGGCTTTCGGCAGTGGCTGCGCCCGTCCTACTGTCTGCCAGCCGCCCGGCGCGGCCCCGGCTTGGCGCGGCACTTCAGCAGGGGCGGCGACGGCCGCGCGCCGATCTTCCGCACTTCGCCGGGGCGCGACGTTGCCGGCGCCTGCTTTGCCTCGCGCGTCGCTGCTGCCCGTGTAGGATGGTGCGTGTTGGTGCCTCCGCTGTAGGTGTCATCACTTTCGGATAGCCCCCTTTTTTATGGGAGGCCGCATCTTGTTCTTTGCTCGCAGCGTAAGTACCGGCTACGCCGGCCCGTTTTTAACTGGTGTCGCGTTCGTTGGCTTCTACTAGAACGCCCCAGAAGAATCACCTGGGCCATGTTTCACATGGCGGGTCTAGTATCCCCGCGAGGGGCGGCGGACTTGTTTCAACATTGCGGTTTGTTTCATTGCCTTCAACGAATTGAAGTTGTTTAAGTCGTCACTTTTTAGTTCGCTGCAGAAGCATCAGCAAAGAAACAAATAGGAGCAAGACGAATGGCGTAAGGGAGAAGCACGTGTTTTTGCACATACAAGGACGCACATATACTGTTCTCTTCAAAGGACGGAAAAGAAGCAAAAGAATGGCCGCTTCTCCCGCACTAGCGGAAGACGCGGGCGGCCCGACAAGCACCATGCCCAACGCACCAAAGTCGTCCACTCCAACCTTTCTCGAGCTTCGTTTCGGCGAGGCCGAAGATCGTCCCGAGCGCGTGATCAAGCTCCCGCGGAAACCGCTCTGCGAGAGCTTGCCCATGCTGGCGAAGGTTTTGAGTTCTCCCCTGGACGACAGTCGGGGCGGCGAGATCAATGTGGTGGACATGGGCAAGCTGGGTATTTCCTTCGACGAATTCTTGATTGTTCTGCACCGGGTCTCCGACACCCCCATTCTCACACCCCAGGAGGAGTACAAACTCCGGCGCAAGCACAACATCGCCACTCTCGACGAGGTGGAGCTGAATTCTGGGGCGCATTATCTTCCGAAGATCCCCGCTTCATCTTTGGAGAGAAAGCCGGGCTGTGCGGGTAGCGAGACCGGCACTGCAGATGATGCTGCTGCTGGTAGTTGTGGCGCTGCTAGACCGGCGTTCGAAGAGCAATTAGCTTCCTCTCCTGCGACTTCCACTCAGGCGTTTCAATCGCAGAGCCAAAATGTGTCGCCACGGTCGCCGTGGGAAGTTGTGACGCTGCATACCGACAGTGAACACGGGTCTCCTGCAGACGATCGTCCTGCTGCACTTGCGAGTAAAAATTCGACGCTTGCAAATTATTATACCGATGGAACCGCCTCCGAAGGAGCAGGAACCACTGAAACGACGGATGACAGTAGTACTGAAGAATGCTGCGCGTCGGGCTTCACGCGGTCCATCTACGATTTATTGTCTCTGTTTATGGTCCCGGGGTGTGTCGAAACGGAGTTCGTCGATCTTTTTTTTCGCCAAGACATGACTGCAGTGTTGCGGTGGGAAGATGAACAAGAATCGAATAATGTGCTGCACCATCGCGGTCGGCACAGTGCACCGCGGCCCGACGAGCCACATTTGATCGACCTTCACAATACCAAGGGGTTCTTGCAGATCCGGAATCGCACCGACGACTTGAAGTGGCCCCGCGACGTGATGCGGTTGGAGCCAGTAGAGAACAGGTTGGACCGGGAGTTCAAGCTAACGTGTTTGGCTGAGTCCCAGCATAAGTTGGCACGCACTATGGGTGACAGCGGGCTGTTCGGGATTTTCTTGGGTATCATTGATAACATGGCATTTTCGGTGCACCGGGATATGCGGTGGGTCCTCTGCGGCGGTGCGGTCACCAATGCTCTGACGCAGAAGGATCCTGACGACTTCTCCGGAGATGTTGATCTTTTTTTGGTAATGCCGCATATTCAAGATCTCCCACCCGAAAAACGAGAAGCGGAGGCACGAACCTGGTGCGAGATCGCAATCGAGCGCTTGGCCGACGAGCTGAGTAAACTGAGACATGGGCCACCACACCTAGAAGTACGCGGACAACCAGAACGAAGATTGCCGTCGATTGGGGATAATATATTGCGCGTTAAGTGCATACAACGGTCAGCGCACGCGCTTACCTTCTACACAGAGAAAATACCTAGTTGCTTTGGTGGAAGCAAATTTCCCCCGATTCAGGTGATCGGGTGGTACTCTTCATTGACGAACGTTCTCGAGTCGTTCGATATTGCAGCCTGCCAAGTCGCTTACGACCGTGGACGCTTCTACGCTAGCAGGAAGGGCGCAACCGCTCTAGCGACGCGAACAAACCTGGTTACCGTGAATGACCTGTCTCCGCAGTACATCTATCGGCTGGGAAAGTACTTGGCGCGCGGGTTTGGAATCGCGGTACCCCTCGACAGGCAAGTCACCGTCGAGAAAGTTCCGATGGCCACGAGGTGCGCAAGGTATCAGAAACACGCACACGCGCGAGGCGAAAAGTGCGCACGTCGTGATGAAATGGGCCGGCTTCTGCAAGTCTTCGAAGATCATATGGAACAGAAGCGGCACAATCTCGCATCATTTCTCGTAGAGCACGCAAATCTTTTGCAGCCACGCAAATCTTCAACGCTGCCACGTACACTGGTGTATCCAATTGAATGCAGCAACAAATCTCGGGAGAAGGAAGCAGTGACGGCAAAACTGCGAGAGCTGCGCCATTCCATGTACCAGACATACATGCAAAAGACGACAATCCCCGAGCGGGTACCCAATTTTCATTTTGCTGTGCATCTCTGCACTATAAACGAATGATATTCATCAATGAAGTATATTGTGAAGGAGTTGGCTCGTATGCGTATCGTGACTGAAGTCCCCGTTGTTGTTTGTTCCTTTCGGTGGAGCAACTAAACGTAAGTGAACACGCGCAAGTCTAATCGTTCTATCTTATCAGGTGATATTGATGGCACTGCAACGCCAGAAGAGCGACTCGCTCGAAGCGAAGGGGTCTGCTGCGGTTCTTAATGTCGATGCTGGCGGTCATCCGGCAGTGCCCCCGTGCGATACGGCCATTTGCAGAAACCGGTATCCTGTCCATGCACTGGAAGTAGCCGACACATTCGCAGTGTCTCCTTCCTCCGAAAGCAATAAAAACAGTATCCCACTCGTGTGCAATCATAGACAAGCAAAAGCCGCACGCTGTGCCGTGGAAATAGGAAGCCGCGGAGCATGGCGCGTGAATAGCGACTGGTATGGGCCGGAGCATCAAAATAGCTCTATGGTTTCCATTCTGGAGCGCATCGAGTTCCGAAAAGTTGCGGCAAGTGTGGAGGAAGGTACCAGTTGTGGGGTTCGCTTGCTGGGGGACAATGTGGACTCTTCGTTCGCGATACATTGCAAGTCGCTGTACGCCCAAGACAAGGAGCAAACAACCTTCATCACGGATAATTTGAAATACGCCTTGCGGCCGGAAAGCGGCCACGCACTGACAGTCGGTATGCCAGAGGGTGTCGCGTGCCGTTTCCCGCTGAACGAACGCGCTTTTCCTGAAACTGCGAAATTTTTTCGTGAAAAACACGGCGAGGCGTGCATGCTGGTACCGAAAGAGCTTCGTGGGTATTTCGAAATGACGCAACGAGACGGGAAGGGGAGCTTTCAGAAGAAGCACCCTGACGAAGTGATTCAGTCCGGGCAATGGTGGAGCAAAAACATTCACGGAGAACTGGACTTTGCCATGCGTTTACTGTTGGGGTTGCCGGATGAAGTGGTGTAGATGAAGCAACGAAATCAAATCGAGAATTTTCATCTAGCATATCGCCAATAACCGTTGTTGGTGTTAGATGTTTGTGACTTTTGTGGCGGAAAGATTGGAATCAACAACAATGTTGGCATTAAAACGAAGACGACAGGAGCATTAAGTACCCCGTGCATCAAAATGAACGAAAACGTTTCCAAGAAATAAAAACCAAAAAACCGTAGAGATTGAGCCACGATGCCCTTCGTGCAGCATGGCGCTGCAGCCAGTCTTGTAGCTATTTCGACGCCTTGTGTTCTACTCGACGAAGCAGGTCGTTCCGTGATTAGGCTCACCTTTTCGCACTTCATCAGATCCGCTGAGCCTGGACTGACCGATCTCATTTTGACAAAGATCCTGAATTCAGTTCGATAGTATGGCGGGCAAAAAACCCTGATCGTAATATACACGATCGCTTCTTTCTGTTTCTACATCAGGCTGTGAACAACTTGTAGGATTTTTTCAACACAACAACGCTATTCGAAGATTTTATTGTGTAGTTTCAACAACTTCTTGAAAAATTTGCTTTCACAATATTCCAAGAAAAATAAGTAAGTACATGGTCCTCCGTTTTGAAATAATTCCAGTAGGTGCCACTGAATTTTTCACCGACACTCTGCTTTCGCCTCTTGAGCGTCGCATCGGGCCGTTCTCCATTTCGATGCGATAAGTGGCAGGCAGGATGGCAGGACTTACCAGCGACTCTGGACGAGGACGCAGCAGGAGGTAGTTCCCAGCAGCCTCGAAAAGCTTCTTTGAAGAAGCTTTGTCACGGTGGCACTGTTCCATCCGGGCATTTATTTTGGAGCCTCGGTTCTAAATAAAAATGCAGTTCGAGGACCAGCACCGCCTCCTCGACGAGGCGAATGCCGTCGTCCGCGAGCAGGCGTTCTACATGAAACGGGCCATTGACAACGACAACTTGAGGGAAGCCCTGAAGCACGCGAGCAACTTGATCTGCGAACTCCGCACCAGCTTGCTCAGCCCGAAAAATTACTACGAGCTTTACATGCTGGTAAGACCGCGAAATTTTGTGAATGGTTGTAATGCGATTGAGCATTATGGAGGCCTATAGTTTGAAGGAATACCATTGCAAGACTATGAGTCAACGAAACGAAACCCACCTCAGGTTTTTCAAGAGCTGCAAGTTCTCGCCAGTTTCTTTGCCGACTCGAGGCGGCACAACAAGCGCATGTGCGACCTGTACGAGAGCGTACAGCACGCCGCGAACATTCTGCCGCGCTTGTACCTTCTCGTCACCGTCGGCGCCAGCTACATTAGTTCAAAGGAAGCGAGCGCCGGGGAGATTCTGAAAGATGTATCGGAACTCTGCAAGGGCGTGCAGCATCCAACGAGGGGGCTGTTTTTGAGGTACTATAAGTAGAAGCGGTACGAATCTGGCATACAGAATCTGGCTTACCATGCGACACTGCATTTCAGCATGACAAAAAGCTTCAACACTTGCATCTTCTATATCAGGTACTACATCTCGCAAATGATGAAAAACAAGCTCCCCGACGTCGGGTCTGAGTACGAAACCTCCACGTGCGGCATCCACGACGCGTTCGAGTTCATCCTCGGAAATTTTCTTGAGTCCATGCGACTGTGGTGCCGAATCCAGACCCAGGGCAAGGACCGGGCAAGGAGGGAAAAGGAGCGGCAGGACTTGTCCGCGTTGGTCGGCGCGAATCTCGTGCGGTTGAGTCAGCTGGACGGCGTGACCTGGGATTTTTACAGAGACCACGCGCTGCCAAAGTTGGTCGAGCAGTTGCTCCAGACGAAAGACGCGATCGCGCAACAGTACCTGCTGGACTGCATTATCCAGGTATAACCGAGAGATTTTCGATCGCCACGTTTGCGAAAGACACGAGCGTCGTTCTCGTTGTAGGATTGTTTGGTTGAAAAATCAGAGTCACCACACAGCACATATCCAATCCTAAAATTATCAGGTTTTCCCCGACGACTATCACCTTTACACTTTGGAAAAGCTCCTCGGCGCGTGCACACAGGTGCAACCGGGCGTGGACCTCAAGCAGGTGGTGGTCACGCTGATGAACCGGCTAGCCCGGTTTGTGCAGAACTCCCAAGACACCATTCCCGACGACATTGACATTTTCGGTTTGTTCAACAATTTTCTCTCCCAAATTGTCGACAAGCCCGCGACACCATTTTCCGGCGCCACGCAAACGCTCGAAGTCGGGCCGTTGCTGGAGTTGCAGGTACATCTATTATGGGGTAGTCTATTATGGAAATTCTTGTTTCTGAGGGATGAGCATGAGCAACAGCATGGGCGATCAAAAGATGACTCAAGATGAACAGGTTTTTCATCTAAGTGTTTGTTCTCACTACGTGTAGGTTCATTTCCTTTTCAAATGCTGAAATCAGGTCGCCTTCATGAACTTCACCCTTACCCTCTACTCCAAACCCCCGCCAAGTAGTTCCAGTCCGACGAGCGGCACATCAGCACCAGCAGCGGTCTCCACCCCTTTACCCGCTATTCGCTACGTGGATATCATCCTTTCCAGTTGTGTCAATCTTCTCCTTCGCCACCTTGGGTACGACAGCGAGGAGTCGACCTTGATGAAATTGGAAGATTACCACGCAGTGGAATCCGTCGTAGAAATTCTGTCCGAACCGGTGAGAGCATTGGGATTGCAGGTCTTCGCTTTGGAACACTACGCAAACTTGCTTCAATTGCTCCACTTCGGGGGGAGAAAGAAGGTGTCACTGGGATTACTGAAGATCGTCCTGGACAACGACATCCGGCTGACAAACGAGGACGACCTGAAGAGGCTGCTGCGGTTGTTGACTCCGTTGTTACAAGACGATCCAGAGCAAGGTGGAACACCGGCCAACCCGAACAACCCACGAAGTAGCCAATTATCGAGTAATTCGGGAGCGGTACCAGAAGAAGAGGAATTCGCTACCGAACAGGAGCTGGTGTGTAAACTGGTGCACCAAATAGAACACCAGGATACGGACAGACTCTTCGCTTTCTACACGGTGCTGAGAAGCTTCTTCGGACCAGGCGGCCCAAAGCGACTCGCGTTCACGCTGCCGACGTTGCTGTATTAGATACGGCATTTCTACTTTGCTTTCTTTTGCTTTGGGTTTCAGTTTCTAGATCCAGCATTGATTTCAGCGATGAAATTATGTACCTGCTTCGTGCCAGTCACCATGGGTAGTTCGTATGATGATCTTGGAAAAACACTCTATCAGGTACAAAATCCTCGACCTGCTTCCCCGAATCCGGCTTCGTGAGCTTGCCGCGCAAAACGGTGTGGTGGACCCCGTCACGCAAGTCCCTTACAAAATACCAGAGATCAGTTCAAAGAAATTCTTCCTTTTCGTGCACAAGACCCTTTCCTCCGGCTTGAACGGCAATGCCTCGGAAACCGCGGTGCAAATATGGCTGAAGTCCGCGAGCATAGCGAACGCCATCGACCAGGGGTCCGGTGCCTTTGCGGAGATCTGCGCAGAATTTGTAGAACAGAGTCTAGCGGTTTTCGAGGAGGACATACAGGAGTCGCGGGGGCAGTTCCGCTGCATAAATCTCTTCGTCGGCGTGCTGGAGAACCTGTCTTGCTTGGAAGAAGCTGTCTACGACGGATTCGCAGCAAAAGTGACGCAATATGGGGCGAAGCTGCTCAAGAAGCCACAGCAGGTACTTATTAGTGCGCGATTTTGAAGTCATGCGAACAAAACAACTGTCTTGGAAACGAAAAGGATGAGTATCATGCTTGCATGCTATTCACACCACAATATTCTCTATCCACTATGTCTTACAAAAAATCCGTCTCTAATACCCAACGACACAGGTGAAGGCCATCAACATCTGCTCCCACCTCTTCTGGAACAAGTGCCGGCAAACCGGCACCAAAGTGCAGGAATGCCTCCAGAAATGTATTGCAATGAAAAGTGCCCCCATCCCCGAACTTGAAAGCATTTGTATTGCAAACCTTTCCAAATGAAACATTCGCCTTCTTGCATGTATCAGCATCACAGATTTCCGATCGTGAATAGCAAAAATTTGTATTGCAAAAGATCCCGGCAAGAGCGGTGCTTGTCATGCAAGCGATGCGAAACACAAGTAGAATCTGCATCAGAAAGATTCGTATTCCTTTCATGCATGACAAAAAGTTTCCATTTGGAAACTTCGCATCACAAATCTTTGCGACTTTGGGGGTGGGGGGCACTTTTCACTGTAATAAAATGCGTGCGCGTGTCCGAGCAGTGCGTTTCCACCAATCCGAACATGGTGATTCTGTTCATCGTATTGTGAGGAAAAATCCCCCCTCCCCATATCGAAAGCGGAATTTGTGTTGCTGTATGTGAGTACACAAATCACATCTGTCTTGCTAGAGAGGACTGCAGACCCATATCAAGCCTGAGCAGAGATGCTTTGACTTAGGCGCTTAGCATGAGAAGCGTCCGTGATGTTGGCTCAACAGCATGACAAATCGCCTCCATAATGGGGCGGAAGCCTCTGCCCTTGTCGTCTTGCAAAACAAATGCGATTTGTGACCTCAAATCAGCAACACAAATTTTCGGAAACATGCCTTTTCAATATGGGGAGGGGGGATTTTTCCTTTTGATACATCGAGACTCTTGACAACTACATCTACTACTACCAGCACGGTTGTCCGGAGATCAACATGCTCCAAATCAACACGCTATTAACGATATGTCGGGAGCACTGCCGGGCTTTGATGGCCGGAGGGACCTCCGCCGGGATGGCGGACGCCGATGCGCGGGAAGAATTGAAGGAGTACTTCCAGCAAATCCTGAGCTGCTTGCGGGGGAAGATTACCGATCCGAAGTTCTTGGATCTGGATAAGAGCCTGCTGGGGGACATTTAAAATCACCAGTGAGAGGGGTGATAAGTATTTTGCTAGTATTCCTTGCTTTTCTAAAGTTTTTCAGGGTGTCGAAAAGGATACACCCTCCAAATCCGAATTCCAAAACTAAAACGTTGTCATACACAAAAGGTTTTCGAACCAAGTCCTATAGAAAAGTGAAATCAACAAAAGGACCCCGTGGTCAAGAGGTTTTCTACCTCACATCCGCGTGGCAAGGTTTTAGCGTAGAGAAATTTTTTGATAAGCAGCGACAATCACAGACGACGAATAAGGGCTGCACTTTCCTAGAAGATGGCTCCTTCTTTGTCGAAGTGATATTTATAATACTACCTTCAGTTGTCTAGCCTTCAAAGTAAGGTGGGGTGGAAGAAAAAAAGAAGAGCAACGAAACTTTCGCAGGAGTTTCTTTTTGCGGTCGTGAAATTGTTCGGTGGCAGATCATGAATCAATTGGTTTTTGCCCTCTGTTCATCAATTTCTTGGTGTAAGTCGTACGCAATTTATTTCTCTATTCGTGTCTTCTGTCGTACTCGTATCTACTTTTTTTCTTCGTCCAAAACTTCGTGTCCGTTCGTCCAGTCGTCCATATCTTATCACCAGCTGGTCGTGAAGCTGAAGTGTCATCTCGTTCTTGTGTCTGCACTTTTTTTCGCCCTTTTTTTTTCCCTGATTCGTTTTTTCAATTGTCAATGTCGTCCTTTCATCGCTGCTGCTCGCAGGACAGGCACTAGTGTCCCGTTTCTTGATAGAAACATAGGCACCGCTCCCCGAGCCCTTTCTGGCGCGCGGAAGTTTTAGTCTCGTCCTGAATCGTAGGCGTTGGCATGTTATTTAACTACCCTATCGCGGACCATTGAACGCAAGTGCGTCGTGTGTTTCTACAATAAGAAAATACAACAGAAAAAGACAACCGGCTCAGCAGCCAAAAAGAAACAAATGGCATCTCACGTCACGCCCTCCCCCCGCACGCCGATTCGCACGGCGGGGGAGACGATGTCATTGCGGACCATCGACGCGCGGGAGGACTACGGGTTGAAGTTCCACACGAAGACACGACAAGAGTCCGATAACCTGCGCACCGACGACGTTCAGGGCGCGAGGCCTAAGATCAAGTTCTACCAAACCGCAGCGACGCGGGCACCCTGGGACCCGAAGGAGCTGCAGCCGACGAAACATGACCTGACGAGAAACCGGCCGCCGGCGTCTTCGCTGTACACAAAGGACGTAGAATTTGCGCAGCCGAAAAAGGACCCACTGTGGAGACGATACGATTTAACGAGGGGACGTATTGTCTTTGTTTTTTGCTTGTGATTGTGCTAAATTATTATTTGTGATGCTCATCCTCACTCGGAAATGAGTTTTAGATCGAGTAACACGACATCTATGTTTTTTTCTATCGCATTTCAACACTACTGCAAACCCACCACATAAACAGCCCCCTTGAACCCTCTGAACCCGCAGTACAAGCTTGCGACTTCCCACGAACCGGCGCCGGAGGTACCCCCATACCGGCAGTCGACGAAGCCAGATGGGAAACTGGACGAGAAAAAGAAGATCGAAATTCTCCGCCAGGTGCCACAGGAGTTACTGTCCATTCCGTACGCGACTCCGAACTACTTCCGCAGGGTGCACAAACCCATCACGGAGGAAACGGTCCAGGATCACTTGAAGCAAACACAAGCAGTTATCCCCGGTAGTACACCCAGGAAAACACCGCGGTCGAACCGAAACCCCTTGACGCCAAAATACACGATGGGCGGGCCGGACCCGGAGATCTTGGAGCAATACGTCCGGGGAGGGATTCCGGTTTTTGAGTCGAGCAGTCGGAAGCAGATGGGGGAGAGTGATTTGAATCCGGACGGAAATCTAACGTCTCACTGCAACGTGAACATCGGGAATTTACACAACGGTTGTGATAGACCAACGGATCATCCTCATGCGGGACCTGGTTCCACTATTTCCGCAAATATTAACAGCAGTTCAGTGACGCCGAGAAGTTCGGCGCAACTCTCCCCGGGCGGTAGAACTCCGCAGTACGTGAAATCGTTCAGCAAACCGGCCAGTAGTTGTGTTTTGTCAGGTATGAACTACGAGGACAACCCGCTCGTCGCGGAAACCGTCTGGCGTCAGAACAAAACCGGCAAGTGGAGCGAGTACGAAAGGAGTGTTTCGATGGGATCGCAGCAACCGCATTTAGAATCGGTGGTGTCACGAGAAGATTACGAGTCGAGGTTGAATGAAGGAGTGGAGTCGGGTGCTGATATAACTCCTTCCAGGCGCGACCGCGAGCGGCGTTCCGGCAACTCCAACGAGGAGTACTACACCAGCCGCGGCAAGCGGCAAGCGGTTTTGGACACAGAGAACCGGCAGTGGCACGCGGAGGTTTTTTCCAACCACGACCGATCCCAAGTGAATGACACGCAGAGCAATTCGGTGTCGCCACGACGGAGCGCGCGGGTGAGGGCGCTGCATTTGGACGACTTTGTGGAGGGCGGTGGCGGGAATACAACTAATTTTAGTACCAGCAGAACACCAGCGCCAGCAACAAAAAATCCCGGTAACAACAGTATGAATCAAGACAGCATCATCGCTTCCAACAGGAAAAATGACCCGCGTTGTCAGCCGCAAGACCCGCCGGAGAAGTGGACGAGTAGGCGGTTTGAAGAGACGGATGGCGACGTGTTTCAGCACCTGTTTCTCGAAGATGAGGAAAGAAGTAGAATGGAAAAGCAGAAACACAAAGAATACATCGAAAAGGGTCCGGTTTTTGCCCACCAGCAAGTGGATAACGTTCATTCGACCAGCTTGCGGAGCAATTTGTTGTCTATCGGCCACGATCCGCAGCCGATGAAGAAAGACGGAAGAGATTTAACCGAGTACAACACGAACACATTGTTGACGGAAAACTCGGACTCCCCCTTCTCTGGTAGGAATAAGGGATACGGATTTGACGCTCTCGGAGCGTATCACAGCAAACAGCCGCGCACCCACGCGATTGTATATGCCGTGCAAAAGTATCGTACTCGTATCAATGCATGACAAATTCCCTCAGCATGAGAAATAAAATTTCTCATGCGGATTTACCTTGAGAGAAAAAATTTGTAATGCATGATAGCAATTACTACGAGTACGATGCTTTTGCACAGAATATTATAGGTGGAAAGACGATCTACGACGAGTTGGAAGGCAGGGCAAAATTGACCGGGAGAATTCCGATAGGCTTATCGGAGAATTCCGATAAGCAGCATCCTGTAGATCTACTTCAGCAGCAAGCAACTGCGCCCCCGAGCAGTGTGGGTACTTATACTAGCAACAGGAATATTAACCACGTAGGAGCTGCAACAGAAGGTGGCAGCATCAATAACAGCAGCCGGCTGCAATATGAGATAGGCCCGATCGCGCTGAATTCACCAAGGAAGCTCTTCTACGAACGCAAGGGCGTGAATACGGTCGATAATTTGCTGACAAAGGACATTGACGGAGCAAGTCCGCGAGTTCCGAAGAATGCGCTTTTGGAAAGATTCAGGACGCACAAGCGGTGGGAGGATGTTTCTGACATCAATCGGCCGGTGCGGTAGAGATAATGCACTCACGATGTTCTTTAGCATAGGCGTACTCATTTCCTAAACTTCTTGAATTCGAGATTTGTATAATGTCACTTGTTTCTGAAATGTTTTACTTCTGCAAACTTCTACTCCGCGCTAGCATGCATGTGCACAGATTGAAATTGCTTGTATCTTTTCAGTTGTGGTTTTCGAAGTTGGCAGGTATGCTTTTAGCCTGCGATTGGCCATCAATCATTTTCACCGAGACAAGGTGGTCGTTCTTGTTCCGTTGAGCGAGATACTTGGAGAAAGCGACTGAGATAAGAAAGTCGAAGAACTTAGTGCTTGAGCTTTGAAATGCGAGACTGTCATTCTCATCCAGGGTTAGCGAGAGTTCGCGCTGCTGCGGAGTTGATGAGGAAGAGAGTAGAACTCGTGGTTTCGTTCCGTCTAAACTATTTACAGGACCTCAACTTCTATTCCGAAAAGCTCCCATTTAACAACTAGAAAACCAAGTACCTAGCTGTCCGGGACGAGAGAAGTGCAATATAGTGTTTTTGTTGAAGAGGCTCTGTTTTGCAGGAAGGCCGAAGTTGCTTTCTCTCACCCAAGGGCCTGCTGACTTTTCGCTGTTTTCGCAGCCTTGGGCATTTTCATTGCATCCAGCACCAATAGAATGTCAGAACCAGAACAAGCTACGCATCAGGTGCTCCGCCGCTAGCGCAGGTCTGATTGGCTAGGACCGTCGAGGGCCATCGCAACACTTCTGGCATACGTCAGCGCCACTTGTACTCCGGTCCTAGAGCGCAGCAACACAGACAATCAAGGGAAGGAGCTCCGTTACTGCGGAAGCATTCTGGAGTACTTTATTCCCCGCCCTGTTGTACTAGTTTCTTGACGAGCCCAATCCATCTTCGCCCACCATGTCGAATATGCGGGCGTTTCCGATCGCGGCCACGAAGGACCACCACCGGAAGGATTTTTCCCGGCCGGACAATGAGGTGGGGACGACGACCGGCATGGGCCGAGAGGATTATGAGCACCTGAAATCCATGATGGGAGATCGCGGTGGGCACAGAGCCGAGGAGTCTCACCGTGTCCGCGCCCCCGGACCCATGGCTGCGATGGCCCCGAATTTCGGTTTGGTGCAAACAATGAGGAGGGGACGTACTGATTTTCTTGTGTGTAGTAGTTTCGTTGACATTTGAAGAAGAAAGAGTTGAAAAATCAATCGCTCATTGATTTCTGCATTGTATGATGAATGTTGTTGTACTAACTTCTCCGGAGGACTACACGCATTGAAAAGAAAAATTCCACACAATATCAGCCGGTCTCTCCGCACCCGTAGCAGTGAGCTCTCCTTCCGCAGTGTCCCCAGAAACTTCCCCAACCGCTGCGAAAGCAGCCGGCCCGGCCCCGCCGGAAACGGAGCCGGGCAAGCCACCAAGTATGGTCGACTCCGCTTCGGTACCGGCTTTGCAGCGCGTGGACTCGGCGGTATGATTGGTTGGTTTTTATACACTTGTTACTCAACCTAGCCTATGGGAGGCATCACTTGACTTTTTTTTCGACACAAAGTTCCGTATTGACGATTCTCCTACTTCTTCTCACACCCAGATCGCCGGCATCCAGCAGCAAACCGGCGTGGATCTCGCTGCGGCCCAGGTCGCGCTCCCCCAAAAGCCCCCCGCCGAGCCGCCCAGTCCCGAGGGCCCGGCGACGGCGGAAGAGGCAACGGCGGATAAACCGTTCGAGGTGAAGACCAGAAGACAGCGGCTCTACGAGGAGAAGCAGAAGCAGATTTCCGACTTTGCGACGAGAAAGCGTTTCGTCGACTTCTGCGTCGAGTTCCTCGACACGGTGAGGGGCGGGGAGTTTAACAAGTGCGTCCGTTATGCATTGCAAGAGCATCGTACTAGTAGGAACAGCATATACAAATTTCTCCAGAAGGAAAAATGTTGGAATTTGTAATGCTAAATTGAACGAGATGAAACCAGATTTGTCAGGCTGGGCTGCCATTCGTACGAGTGCGATACTTTTGCATTTGATATCCGCATTCTGGACACCATCCAGCAAGTCGATCGGGTCCGCGACCCCGAAGCCCCGGGCGGCCGGACGTTCTTCATGCAAACCCGGATGCTGTCCAACAACGAGAAGTCGTTCCACACCTACGACGACACGCTCTTCGAAGTGGTCAACTACGTCGACCCCCGGAACAATTTCACGCCGCTGCTCTGGGCCTGCATGCACGACGACCACCGGATCGCAGATTTGCTGTTAACCTGCAAGGCCAACCCGCAGGTGCAGCATCCGCTTAAAAAATGCGTGATCTGGAACCGACCGATGTGCGCGGAAGTGTTGGTCAGGCACGGTGCGGATAAGTTGCAAAGGGACGAGACGGGGAAAATACCCTTCGACTACATCGGAGTCAAGAAAACAGAGAGCATTTGGAACAAGTATGATAAAACTTTTTTTTTGATGTCAGGGGTTGTTTCTGGAGCCTGTTCTTCTCCTTGGTTCTGCAGTCTTTGCTTCTCAGGCTGCAACACTGTTGAACAAGCGCACAAATGTAACAGCACCGAGGACGCCGAGGGCACCGGTAGCGAGGCCGGGAGTCCGCAGAAAATACAAACTGCGGGGAAGAACAGCAAGAAGAAATTGGCGGCCAAGGTTTTCGACACGGCGACGCAGAAGGCCGCGGAGAAACAATCTTTCCTCGAGGATGACCAGACATTTATGCGGGAATTGCTGAAACCCACCGAAGAGGATTACGTCTTCTTGCGCAAAAAACAGCAGGAAAACGAGCTGAAGCCGATTCAGCTGTGGGCCTCTTCGCTGGAAGAAACCGCGTTTGTGCAAGATTTGACCCAACCACCGCTGTTTTTCGCAATAACAGCAGACTCGAGCGTGACACTACGGGAGCAGCCGGGGTTCGAGCACGCGACGTCGGGCGGAAACGTTGTGAAAGCTGCACCGGGGACGATGTGGCAACAGATCGGAATAGAGCCGGTGTATGGGGAGCCGCTGTGTCACTGGGTATAGATAAGGACGGTTTTCTTTTCTGCTTGGTCGGTGCTGCGAGACGACATTATCATATTTCTTTGCATGCGTTGCTTTTATTTGATGCGTTGCTTTTAGTTTTACTGCTTTTTACAGATACAGATGATTTGACTGTGCCAACCCTTGTTTGTTTTCACAGGTCTGCCTCTCGAACGGCATGCCGGGTGTGAAGGGCTGGACACTGTGGGACCGGCGCGCGTGGCACCACGAGGCAACCAGGTTGGGCATTCACACGGGCGACAAGAACAGCAGTAAGACCCTGCACAAGGAGATGTCGCTCGCGTTCGTGAACATGACGCTCGCCTCCGCGCAGCAGTCGGACGCCTGGAAGTCGGTTCCGGACTTGATGCCCATCCAGATTTTCAACAGCATGATTCGGAAAATCGTGCAGCCTAAATCGGCGGTCCCGCTTCGCGCCCGGTCCGGCCCGACGCTCGCGGATTGCTGCATCGTGACCGGCCCCGCGTTCAAGGTGGGCGAAAGTGTGTTGTGCGCGGGGCAGATTGTGCTGGACGGCGGTTGGGTGTTCTACCAGGTGAAGCGCCGACACTACGGCGAGCTGAACCGGGAGTGCAACGGGAACGGCTGGCTCTGCGCCCGCGCGAAGGACTACGTGACCGTGGTGCTCAAGGCGTAAAGGCGTGGTGTCCTCCTGTGGGGGAATGTATCAAAAGAAGCTTGTCTCCGCTTTGTATGATTGACTGTTGTACAACTAGCTCTTTCCCCATTGCAATCTCCCAATTGTATGAAAAGCATTTATTCAATTTTCTCTGGCTGACCCAAAATGAACGGAACTACATCTTCTGCGCATCCAATGTTTCTGACATTCTTTGCTTGTAATTCTGACCCCGTACCATCATAATGAGTAGAGGCATTGAAGCAGGAACTGCAGGAAAAGTTCAATCCAGAAACGGAGAAGTGGCAGAGCGTGTTCGAGGCGGTCAAGCTAAAGCCTTAGGTGTGGTTGCGACTCATACAGTCATGCGCATCGCTAGCCTTAGGTGTGGTTGCGGTGCGTGTTTCACCATGGGTTTTGTGCTTTATTTCGTGCTGAAATTGAGAGATAGCCCTTGACTCCAGGAGGTTGGCAACCTACGACCGATTTACAGTGCTTTCAGTTGTGTCTTTTCAAAGTATTTTTGTCTGTCCTAATCGAATCGCGTACCGAAGAGGGTAAGTTAGTATGCTTTCTATTGAATAGGAGATGAGAGCTTAGCAAGCTGCAGCGTGCAGTCGCGCACCTCACCAAGCCTCTGAGTGGTTCAATGTGGCACAATTTCAACTCTCCAGTGCTACGCCTCTTCGTCCTCCCGACCCTTTCCATTGCCGACCCCGCGCACTTGCGCGCGCGCATGAGCAGCGAGTGCCACAGTTCTACCTTCTGTGGGAAAGAAGCAGAGCAGTTCTGGAGCGTGTATGAACAAGAACACAACTACGCGCACCACCTTCCGTGGTTCAAATCCTCGCGACACAACCTCATCACCAGCGCCCTGTGGGGCCAGGAGTCGGACCCGAAGGTGAATCAACGCCTCCGTACCTGGCTAAACGCGTTCATAAAGGAAAAAAAGATCCGCTCTGTCGTGGATAGCGGGTGCGGGCACTGGCCCACCAGCTGGCAGCTGTTCGTCGACTGGCCGCAAAACGTGCGGATTTTCGCCGTGGATTTAGACGCCGCCATGATCCAGTCGACAAACGGCCGAATTGAAGACGCGAAGAGGAATCTGACACAACGCAGCTACTTCTGCCAACACTGCAATTTGTGGAAGGAACTGCTGCATGACAAGAATGCCACACTGGATTTCCGAGTCGGCGACGTGACGGACCCGGAGGTGTTTCCGAAAAACGAAAATTTCGACATGGTGATGACCTTCGACACTTTGAACATATTACCGGAGCGAGCACTGGTGAAGAAATGGCTTTACAACGTTTTGCAGCCACCGCTGACATTCAAGTACATCATTTCCATCGGCACCTCGTGCTACGACCCTTCGGTGTTGAACCACAAGCACATCGGGTGCAACCTGGAGCCGCACAACCGGAATTTCGGTCCGGTGGATCTGTCGAAAGAGCCTTACAGCGGGTATGTGGAGGAACTGTTGTTAAAAAGTGGAAAGGTAAACCGTCAGAAGGCACAGGAGCTTCGAACCGCCGGACGGTTTCCAAAGTTCAAAACCGTTTTGGAAATGAAATCTTTGAACCGAAGAAATTTCGCGGATAAGGACGTACAACTTCTAGATTTATCGGAGGTGTATAATGATGTGGTAGAAATAAACGCACCAACACCATAGCGCCATCTTTTTCAGAATGAACCAGAACGAGCGCAATACTGAATACTTGAATACGCAAACGCAAACAAAACGCTTTGGGAATGTAGTACGAACGACGCGACATTGCAGCTGCTGTGATGTTGTAAACCCGTAAGCCTTGAGGACAGTGTACATTTCCGCGAAAGAGTGCATTTTCACTGCCGCGTTCGTGTGTTCTAGAATTGTTCTCGTTGACATGCCGCATGGCAAGAACTTCAGAGTTGAAGAGGGAAACGAGAGGAAAATCAGAATCCCCAATACAAGATCAATTAATGAGTAACACCTGATCCGCTTCCCGCTAGCGCTACGCTTTTCGAATTTTGATCGAGAGGTGGTTTTCGAAAACAAGATGTGAACATCAATCCGTACGCCCAGCCGCTCGCGCGGGTTGGAGGTGACGAAGCAATCGATAAACCGGTACTGCACAAGAAATAAACGCCGGGGGAAAATAAACACTTGCCGTGCCCGCACGAGGAACCGCAAGCCATGGAGAGCGGTGAGTCAATCCGGGTCCCGTCCCAGCTGCATGGTGGCGTGCTTTCCCCGTCGAAGAGTAGTTACATGCCCGCACTTATCGACTGCAAAAATTACGTCTGGGTCTGGAAGGATACGAACTTGTGATGCATACTTAGATCACACAAAAATCTGTCGTGCTTGGACAGCAAAAAGAGCTCTTTTTACTGTCGCCGAGAGAAGGCGTTTGTCATGCGGATTACGCATTGGGAAGCCGTCTCAAAACCTGTGATGCTAGGCTTTGCATGCCACACCTTCTGTGTCAAGCAGACACAGCATCACAAACCTCAGCAATCTTCCAGACCCAGACACTTTTGCATTTGATTGCACTGATCGAGGTCGGGAATGAACGAACCAGGAGGTTGCGGAGTCTGCACGAGATGCAGGGGAGGCGTATGCATTGCAAATATGCCATCTGGTGTTCTAGAAACAAGCAGAGGTTTGTGATGCAGCCTCCGCATGACTCAGAAGCTCTGGCATGCATGCCCTGGCATCACAGGTTTTGAGCACGCTTCTCAATGCCTGGTCCGCATGACAGATCCCTGGTTTCGGTGCCCAGAAAATAGGGGGCAACTTTTGCTATCTATGCATGACAGATCTTTGTGTGTTCTGAGCTGCCCATCACAAGCTTGCAATCTTCGAGACCCAGACATATTTGCAATGCATAAAGCGGCAGGCGGAGCAAGAGCGGAGTCCGACGACCGAGGTGAAACCGATTACAATAGCCGAGATGCAAGAGAGGGATGCGGAGCTGGCAAGGAGAATGATACGGAAGTGCAAGTACCGGGAAAAATACGTGCTGCAAATACTATTCGAGCACGAGAAATTGGCGAAGCTGCAGGCCGACTTCGACAGAAACGACGGCGTGCTGGATCTGGAAAAGTACTTTTATTTAGGAGAGTTTTTAGTACGTTATGTCCGTATCTGTCTTGCTCTTGCATCATGCCAGTAGATTGATTATGCATGGGTCTTCGTGCAGCATCTCGTTGAATAAACCATAACTTTAGGTTTTTAATCTCCGTGCTTGTCAACTTCGAGCTTTTTGTCGGCACAGAAGAAGAAGAGATCGAGCACGATTCTGGCGAGGATGCGGAAAGCGTCCATGGCAACCAGGAAACCGAATCCCAGCCCAGCAGGCCGCAAAGTCGACAGGTCGGGGCGAAAGGCAGTGGGCCCCCGAGTGAAATGCGGACACCCTCCGCCGCGGGTACAACTTCTATGGTGCAACAAGCACAAGCAACAGCAAAAGGTACTAGTAGTTCAGCAACCGGGAGGATAAGTGTGACAGGAATTACCGGTGGCGGCGCCGACGAGGAGAAAGCAGGGGAGGAGGGTGGTGAGGTGAAAGAAGAAAACGAAGAAGACGCCGCCGCAAGAGAAGCGGAGGATGCGCTGCTGTTCAACATAGCGTCCATAGTGGAATTGTTTCGGGAAATCGATGTGCACTCGGTGGGAGAAATCACATGGGAGGAGTGTAGCTCTCTTCTGATAGAACAAGGCAAGAGTCAAAGCAACGAGATGGACGGGTAGAAGGGTTTTATTGTTTTGAAAGTTCATTTATCATTTCATGCATTTGCTATTTGCTTTTGGATGAATCCGGTGCAACTACCGGTCGGCATCGAAAGGCTGGTATTATAATCTTCTAGTTCTGGTGTTCATCAAACCAAACCACAGCGCTGTCGCCCAGCTGGAAACCAAAGCCTACCAGGAAAGCAGCGTGACCGATTTATCGAAGCACGAGGCGAACGTGGAACGGCTGGTTTATTTACCAGAGAAGAACTACCTCGCCTGCTTTTCCCAGTCAAGAAAATTCCGCATCTACGATCCGAAGAAACTCCATTTAAAAGCGGAAGTGGCCGGGCATAGGGGCTCTGTGATCACGTGTATTTACGTGGAGCCGATGGATCAAATCGCCACCTGTGCCGCCGACATGACGATTTGCCTGTGGGACAGCAACAGCCTGAAACTACGCTCTCGGGTCGTCTGCCGGGACGTGCAGATTTGTCTTGCGTACAACTCGCAGGTAGACCCGAGCTGCATCTACTCTGGTATAGAGTTTGTTTGCTAACAAAAACAAGCCACTTGCCTTCCCATAAGGAAGTATCGTATTTGTTTCCTTCTAAGAAAGAGCAGTGCAATTCTGTCAATGTGATGAACTCACTACAACTACTTACATCAGGTTCTATCGACGGCACCGTGAGCAAGTGGGACTTGACCACGCTGGCGTTAAAGGACAGCAGAAAAGCGCACAAAGCGGAGGTGAATGACCTCCTTATGCTTCCCGACATGCTCCTCATCGCGTCCGCCAGCTCCGACTGCACGATTTACCTCTGGGACGTGCAGAGTTTCAAGCCGAAAAAACACTTGAAAGGGCACAAAAAATCTGTGCTCCAGCTCGCCTACAGCATGGGCTGTTTGTTATCCGTCGGTCTGGATCAGGAGGCGCTGGTGTGGAACCCCTATGTGGACATATCCCACCTCTTCAAGCTGAAGGGCCACACGCACAGCCTGGTCGGGATACAGATCGGGGTGGGGTCCTACCCGCAGATTATCACCGGCGATATCGGGGGAATTCTCCGCGTGTGGGACGTCAGGAACTTCGGCTGCTCGCAGGTATGAAAATTGGTGTTACGCTTCTACTAGAAAGAAAGGTTAAAGTGATGCGATGAAGTGCAGCACCGTGAGTGCTTTATTTCACTCCTCCTGCTTATTTATTTGCTTCTGCGAACAACATGCTGGGTTTTATCTAACCCAGGTCTTCGGCGCTACCGACGCAATAACCGACCTCACCAGTTTCTGCGTTATCCCAGAGCTAAAGAGGATAGCGTGTGGAATCGGGAACATCCGGCTCTACGACTACCTTGACAGCAGGGAAGGAGAGAACGCTGCGGGGTCCAACGAGGACGAAAAAGTCACTGATGCGCTGGAAGTCCGCGCCACCTCCTGGGATGGGCACAGAGGCAGGTTTTTCACTCTGAGCCGGAAGTCGATAAAAATCTGGGACGCGGAATCCGGGCGAATGATACAACTGCTGAAGGATTTGCAGTTCACAAGCGCCGCGACAAATCTCGCCGCCGGAACGACAGCGAAATCCTCATCCTCTTCCAGCGGGGAATTAACTGCGTTTGTCGTTTCAAATAACAATCGGAAACTGATCGTCGGGAACAGCCAGGGGAGCATTGCGAGCTTCTCTATGATGGGGAAGTTGCTCCGCGAATTTTCCAGCCCGAACGCACCCGGGGAAGAGGTCACCGCGATGGCTTTGTACGACAGCCCACTAGACGGCCCTCTCGTCCTTTCCGGCAGTGGGAAAGGGAGCGTGAAGATCCACGCGGACACCGGCTCAGCCTTGCCGAATTTCAAAACCGAGTACCAAGCGCACGGCGACGCGGTTTTGGGTCTAGCGGTGGGGAGAGAAACCGCTGCTAGTTGGTCGTCGGACGGGACGGTTTGCTTGTGTGATTTGAAGTCACTCAAGCAGGAGCAGGTTTTAACGGTCTTCCAAGACCTCGTCGTCGGTTGCGATTTCGTCGTGAAAACGAACAGCTTGGTGTGTGCAGAAGCGGGCGGGAATGTTTCGATTTTTGAAAAACCAGACAGGGAAAGCCCGTGGAGAAGAACGTATCTATACTGAGTAGTTTGCGACGTTGTTTCTTCAATCCTACTGCGTTGGAACTGTTTCTTTGATCCTCTCAAGAACAGGAACAAACGCAATGCTTTATCGTGCATTAGAAAATGAAAAGTTTTTTTCGTTTCATCAATAAGGTACCAATTTCACCAAGCCGAAGTCCTTTCCGCCTACGTGCAGCAAGGCGATTTAACTTGCCTGAAACTCCACCACCCCGCCGCCGCCCCCGACCGCGTGCACCTGTTCCTCGGTGACATGAAGGGCCAGGTAAGGGAGTACGACCTGACTTTTTACTGGAACAACATCCTTCCCAACGTGGCGAATCCCTCTAGTTCCGTCGGGTTCATGAATAAGCAGTCGAAAAACGAGAACAAGCCGTTTAGGCTGCAAGAAGCGATTCTTCACGAGGACAGCGTGCAGAAGATTGCGGTGCTGGAATTCGTGTCGGAGGAAGAAGAGGGAACATTAGTGCAGGACGCGGTTGTGAAAACAGTCGGGCTGGATAAGAGGGTGAAGGTGTCCACGTGCACCGATCTCGGGAAAAGCCGAGGTACTTTAAAGCTTGTGATGGAGAAACTACCGGATGTACTGACTAGTGCGAGGACCACGAGGTAGCACGATGCGGCCACACCTTTTGCAGGTAAAACTTTGTTCGTTTTTCACTCCCATGATCAGGTGTCCTCTGCAATGCGGATTCGAAATGGGAGATGTTCTACGCGGCCGGCACGCTGAAATACGCGGAAGCGGAGAACATGATGCTCTCATTGACGAAAAAGCTCAATCAGAAGTGGCGGGAGGTGAACTTAGTCCATCCCCCAGCAGCACTTCTCGCCGCTTCGGACAGCACAGCCACGCAAAATAAAGACCACAGTCCAAACGCCAGCGCGTTTGGACACAATCAGAGCACAAGCAGCAAGAAGACCCAGCGGCTGATGGAGCAGTTGCTGAGACACAGCGGGAAACCAACCAATTCCGCCACTCTAGAGCAGTTATCGCAGCTGGATCTGGACGACATAGAGTCCACAGATTTCAACCACGTGTGCGATCGGCTGGGGGCGAAGGGGAAACAGTTGTCGATAGAAAACTCCATGCAGGTATCGAGTGGTCCATCGAGTCTGGCGCCGGCAGCCAAGATGCGGCAGAGAAAACATCCGTTGAGCGAAGGAGAGCGGGCGGCGGCCGAAAAGCTGGCGAAAGCACTGGAAAGATTGTGATACAGTGCCTCTCAGTAAGTACTTCGTTCAACAAAAGTCCATGCTATGAATACGCGCAAAATATAGAGATTTCGTTTCAGAGGTTGTTTCCAGCACAGAGGTCAGATGCAGTTTCTCGTCGTTACTAAACGACTACGAGATCGTTGCAATTTTGAATCAGAGTTTCGTACACGGTCATTTTTGTAGAATGCGTGACGCGTGGTCGACGTCATGCTCATGCCGCTTTTGCAAGACAGAGTCTAGTAACCGTAATAGCATCGTTAATGCTGTGCACTAAAAAGACTGCACAAGAACAAGAAGAGCAAAGTTATACATTGCAAGAAAACGTCTGAGCATAGCTCTAAGCATCGTTTACTATTCAAGGGGTCGTAGGTACGTAGCGTAGACACGTGTTTTTTTCGCCAAAAAAAGTCAGCAAACATGGTCAAACGAAGGCAAGCAAATCGACAAGATAAGTAGAAAAGTCGTGCGCAACGTGCAAAACGTCCAAAAAGGTATCGAAGGCGTAATCGTACAAAATTGAAATTCCTTAGCCGTACCGTACGAAAATTTCTAGCATCGTGCAATGTCGTGACGTCGGCATAGAGCATTTGGATCTACCCACGACCCCCCGACTTCGTGTTCCCCTCCTGAAACTGCTTTCCAAAGAGTCAAAACAGGTCTGATTTTTTTTAGTGATAAGTACTAGGACTTGCTAGATTTAGTCGGGTGTATGAAAGAGTACAAATGGTTGTGAGATTTTGAAAAAACGAGAACCAGCATATCATGACGCATTTGAGAAGATCGGTTTGTTTGTTTTCCTTCTGTGTGAATAGGCATTAGATTTTTTTTGAAAAACAGTTCTGTCCTGTTGCACTGTCGAGAGAAGTAGCACCGAAACAAGTCTGACAAATCCATGTGTTTGTGTGAGTTGTTTGGTACTGTGTAGCATGTCGCGCGAATCGAAAAAAAAAGGTTCAATCTTTCGTCTGCTTTCATTCCAAAACTTCCATGACCCCGTCCCTTGTGTGAACATCGTGAACCCAATCCCAATCCAAACAACAATAGGTTTTCTTGTTTTTTAGATCTCTGAAATATTTTTCTATTTTTATAGGTACTCGGATATTATTTAGGTCACTTTATATTTACTTATCGATAGACTATTCTTATAACACTCTGATAGATAGATCGCAAACACTTATTTCTCTCTCTCTTTATTTTTCTATTTTTATCGCATCCTATTGACATTTTATTCAAACTTATTCAAACATTTTTTATCTGATTTTACTATTCGCTATTCAACAGACTATAGTCGAGTCTTATTTCTTATTTACTTTATTTCAATTGCATCTTGAAACAATCTGTACAAGTTACTCTTTTTGCTGGTTTAGTGTTCATTACTTTTAAGTAGGTACCCTTAGTATCTCACCAGTAGAATAGGTAACTTTTTGACATCTTATTACTCTTATTACTTTTCAACAACTATTACTCAATTCAATACTCTAAAAATTCACCTACCCGTACTACTTATGCACAACTTCACTATACTACCTCACGATTTAAATTTCTGTTACCCTACAAATTATTTCATACCACTACGCAACACCTTCCATCAAAAATGAAGTTTTTTTCCTCACATCTAGTTGCCGGAGAGCGGATTCTCGTCGTGGGCCGCCATCAGATGCAGACCAGATTCGAGCAATGCAGGTGGTAGAGGCGCCACCACACCGATCCAGGGGTCGCAGGAGATGGGTGGACCCTGCCGACCTCGGGTGGCTCGACCCCGCCACACCAAGCTGCTCGTCTTCTAGTCGATTTTGTCTCTCTTCTACGTCAAAACCGGGAGCGGATAAAACTGCATCAAAACCGGATGAAGACCACAGCAGCGTAGCTGCAACAACTTCAACGACGGAGGAGGCTTGCGGTGCTTCAGAAGATGGAGTCGTGTTTCAGAACTCTCATTTCCGGAGCTCCGCTGGTCTACTCTCCACGACCAGAATAGAAGATGATACGTCGAAACGGAGGAAAAAACGCAAAAGCTACTCCAGTTACTACGACAACGATACCGCGGGGCGGAGTAGAAGAGAAGAAACTTATTTTGCGAAACAAAATTTCTCTTTCGTCGAACTCGTCTGGTGTTACTTCTTCGCCTTCGTGTCTTTCCTGCAGCGGATCTGTTGGCAGCTTTTTCGCCGCATAAGGAGAGCAGAGAACGAAGAAAACCAACAACAACGGCAAAATAAATCCACGGCTTCTGTTATTGGCAGTGACAGAGACCGTGTCGATGCTAGTTGTGATAACGACGACGAAGGATCATCATCATCTCTCCACCAAACGGCAACAAATGGAACAAACGGCCACATCAGACGGGCGTCGCTCTCCTGGCGAAAGCCGCTCGTTGTGTCGCCTACTTGTTCCACTTCAAGTATAATTCAGAGGAACAGAATAAGGCGCCGGAGAAAATCGAGAATACGTCGGGTGAAGAGGATGGCGAGTTCTTTATCACAGCTTCGGAGGCGGAGTCTCGTGCCGCCACGGAGTTGTAGTGCTGAAGAGATGTTCGCAGTAGAGGAAAACAATATCACAACACCGACATTATACCAGCACACGAACCACAAAAGGATAAAACGGAAAATGAAGACCACTAGTAGTCCACCAGCAACTTCTTCGAAACAGACCGTCCTGATGCGGATCGTTGCGTTCTTTTCGCTCCTGACGGAAATCGCGCAGGCCTTTGTGCTTGTGTCCAACACGGGTGCGATCACGCTCCTAGGTCCGATCGATATCGATCCGCAGGGGCAGTCGATCGACAACAAATCTGCCCAAGCCGGGATCCGGTTCCGCTACGACGGGATCCGGGAGTGGAACATGCACATGCAGGAGTGGTTCGACAACCGCGAGGCGTTTCTGATCTCGAAGGAGATCTTTATACAGGCCAGCGGGGAAACGGAAGGTCCGGTCTTGCAGGAGTACAAAACACTCATGGCGCTGACAAGGGATCCGAAGGAGGTCTACGTCGTGTCGTCCGCAAATGTCGAGGGTGCTGCGATCTTCGGACAGACGCTCTCCGTGACCGAGCAGTCGTACTTGATGGGGATGCGCACGAGTATTGGTTCCACCCAACCAATAGAAGACCCGGCGCACACCGTGGTCAATTCGAAGATGAGCATCGGAAACGACGTGCGTATCGGGTCAGACCTGAGCATCTCCGGCGACGTATTTACTGAATTTTGGTTTTTCATAAATTCGAGTTCTCGAAGATTGTGTGGCAGTTTTGACGCGAACTACAGACTGTCTTCGTCGTATGAAATCGAAGTATAGATGAATCCAATCTGTAGTTCTATGCACACATCTCATACATTTTCCCAAAATCGAAACCCCGAAAAATACACAGGTGAAACTGGGTGAGGCCACCTCCATCCAGTCGCGCGCGTACCCGCCGCTCGGTACGATCCCTATCACGGAGCCGATCTACCTGCCGCAGGACTACATCACGCTCAAAAGGAACAACGCCCTGAAGCGGTTCTGGTCCTACCTGTCCGTCGCGCAGATGGGCTACTTCGGGAACCAGCTGTCGGTCCGGTATTTTGCCGGATTCGGGGAGAAGCTCTCGGTCTACGACTTCATCTCCTTCCGATCAGCGGTGTCGTTGCGATCCTTCGCCAGGCTAGGGAGCACCTTATCCTTGACCGGGTTCGGTCGGTTCGGCGAGTCCGTGTCCGTTCTCGGGTGCGCGCACCTGGGTAGCTCGCTCTCCTTAGGCAGACCAGGGCCACTACCCGTGGACCAGTTCAACCGGCCCTACTACCCGTTTGTGAGACTAGGAACTTCGTTGTCAGTCTACATGAAGACGATTTTGGGTTCCTGCCAGTCGGTGCTGAACTGCGTGGATTTCTCCTCCACGTTGTCCATCCGGATGTGCTCGAAGCTGGGTTCTGGGCTTTCCGTCTACGGCGTGCAGCGGTACGGGAGTAGTTTGTCGGTGTTGGACTACCTCTTCCTCGGGTCGAGCTACAGTATCAGAACCTTGTCCCGGTTCGGGTCCGGGGTATCCGTGTACGGCATGACGAGGTTGGGGAGCTCTTTGAGTATCATGGACTACTGCCAGCTCGGGTCGACTTTGTCGGTGAGAACGATGGGCAGATTAGGGTCAACCTTTTCCGTCTTCGGGATCACGAGGATCGGGTCGATGCTGTCTTTACTCGACTACCTGAACATGGCGTCCTCCCTGTCCCTCCGCTCCTTCGGCCGCCTGGGGTCCGCGATGTCGATCTTCGGCATGAACCGAATGGGATCCGGGTACTCAGTGTTGGATTTCGTCCTGATCGGGTCCAGTTTGTCGTTGAGAAAGATAGGCCGGTGCGGAAGCAGCATGAGTGTGTACGGGCTGGGCAAACTCGGCTCCGGGTGCAGTATCCTCGACCACATCGCGCTCGGCAGTGCGATCAGCTTACGGTCGTTCTCGCGGCTCGGAAGCAGCCTGTCCGTGTTCCGGATTTGCACGATGGCGTCGAATCTGTCGATACTGGATCTGGTGTCCATCGGCACCGCGGTCTCCTTGCGGTACTTCGCGCGCCTCGGGTCCGCCTTGTCAGTGTACGGGACGGTCAGATTAGGGTCGAACCTGACCATGCTGGACTTCATGGGATTGGGCTCCTCCCTCTCCCTCCGCGCGACGTGCCGGTTGGGCAGTTCCCTGTCGATCTACGGCTTCACGAGGCTAGGGTCGATCTGCTCCGCGTTGGACTACTACCATCTCGGGTCGTCGATCTCAATTAGGCGGTACACGCGGATGGGAAGCAGCATTTCGGTCTACGGGTTGGCGCGAGTCGGGTCAACGTTGTCGATTTTAGATCAGGGCAACATGGGTAGTTCGATGTCTCTCCGCACCTTCTTCCGCGCGGGGAGTACGTGCTCGGTCTTCGGGAACACGCGGATGGGCTCCTACCTCTCCGTCGGCCAGCAGGGCTACTACGGATCGAGCGTGTCGGTGCAATCCTTCAAGAGACTCGGGTCCGCTCTGTCCGCCTTCGGGTGCGCCAGGTTCGGGAGCAGTCTGTCCGCGCTGGATTTCGTGACGATGGGAAGTTCTTTGTCGTTGCGGTCCTACAGCCGGTTCGGGTCCACGTTCTCCGTGTACGGAATGACGAGGTTAGGATCGCTGGTTTCCCTGATCGACTTCACGCACTTGGGGTCCTCCGTGTCGCTGAACCGGTACTGCCGGGTTGGGTCGACATTATCCCTCTACGGGATCTCCCACCTCGGCAGCAGCCTGTCTCTACTCGACTGCTCGCATTTCGGGTCCGCGCTGTCGTTGCGAAATTTCGCGCGGCTCGGGAGTTGTCTCTCCTTGTACGGCGCGGCGCGACTGGGAAGCTCGATTTCCGTGTTGGACTTCGTGCACTTTGGGTCCAGTTTGTCGACCAGAACACTGGCGAGGTTAGGCTCCAGTCTGTCCGTCTACGGGTGCACGCGGTTAGGATCTTGTTTGTCGCTTCTAGACATGGCGCACATAGGATCTACGACGTCATTGAGGAGTTTCGTTCGGATCGGATCCTCGATCTCCATCTACGGGATTGCGAGGTTGGGGTCCAGTGTTTCCGTCCTCGACGCGGTGTTTTTAGCCAATCACTTCTCGACGCAAGACATGTGCATGGGTTTGTCGATCCGGAATTTAGTGCGGATGGGCAGTGCGATGAGCTGCTACGGGATTCAGCACATCGGAAGTTCCTGCTCCGTGCTGGACTCGCTGCACATGGGAAGTTCGCTTTCCATGCGTGCGTACGCGCGACTCGGCCATTCCGTCTCCGTGTACGGCATGTCGCGGTACGGCTCCGCGATGTCGATCCTGGACTTCACGCACTTCGGCAGCAGCTTCAGTTGCAGAGGACTGGCGAGGTTGGGGTCTAGTCTGTCCGTGTTCGGCGTCAGCAGGATGGGTTCGTCCATGAGTGTCTTGGACGCCGTCGCGGTCGGCAGTTCCATGTCGTTGCGCTGCCAGATGCGGTTGGGGTCGGCTTTGTCCGTGTTCGGGATTGCGCGGCTCGGATCCAGCTTATCTTTACTAGACGCGGCGATCTGCGCCAGTACGTGCAGCGTGCGGACGTTCTCCCGGCTGGGGAGCTCGCTCTCCGTGTACGGCATGGCGAGATTCGGTAGTGCGATGTCGGTGCTGAATTTCGTGGAGATGGGGTCCGGGTTTTCCGTCCGGAACTTTGTCCGGTGCGGCTCCGCGCTCTCCGTGTACGGAATGACGAGACTAGGTTCCGCGATCTCGGTTTTGGACCAGGCGTACCTCTGCTCCTCCATGTCGCTGCGGGGCTTTAGTCGCACCTGCCGGTCCATGTCGCTGTACGGCATCTCGCGGTGCGGAAGCAGCATGTCCGTGTTAGACGCGCTCTACATGGGGTCCAGCTACTCTTTGCGGTCGTTTAGCAGGCTCGGGTCGACTCTGTCCTTGTACAGCCTGTCGCGGATGTCGAGTTCCATGAGTGTGTTAGACGTGCTTATGATGTCCTCAGCGCTCTCAATCCGGAACATGGCGAGAATAGGCAGCAGCTTCTCCGTGTACGGTTTTTTCCGCATCGGGTCGCAACTGTCGGTACTGGACTTCGTGCACGTAGGGAGCAGCATTTCCATCCGGAAAGCGGCAAGATGTGGGAGTTCTCTCTCCATGTTCGGCATGGCGCGACTAGGGTCAACACTCTCCCTGCTCGACTGCGTCAGCATGGGGAGTGGGTTGTCCGTCCGAGGTTTGTGCCGATACGGATCCGCATTGTCCTGCTACGGAACGGCTAAATTAGGTTACAGTTTATCGCTACTGGATCACCTACACTTAGGCCAGGAGTTTTCCGCGCGGAGCTACAGTCGCATGGGATCGGTCTACAGCATCTACGGAATGACGAGACTAGGATTGCAGATGTCGCAACTCGACTACATCACCATCGGGTCTTCCGTCAGTCTTCGGTCCTTCTTCCGCATGGGCAGCGCCATGATGTTCTCGCTCTACGGTGTCGCGAGATGCGGTTCGAGCTTGTCCGTTCTCGATCTGGTCCAAGCGGGGTCTTCGATGTCGCTCCGGCAGTTTTTCCGGTGCGGATCCGCGATGAGCTGCTACTATTTGGCCAGGATTGGAAAGGAACTGTCGGTCCTCGACTCCGTGCACCTCGGGAGCTCGCTGTCCGTAAGGTGCTTCTCTCGCTTCGGCAGTGCCATTTCAGTGTCTGGGCAAATGCGATTCGGCAGTTGCTTGTCGATCCTGGACTTTTACAACGTCGGAAGCAGCTTTTCCACCCGCGGGTTTCTGAGACTAGGCTCTGCGATCTCGCTGTACGGAGTGGCGCGGCTCGGGTCCAGCATGTCGGCTTTGGACCACTTCAGTTTAGGTAGCGCATTGTCCCTGCGAAGCTTCTCGCGGCTGGGGAGTTCGTTGTCCGTGTTTGGGTTCAGCTCGATCGGCAGCAGCTGTTCCGTGCTGGACTACTTGGCACTAGGGCAGATAAGACCGCGGAGTTTCACCCGACTGGGGTCCACCGTGAGCATGTACGGCATCGGGGCGATGAAATCCCAGATTTCCGTGCTGGACTTCTTGCAGATTGGCAGCTCCTTCTCCTTAAGGTCTGTCGCGAGGCTGGGGAGCTCTTTATCCCTGTTCGGGTTCACGAAACTCGGTTCAAGTGTCTCCGTCGTCGACTGGATCCACTTCGGCTCCGCGCTGTCACTGCGAACGTACAGCAGATTGGGCTCAACCGTTTCCGTCTTCGGCATGACGATGTGCGGCTCGGGATTGTCCGTTTTAGACGCCGTGTGGCTGAGCAGCTCTTTATCCCTGCGGACCTTCGCACGGATGGCTAGCTCTTTGTCCATCTACGGCGCCTCGAGACTGGGCAGCTCGTTCTCGATCCTGGATACGATCTCCTGCGGGTCCAGCATGTCTATGCGGAGTATTGCCCGGTTAGGATCATCCTTATCCTTCTTCGGCATCAGTCACCTCGGGTCGGCCTTTTCGCTCTGCGATTACTTCACGTTAGGGTCAACCCTTTCCGTCAGAACGCTAGCGCGATTGGGTTCCGGAACCAGTATCTACGGGTTCGTGAAGCTCGGTTCATCCGTCTCGATGCTCGACTACGTGCTGTTCGGATCGTCTTTGTCCCTCCGAGGCTTCTCCCGATTCGGCTCCGCGCTGTCCGTCTACGGCATCAGCAGATTGGGCTCGACGTTGTCTATGGTCGACTACGTGTGCATGGGAAGTTCCATCTCATTGAAAGCGTTTGGCCGACTAGGCTCTATGCTCTCCGTCTACGGAACGACCAGAATTGGTTCCAGTTTGTCCATCCTGGCCTTCATCAGCATCGGATCGTCGTTATCAGCCCGTGGGTTTTTGCGGTTAGGGAGCTCCTTCTCCAGCTACGGGTTCGCGCGAATGGGATCCTCCTGTTCCGTGCTGGACTTCGTGCAGTTCGGATCCAGCTTTTCCGTCGCGAGCTTTTCCAGGTTGGGGAAATCCTGTCTCTCCCTGTACGGAACGGCGAGGTTCGGCTCCGCACTTTCCGTGTTGGATTACGTGAGCTTCGGTTCTTCGATTTCGCTCCGAAGAATCGGCCGCATGGGGTCCGCGCTGTCGATCTACGGGTTCACGAAGCTGGGGTCAAGTTTGTCCGTTTTAGACCTTCTCCACCTCGGGTCCTGCACGTCCGTCCGATCGTTCATGCGGCTCGGATCCGCGATGTCGGCGTACGGGTGCGCGCGGCTCGGGTCCGCGTTCTCGCTGCTGAACTTCATCCACTTCGGGTCCTGTATGTCCGTCCGCTCCTTCACCCGTTACGGTTCTTCCTTTTCCGTGTTCGGGTTCGGAAAGCTCGGATCCGCGATGTCGCTGGCGCAGTGGTGCACGTTCGGGTCGTCGATTTCTGTACGGAGCTTTGGCCGCGTCGGTTGCGACGGTTTCTTCGCGAACTTCCAGATCGCGAAGTCGCTCTCGTTTTTCGGAACGAGCAGGCTGGGAAGTAGTATCTCCGTGCTGGACTTCATGAATCTCGGTTCTTCCCTGTCCCTCCGGACGTACGGGCGAGCGGGCGGCTACGCGTCGGTGTACGGCATCGCGAAACTGGGATCCAGTTTGTCCGCGTTGGACTTCATCGAGTGCGGGAGCACTTTGTCCATGCGGAGTTACTCGTGGTTCGGATCCACGATGAGCGTTTTCGGCGCGGTGATGCTGACCTCGAGTCTGTCGCTCCGTGGGTGCACGAGATTCGGATCTTCGTTTTCTGTGTTCGGGATGGAACGACTCGGGTCTTCTGCCTCGATGCTAGACTTCGTTTCCTTCGGGTCCAGCATCTCGATCCGGATGGCGACGAGGTTGGGCTCGTCTGTGTCCGTCTACGGATTTCTACGCCTCGGTTCCCAGATGTCCGCGCTCGGCAGCTGCGTGTTCGCATCGTCCCTATCTCTCCGTTCCTTTGCGCGGATGGGAAGTAGCTGCAGTGTGTACGGCTGCACGAAGCTCGGGAGCTGCGTTTCTGTACTGGCGTTTGCAAGTCTGGGGAGTACGTTTTCCACGCGGTACTTCTACCGGATCGGCTCGAGTTGCAGTGTGTACGGCGTCGCGCGATTGGGGTCTGCGGTTTCCGCTTTGGAGTTCTCCTCCTTGGCTTCCTCGCTGTCCGTCAGATCCTTCTCGAGATTGGGCAGTTCTCTGTCCATCTTCGGGGTAATGCGGTGCGGCAGCACGATGTCGATCCTGGACTTCATGAACTTCAGCAGCGCACTGTCGGTAAGGACGAGCATGCGATTTGGCAGCAGTTTGTCGCTGTACGGGATCAACACGATGGGGATGAGCGCGTCGGTGTTGGATCTGTTCCAACTCTCCAGTTGCATGTCCATTCGCAACTACTGCAGGTTGGGCTCCTCCCTATCCGTCTACGGCTTCACGAGATTCGGGTCCGCGTTTTCCATCATCGACCATTTGTCAATCGGTAGCAGTATGAGTCTGCGCTACTGCTTCCGGATGGGATCGAGCTTGAGCGTCTACGGGATCAACAGATTGGGCTCGTTAACCTCCCTCCTCGACGCCACCGTTCTCGGGTCTGCGTTTTCTGTCCGATCGTTTTTCCGGTTAGGAAGCGTGGTTTCGTTATACGGGTTAGCCAAGCTGGGGTCGAATCTGTCGACGTTGGACAATTTACTACTCGGGAGTAGTTTATCCCTGCGGGGCTTCTGCCGAGTCGGCTCCGTTCTGTCCATCTACGGGATGTGCCGACTCGGGTCGCACTTCTCCGTTTTGGACGCGATAACCCTCGGGTCGTCGGTTTCCCTCCGGTCCATGGCGAGGTTGGGGAGCACGCACAGCTTGTACGGCATGGTGCGAATCGGATCCAGCTTCTCGATCTGCGACACCTGTGCGCATTCATCTTCCCTCTCGGTGCGGATGTTCGCGAGGATCGGGTCGAGTTTATCCATGTTCGGGCTGGTCCGACTCGGGTCGCGGATGTCAGTTTTAGACGCGGCGAGCTACGGGAGCGGACTGTCGATGCGAAGTTTGGTCCGGATGGGCTCCTCCTTTTCCGTTTACGCCATGCAGCAGATCACGTCGAGCATCTCCGTTCTGGACATGCTGAGCCTCGGTTCCGGATTGTCCATGCGGAACTTCAACCGGTTTGGAAGTAGTCTCTCCGTCTACGGCTTGGCGAGGTCTGGGTCCACGATCTCGCTCCTGGACTTCATCGTGTGCGCTAGTAGCTACAGTCTAAGGTCGTTCGCGAGATTAGGGTCGACGGTGTCGATCTTCGGCGTTGCGAGACTAGGGTCCGCCATGAGCAGTCTGGACTTTTCCTGGTTCAGCTCGGCGGTCAGCCTGCGGTCGTTTGTCCGACTGGGCTCCAGCATGTCCGTGTTCGGGATTTCCACATTAGGGTCGAGTCTGTCCGTTCTGGACGTGCTGCAGTTGGGCAGCTCATTGTCCGTCCGCGGGTTCTACCGAGCGGGATCCAGTCTTTCCGTGTTTGGGGTTTCGAAATTAGGGATGAACGTGTCGATCTTGGATTTACTCTCCCTAGGCTCCACGGTCTCCCTCCGGTCCTGCTGCGCGAGATTCGGAAGCAGTCTGTCGGTGTACGGGATTGGCCGGATGGGGAGCAGTGTCTCGTTGCTGGACTACTTATACATCGGGAGTTCTTTATCGCTCCGTACCTACGGGCGGTTCGAGCAATCTTTGTCCGTCTTCGGGATCGCGCGAATCGGGTCCGGGATGTCGATTTTGGACTGCGTCAGCCTGGGCTCCAGTTTTTCCATCCGCGGTCTGTGCCGCCTGGGCAGCACGATGTCGACCTACGGGTGCAGCCGGCTGGGAAGCAGCATGTCGCTGTTCGACTACTTCACGATCGGCTCCCAACTGTCGTTGCGAAGCTACAGCCGACTCGGGAGCACCTGCTCGGTGTACGGACTGACGAAAATCGCGTCGGTTTTGTCGATTCTGGACATGTTCCACATCGGCTCGTCGATCTCTTTGCGAGGGTTTATTCGGATGGGCAGCGCAGTTTCTGTGTACGGGCTCGCGAGGCTGGGATCGTCTCTTTCTATTCTCGACTACGTGTCCCTCGGCAGCACGATGAGCGTGCGGATGTTCGCGAGGATGGGCAGTTCATTATCCCTCTTCGGCATTTCCCGGTTCGCCAGCAGCTTCTCCGTCATGGACTACTGCGTTCTCGGTTCGGCTTTGTCAGTCCGGAGCTTTATGCGCATGGGATCGACGATGTCCGTGTACGGTTGCCACAGGTTCGGATCAGCGCTTTCCGTGTTGGACTTCGTGACTTTTGGGTCGTCCTATTCGCTACGGTCTCTGCAGGCGCTCGGAAGCTCGTTGTCGATCTACGGGTTGTCGCTCTTCGGGTCGAGTTTGAGCGTTCTGGATTTCGCGGTGTTATCCTCCGGTCTGTCGATCCGAAAGCTGTGCAAGATGAGCAGCTCTCTATCCGTGTACGGGATCAGCCGACTCGGGTCGCAGTTCTCGCTGCTCGACACGATCAGCTGCGGGTCCGCGATCTCCGTCCGCGCATTCAACCGGTTGGGAAGCAGCACCTCCTGCTACGGCCTCATGCAGATGGGAAGCAGTTTGAGCGTCCTCGATTACCTCTTCGTCGGCAGTAGCTACAGTCTGCGGAGCTTCGCGCGCATGGGAAGTACTTTTTCCATCTACGGGCTGTGCAAGCTCGGGTCGCAGGTGTCCGTTTTGGATTTTCTGTCCTTAGGGAAATCCTTGTCGATCAGGAGTACTCTGCGGATGGGATCTTCTTTGTCCCTCTACGGGATGAGCCGGTTCGGATCTGCCATGTCCGTAATCGACGCGATCCACTTTGGGAGTTGCATGTCCCTCCGGTCTTTCGCGAGATTGGGTTGTGAGATGTCGATTTACCAAACCATGACGCTCGGATCTTCCTTGTCCCTCCTGGACCACGTCCACTTCGGGTCCATGTTGTCGATGCGAACGTTCGCACGGTTTGGGTCCAGTATTTCCGTCTACGGGCTGACCCGGATGTCGTCGGCGATTAGTATTGTCGATTTCGTCCACTTCGGAAGTTCCATGTCGTTGAGAAGCTACATGAAGGCCGGATCTACGATCAGCGTGTTCGGCACGGCGAGACTGTCCAGTTGCTTGTCCGTGTTGGATTACGTTTCCTTCGGTTCCAGCCTTTCCGTCCGGCACTTTGCGAGAATCGGCGCGGCGTATTCCATTCACAACAACGCCGCGAGCAGGCACCAACGGGGCAACGTCGCGTTATCTCTGTACGGGATGGCGAGGCTGGGGTCGTGTTTATCCTGCTTGGATTTTGCGACTTTTGGGTCTTCTGTCTCGTTAAGGTCCTTCTTCCGCGTCGGCAGCTCGGCTAGTTGCTACAAATGCGCTCGATTGGGGTCCTGCCTGTCGATTTTGGACTTCGGCGTCGGTGCGAATGAACTGTCCGTTCGGAAGTTTTTCCGGTTAGGCTCGGCTTTGTCCAACTACGGGCTCGTGCAGCTCGCGTCCAGCCTGTCCGTGATGTCGTTCTGTCAGATGGGATCGAGCTTAACGCTGCGGTCTTTTGTCAGACTGGGTTCTTCCTTCTCAGCCTACGGGGTCGCAACCATCGGAAAGAGTCTCTCCGTGTTGGACTTCGTGAATCTCGGCCGAGGGATGTTCCCGACAAGACTCGGTGGCGGACCTCTCACGGGAAAACTGTCGATCACCGACTTCATTCAGTCGGGCGTCGCGTCGCTTTCCGGCGGGACTTTAAACGACATCATTTTCCCGGACCCGATCGGGGGGACGGCGACCGACGGTGTCGCGGTGTCTGGGAACGGGCAGTTTGAGGTGACTTTTGACCTACGGGATCAGCACCCGTTTGGGTTCGAAGTGACCGGCGCGGACACGGACTACATCCAGAACTACTTCCAAGCGTATTATACACACGATTTCGCGGTGACAAGCGCGACAGTGTGGAATCGGATTGAAACCTTCCACACCGGCACGGTGACCTTCGGCGAGGCGATCGAGAACCCCCGGTACGTGATGGCGTACTTCCCATCCACCATTCTCGCGAACAACCAGAACGGTTTCCACTTCCAGTTCCGCGGGAATGTGCGGGGCGGCGGCGCGAGAGTCCGGCAGTTCACCAGGATGGGGTCGAGTTTATCGCTGTACGGGCTGGCGAGGTTATCGAAATTCCACCCGTGCTCCGTGTTGGATTCCTGCTACATCGGGTCGGCGCTGTCCTTACGCGGTTACGCGCGAATGGGATCAACTCTGTCCATCTTCGGCGGCGCGAGGTTGGCGCAAAGGCACTTCGACTGCAGGGACCCAAACCGGTGTTTATCCACCTTGGACTTCTTCCAGGTCGGGAGTTGCTTGTCATTACGGATGTTTGCAAGGATCGGGTCTTCTATCTCCGTCTTCGGAATGCAACGACTGGGCTCCTTCGTCTCCGTCGTCGATTTCAACTCGCTCGGGTCGACCATATCGCTCCGGACGTTCGGAAGGTTAGGATCCACCTGCTCCTTCTACGGCATGGGCAGGATCGGGAGTTCCTTGTCGGTGTTGGACTTCACGCATCTCGCGTCGAGTTTCTCTTTGCGGTCGATGGCGCGGTTGGGCAGCTCGATCTCCGTGTTCGGAATGGCGAGGATGGGCAGCAGCTTATCCGTCTTGGATTTACTGACTTTGTCCTCCACCTGCTCCGTCCGCGGGTTCGCCAGACTCGGCAGCTGCGTGTCCATCTGGGGCATTTCCAAGCTCGGGTCCGCGTTGTCGATCTTGGACTTCGTGAACATGGGCTCCGCGTTCAGCACCAGAACGTTCTCCAGACTGGGGAGTAGCTGCAGCCTCTACGGGCAGATCCGGCTGGGTTCGATGTTGTCCACCTTGGACTTTTCCCAGGTCGGGTCGAACATTTCCACGCGGTACTTCTGCCGACTGGGAAGCTCCATGTCCGTCTACGGGATCGGGAAAGTGTCGAGTTGTTTGTCCATTCTCGACTACGTGCAACTCGGCTCTTCCTTCTCCTTCCGCAGGTTCGCGCGACTGGGATCCTCCATGTCTTGCTACGGCATGGCGCGAGTGGGGTCCGCTTTGTCCGCCTTGGACTTCAACAGCTTCGGGTCGGTTTTATCCACGAGAAACTTCTTGCGGATCGGAAGTTCCCTCTCCGTGTTCGGGCTGAACCGGCTCGCGAGTAACCTGTCGTTGTTGGATTTCCTCGGCGTGGGAAGCACCATGTCGGTGCGGAACTACTGCCGAGTTGGATCAACGTTGTCCGTGTACGGAATGGCGCGGATTGGCACAATGCTCTCCCTAATCGACATGCTGGCGCTTGGATCTTCCATGTCCGTGCGCAGTTTCGTCAGACTGGGGAGCAGCTGCTCGGTGTACGGGATTCGGGGACTCGGGTCGAACATCTCAGTTTTGGATATCCTCCACATGGGCAGCTCCATCTCGGTCCGCAGCTTCGCACGATTCGGGAGCTCCTTCTCGGTGTATGGTGCGACGTTATTGGGAAGCAGATTGTCCGTGCTCGACACACTGCAGTTGGGTAGTTGCATGTCTTTGCGGAACTTCCTCCGGATCGGGAGCAGTCTGTCCGTGTTTGGGTTACTCCGGCTCGGATCGTCGTTTTCCATCCTGGACTGCACGCACATCGGCAGCAGTTTGTCCGTCCGGAACTTCTCCCGGATCGGCAGTTGCTTGTCCGTCTACGGTCTGTCCAAGTTCGGCAGCTGTTTGTCCGTGCTGGATTTCCTGCACGTCGGCAGCATGATGTCGTGCAGAGCCTGGTCCCGAGTCGGTAGCACGATTTCCGTGTTCGGCGCGGTATCATTATCTTCCCAGTGCTCGGTTCTGGACTACCTGCAGATCGGCTCGTCGATTTCCATGCGGAACTTTTACCGGTTAGGCTCCAGCTTATCCGTGTACGGGATAATCCACACGGCGTCCTCCATGTCGGTACTAGACTGGCTGCAGCTCGGCTCCAGCTTCAGTCTGCGCAACATGCTGCGACTCGGCAGCGGGCTGAGCGTATACGGAATCACGCGGTTGAGCTCGAATCTGTCGCTGATTGACACCATTCAACTCGGATCCTGTCTTTCCGTCCGGAACTTCTTCCGATTGAGCTCCACTTGCAGCATGTTCGGAATGACGAGATTGGGTAGCAACTTGTCCGTGTTAGACGAGATCCAGATCGGCAGTTCCTTCTCCGTTCGGAACTTCGCCCGGATGGGAAGTTCGCTCTCGGTTTACGGCATGGTGAAAATGGGCTCCGCGACCTCCATGATCGACTTCTTGAGTCTTTCCTCCACGATCAGCGTCAGAACCTACGCACGGTGCGGCTCGTCTTTGTCGATTTACGGCGCGGTGAAATTAGGGTCGTCTGTCTCGTTAATCGACTACTTCTGGCTGGGGTCGAATCTCTCCGTCAGGAACTTCGCCCGCCTCGGTAGTTCGATGAGCGTCTATGGGATGCAGCGGATGGGATCGAATATCTCGGTGTTGGACATGTTGGAGCTGGGGTCCAGTATCAGCGTCAGGTACTACGCGAGACTTGGCTCCTCCATGTCAATTTACGGGATGAACCGGATCGGGTCGGTGGTCTCTGTGTTGGACCTGATGCACTTAGGTTCTTCCGTTTCCATGCGGTACTTCCTACGGCTCGGGTCCAGCACGTCCGTGTTCGGGTTGACGAGGTTAGGGTCAAATTTGTCAATTCTGGACGTGCTCGAGCTCGGCTCCAGCTTGTCCTTCCGGAACTACGCGCGACTCGGGTCCACTTGCAGCGTGTACGGCATGACAAGGCTGGGATCGTCGTTATCTTTGCTGGACCTTTTACATTGCGGCTCGTGCGTCTCCATGCGGTACTTCTCGAGGCTGTCCAGCGGAGCGAGTGTCTACGGAATCTCGAAGTTGGGCTCCTCCATGTCGATCCTGGACATCTGCCATTTAGGCAGCACATTGTCCGTCAGGTCCTACATGCGACTCTCTTCCACCGTCTCCGTGTACGGGATGAGCAGACTCGGGTCCGCGGTGTCCGTCCTCGACTTTTGCCAGCTGGGGTCAACGTTATCCACCCGATCCTTCGCCAGGTTGGGGAGTACGATCAGCGTGTTCGGCGCGACGAGACTCGGATCCGCGCTGTCAACATTGGACTACGTCCAGATGGGCAGCTGCATCTCCGTCCGGAACTTCTGCCGGGTTGGAAGCGCAATGAGCATCTACGGGATGACGAGACTCGGGTCGAACTGCAGTTTAATCGATTTCATCCAGTTCGGATCCACGATTTCGGTAAGATCCTACACGCGACTGGGGTCCACTTTGTCCATGTACGGAATCAGCAAAGTGGGAAGTTGCTTGTCGGTGCTGGATCTGCTGGAATTAGGGTCAGCGATCTCCGTCCGGAACTTTTCCCGGCTTGGCTCTAGTGTTAGTCTCTACGGAATGTTCCGACTGGGCAGCGGGATTTCCGTCTTAGATAGCACCTACCTCGGGTCGTGCCTGTCGCTGCGGAGTTACTTGCGTCTCGGGAGTGGCGTGTCGATCATTTCCCGTGTGGACCAGACCTACAGCTTCTCCGTGTTGGATTTCACGGATATCGGGTCAAGTTTGTCCGTCCGAAACTACCTCCGCATCGGGTCGACGTTGTCCATGATTGAAAAGGTGCGGCTCGGGCACCATCTGAGCGTTTTGGATTCCGCGCAGTTGGGCAGTTCTCTGTCGCTAAGACACTGCTGCCGGCTTGGGAGTAGCTTTTCCGTCTACGGAATGTACACATTGGGGTCGAGTATCTCGATTTTGGACATTTTACCATTGGGCTCCACCTTGTCCATGAGATCCTACACGCGCCTCGGGTCCGCGCATTCTGTCTACGGCATGACGCTGTTGGGCAGTACGTTGAGTGTGTTGGACATCCTCCACTGCGGCAGCAATTTGTCCCTCCGGAGCATGATCCGACTGGGGTCGGCGATTTCCGTCTTGCAATGGGCGAGAATGGGGTCGAACGTCTCTTTACTCGATACGCTCCAGCTCGGGTCGAGTCTGTCCCTTCGGTCCTACGTCCGGTTCGGCAGCACGATCTCGCTGTACGGGATTGCGAGACTCGGGTCTAGTTCCTCGATATTGGACTTCATCAACCAGGGATCGACGTTGTCCCTCCGTTGTTACAAGCGACTGGGCTCTGTGGTCTCCGTGATGAATTGGTGCCGCGTGGGGACGACGATTAGCTTGCTGGATTTCGTCGGGCTGGGGAGTTCTTTGTCCGTCCGGAACTACGTCCGCTTCGGCTCCACCACCTCGATCATCAACACGCTCCGCGTCGGCGTGACCATGTCGGTTTTGGACAGCACGCAGCTGGGTAGCTGTTTGAGCATGAGAAGCTATATCCGTTGTGGATCTTCCATCTCTGTCTTCGGCTTAGCCAGACTCGGGAGCACCCTCAGTTTGCTCGACTGCTTGAACTTGGGGTCAAGCTTGTCGATGCGCCATTACCTCCGGTGTGCGTCCACAACCAGCTTCTTCTCGCAGTGCAGGCTGGGGAGTGTGTTATCCGTGCTGGACTTCACGCAATTATCTTCCGCCATGAGCGTCCGGGCGGTGTTCCGGTTTGGAAGCAACTTGTCGGTCTGCAGTCGCGCGACGTTTGGGTCCCGGGTGTCGATTTTAGATATGGTGAACTTGGGGTCGAACTTGTCTTTAAGGAGCTATTTGAGGTACGGAAGCGGGATGAGCTGCATGATGGAGGGAACGCGGTTCGGCAGCTGCCTGTCCGTGCTGGAGTTCTCGCAGTTAGCGAGTTCCTTGTCTATGCGCAGTTACTTCCGCTACGGGTCGACGGTATCCGTTTTTGACAAGCTCCGGTGCGGCAACACCGGCGTGGCATTGTCGGTTCTGGACGCGGTGAGCCTCGGGACGACTTTGTCGCTCCGGTCGTACCAGCGACTCGGATCCATTGTGTCCGTGATCAACTGGGCAAGATTGGGGTCCACGACGTCGATTCTGGATTGCCTGCACCTCGGAACGTCCATGTCTTTACGCTCCTACATGCGGTTCGGGTCCTGCTACTCCGTTATTAGCAAAATGCAGTGTGGCACGACATTGTCCATTCTTGACGCGACGCGTTTAGGGACCTCTTTGTCCCTCCGGAACTACATCCGACTGGCGTCTGCTTGCAGTGTCTACAGCGAGTTCCAGCAAGGGAGTAATTTGTCAATCCTAGACGCGGCGTTCTTCGGGTCGTCACTTTCCCTGCGGAACTACATCCGGCACGGCTCCGCGATTTCGGTGTTCCGAAAAGTGACGCTGGGTTCGAATTTGTCGATTCTGGACTACGTGCAGTGCGGCACGACGTTGTCCTTGCGGCACTACATGCGGTTCGGGTCAACGATCTCGGTGATGAGCAAGACCAGCATGGGCTCACAACTCTCCATCATCGACATGCTGCAATTAGGATCCGCTTTGTCCCTCCGCTCCTTCGTCCGTTTGGGCTCCAGCTTCTCGCTTTACGGGTGCTGCCGGTTAGGGAGTGTAGCAAGCGTGCTGGACATGCTGGTGCTGGGATCCTCCGTGTCCTTGCGTCATTACTCCAGAATGGGATCAGGTGTGTCCGTGTTCGCGAAACTGACCCTGGGAACGTGCTTGAGCGTGTTGGACAACGTGTACTTGGGATCAAGTTTGAGCATCCGGCACTACCTCCGTTGCGGGTCTTGCCTTTCCGTGTTCGACCAGGTGAGGTGCGGATCCCGGATTTCCATCCTGGACTACGTGCAGCTGGGCAGTTCCATGTCGGTCCGCCAGATGCTCCGAATCGGGAGTGGCTTCAGCTTGTTCCACAGCACGAAATTCGGCTCGTCTTTATCCGTCCTGGACTTCCTACACTTAGGCAGCACTGTCTCGCTCCGGCACTTCTGCCGGATGGGATCGGCGTACAGTCTGTACGGGGTCATGACGCTGGGCAGCAGTTTGTCTGTGTTGGATGTCATCCACATCGGCAGCAACATGTCGCTCCGCTCGACCATCCGCCTTGGCAGCTGCCTGAGCGTGATGAGCCGGGAGACGTTGGGTTCGGTCTACTCCGTGCTCGACTGGATGCAGCTGGGAAGCTCGATGAGTCTCCGTGCGTACAGCCGGTTCGGATCGAGCTTGTCCGTCTACGGATTGAGCCGCCTGGGTTCCTCCGCGTCGGTGCTGGACTTCGTGAACATGGGTAGTACCTTGTCGCTCCGCAGTTACCAGCGCATGGGATCGGCAGTTTCGATTTACCGGAAGGAATATTTAGGTGGAAACCTCTCCGTTCTCGACCGCACGGACCTCGGATCCAGCTTGTCGCTGCGGGGGTACATGCGAATCGGGAGCTCCTTGAGTTTGCTGAGGAACGTGGGAGAAAACAGGTTCGGCAGCGATCTGTCGGTGTTGGCGATGACCGAATTTGGATCTTCCATGTCCCTGCGAAGCTACTTGCGGCTCGGGAGCAACTTGTCGGTCTTGCAAACCGTGCGGATCGGCTCCGCGACGGGCGGAACTGGGGTTTCAGTTTTAGATTGGCTGCAGCTCGGCTCGTCTTTGTCCTGTCGCCAGTGGGCCAGATTCGGTTCCAGCGTTTCCGTCTACGGAATGTGCAGACTCGGGTCCCAGATGTCCGTGCTCGACTGCTTGCTGCTGGGGAGCACTTTATCCGTGCGGCATTACAGTCGGTTCGGGTCCGCTTTATCCGTGATGTCGCAGATGCGGGCGGGCAGCACGTTGAGCGTGCTGGACATGCTGCAGCTGGGGAGCTCGGTGTCCTTAAGGCACTACGCTCGCTTCGGAAGTTCCTTGTCGATTCTACGTTGCCTGGGCTACGGTAGCAACCTCTCCGTCCTCGACAGCGTGCATTTAGGGTCCGCTTTGTCGGTCCGCAGCTTTGCGCGACTAGGATCTGCGGCGAGTGTTTACGGCATTCTCCGGTGCGGCAGCTCGCTCTCCGTTTTGGACGCCACGAGTTTGGGTAGTTCGATGAGCCTGCGCGGGTTCTGCAGATTCGGATCCAGCATTTCCCTCTACGGGAGTGCAAGACTCGGTTCCAACATGAGCATACTGGATCTATTGCAACTCGGATCGTCTTTGTCCCTCCGCACCTACATGCGGTTCGGCAGCAGCATTTCCGTGTTCGGCACGGCGTTACTCGCCAGCCAGTTGTCGGTGCTCGACTCGGTCATGATGGCCAGCACGGTATCCTGCAGAAACTTCGCCCGGTTCGGCTCGAGTCTCTCCGTCTACGGGCTATTACGGGTTGCCAGCTGCATGTCGATGCTGGACATGTTCAGTCTCGGATCGTCCATCAGCTGCCGGAGTTTCTCCCGGCTTGGTTCCTCCATGTCGACGTTCGGCATTGCGCGGATCGGCTCCAACATCTCGATATTGGATTTCGTCAGCATCGGCTCGTCCGTCAGCCTAAGGAACTACGCGAGACTCAGTTCGAGCTGCTCGATTTACGGCATGGCGCGGATCGGCACGGCGACCAGCTGCCTGGATTTCGCGACGATGGGCAGCTCGGTTTCTTTGCGGAATTTCGGGAGGCTATCGAGTTCCTGCTCTGTGTACGGCATGAACCGGCTTGGATCAGCAATCTCCTTAATCGACATGCTGCACATTGGCTCCACCGTGTCCGTCCGGTCTTGCGCGCGATTCGGCTCTAGTCTCTCCGTTTTCGGCGTTTCGAGATTAGGTTCTGCACTGTCTTTGATCGACTTCTGCGCCATCGGGAGTTCAATGTCGATCCGGAACTGCGCGAGACTAGGGAGCTCTTTATCCCTGTTCGGGATGAGTCGCCTGGGGTCGACGATTTCCCTGCTCGACTTCCTCATTTTGGGAAGCACCGTTTCGGTCAGGAACTGCATGCGGTTCGGGTCCAGTTTGTCTGTGTACGGGGTGGCGAGACTGGGCTCTTCGTGCTCCTTGGTCGATTTATTCGGCTTGGGCTCTGCGTTGAGTGTTCGCAGCTACACGAGACTGGGCTCCGCGGTGTCCGTGTACGGGATGAGCAGGATGGGGAGCATGCTATCGGTCCTGGACTGCTGCGAGATCTCCAGCACGTTGTCCCTCCGCCACTACTGCCGAATGGGTTCTAACCTCTCGGTCTTCGGCCCGCAGCTGAGGATCGAGGCGAGGATGAGCTTGTTCGATTTCTGCGTGCTTGGGACTTCTTTGTCCACGCGGCAGTACAGTAGAGTTGGATCCGCTTTGTCCGTCATATCGCTTGTCAGAGCCGGATCTAGCTTGTCCGTGTTTGACTTCACGGTGCTCGGGTCCGCGCTCTCATTGAGGAACGTTCTGCGTTGCGCGTCGGGGATGTCTGTGTTGGGGTTAACCAGGTTAGGCTCACATCTTTCCACCGCGACGTACACCGCACTCGGCAGCTCGTTATCCCTCCGCAGCTACCTCCGGATCGGCTCCACGTGTTCGGTGATCAGAAAGTGCACGCTCGGCGAAGCGTTGTCCCTCTCGGAGTGGTGCACGCTGGGAAGTGCGCTTTCGCTACGCGGGTACGCCAGACTCGGTTCTACCCTCTCCGTGATCACAAGAACGGAGTTCGCGAAAGACGTTTCCATCCTAGATCAGTTCGCCATGGGCAGCTCGCTGTCCTTGAGGAATTACGCGCGCATCGGGTCGCATCTGAGCGTTTTATCCTGGAACCGGATCAGCAGCAACATCTCCGTGTTAAATTACGTCACGTTCGGCTCTGCGATCTCGCTCCGGGGCTTCCTCCGCTGCGGGTCCTGCTACTCGTTGGTGGGAAAAGTGCTGTTCGAGCAGCCGTTCTCCGTCGGGGAAGCGCTAACTCTTGGAAGCACTTTGTCCTGCCGAAGCTACACGAGGTTGGGCTCCGGGTTGTCCTTACTGACGAACTTCAACGTGAATTCGCAAAAGATGTCGACCATGAGCTACACGTATCTGGGTTCTGCCCTCTCCGTCCGGGCCAATGTGCGGATTGGCAGCCGGATGTCGATCATGTCGCAGACGAGATTGGGGGCGGAATTCTCCATGCCGTCCTGGGCGCACTTCGGGTCGAGCTGCTCGTTGCGGGGCTTCATCCGGACACAATCTACCATGTCCGTGTTCACGACGACGAAGCTGGGACACCGAATGTCGATCATCTCCTACCTGCACATGGGAAGTTCGTTGTCTCTCCGCACGGTCCTCCGCCAGAGCAGCGCCATGTCGCTGTTCCACCATTTGAAACTCGCGAAACCCATGAGCGTGTGCGACTTTCTGCAGCTGGGAACGGCGCTGTCATTGAGGAACGTCTCGAGGTTAGGATCGGAATTGTCCGTTCTCGCACTGATGCGGGTGGGGAGCTGCATTTCGGTTTTGGATTACACGCACTTCGGCTCTGCGATGTCGCTGAGAGGGTTTTTAAAATTCGGCAGCTCGGCGTCGGTGTATGGCATGCAGCGGCTGGGGTCGAGTTTATCCGTCCTGGATTTCCTCACCCTCGGTTCCACCATGTCAGTGCGGGCGTACATGCGGTTCGGGTCGGCTCTATCCGTGTACGGAAAGGTCAAGGCGGAATGCGGCAACTACGAAGTCTGGCGCGCGAACGAATTTGGCGTGGAGCTGGGGAACGTGAAAACGTCTTCCTGCTTGAGTGTGAGAAGCTTCGCTAGACTCGGGTCGTGTGTCTCGATCTACGGGATCTCCCGGCTCGGTTCGGCGCTGTCTGTCTTAGACTACATGAGCTTGGGAAGCACGTTGTCGGTCCGCAGTTACATGCGGTTCGGCTCGCAGTACTCCATCTTCAGCCAGATGCGCGCGGGCAGCACTTTGTCGCTCCTGGACGTGACCAACTTCGGCAGCGCTCTGTCCCTGCGCAAATACTGCAGGCTGGGGTCTACGTTCACGATCATGTCGCAAACACGGGTCGGATCTTTACTCTCCACGCTCGACATGTGCTTTTTGGGCAGTGCCATGTCTTCGCGCAGCTTCGCGCGAATGGGATCCACGATCAGTCTGTTCGGCATGACGCGGCTCGGAAGTTCGATGTCGTTATTGGACTTCATGACGCTGGGCAGCAGCTACTCGCTGCGCAGCTTCGCGCGCGGCGGGTCCAGGCTCTCCGTCTGGTCGGCGCAGATCTTCGGCAGCACGTTGACGGTGTTGGACTTCTGCAGTGTCGGTAGCGCGATCAGCGTCCGAAGTTTCACCCGGTTTGGTAGTAGCTGCAGCATCTACGGAATGGCAAGGTTTGGATCTACGCTGTCGCTCGTTGACACCATTCACCTCGGGTCCACCATGAGTCTCCGCGGGTTCGGCCGGTTAGGTTCGAGTGTCTCGATCTACGGGTGGACGCGCGGCCAGGCGACGGTCTCTGTCCTCGACATGCTCCAGTGTGGGTCTTCCTTCTCCCTGCGCAGTCTCGGGCGTGAAGGAAGTTCGATCTCCCTGTACGGACTACTGCGACTTGGTAGTAGCTGCTCGATTCTAGATCAAAGCTACTTTGGCAGCGCCTTGTCGCTCCGGAAGTTCGTGCGGTTCGGCTCCTCTTTGTCCATCTACGGGACGCTGACCCTCGGGTCGCGGTTTTCGGTCCTCGACGCGGTGAACCTAGCGTCTTCTGTCTCCATCCGGATGCTTGGGAGATTAGGCTCTACAATGAGTCTTTACGGGATCGGCAGAATCGGGAGTCAAGTGTCCATCCTGGACAGCACGTCGCTCGGATCCACGTTGTCCTGCCGCAGCTTCGCGCGCCTCGGGTCCGCCATGTCCGTCTACGGTATCAACCGGCTGGCGTCGCAGCTGTCGATTTTGGACGCGACCACGTTCGGCAGTACGTTATCCGTCCGGTCCTACGCGCGGGTTGGATCCTCACTGAGTGTGTTCACGCGGTTCCGGAACAGCAACGACCGGACGAGTCTGTTGGATTTCCTGCACATGGGGTCCTCTGTTTCCATGCGGTCGTACGCGCGATTCGGCAGCAGCATGTCCATCTACCAGATGGGTCTGCTCGGATCCGGCGTGTCGGTTTTGGATTTCGTGCACCTCGGATCGTGCCTGTCCGTGCGGGGGTTTGCGCGCTTCGGTTCCGGCTGTAGTTGCTACGGCATGGCGCGCATGGGCAGCACGCTGTCCTTGCTCGACACGGTTTGTTTGGGTTCGAATTTGTCTGTCCGGTCGTTCGGGAGACTAGGTTCTGCGTTGAGTCTCTACGGGGTTTCCACTCTCGGTAGCACTCTATCGATGCTCGACTTGGGCTACGTGGGGAGTGCGATCTCCCTCCGTTCTATCGGGCGGTTTGGAAGCTCCTTATCCGTGTTCGGGATCAGCAGGCTCGGATCCGCGATCTCCCTGGTCGACATTTTCAATCTCGGGTCGACGTTCTCGACAAGAAGTTACACCCGCATGGGCAGCGCGATCAGCATCTACGGCATGACCAGCTTCGGCAGCCGATTGTCAATCTTGGACATGCTCACGCTCGGGTCCGCTTTATCCCTGCGTCACTTCATCCGGTCGGGATCCGCGCAGAGTGTGTTCTCCCGCGTGAATCTCGGCTCGCGGATATCCGTTTTGGACTGCTTGAACCTCGGATCGACGCTGTCACTCAGAGCACGGCTGCGATTAGGGAGTTGCCTGTCCGTGTACAAATCCGAATCCGTCGGGTCGTCGTTGTCCATCATCGAAACCGTCTGCCTGGGCTCGGTCTTTTCCCTTCGCGCGTGCGCGAGGTTCGGTTCCTCGGTGTCGCTCTTCGGGCACATGCAGATGGGCAGCCAGTGTAGCGTGATTGACAGCAGCCACCTGGGATCCACGCTGTCCGTCCGGGCCATGGTGCGATTCGGGTCCACGGTGTCGATGTTCGGCCGGACCAGACTGGGATCTGACATTTCCATTCTCTCCCAAGCGGCACTGGGATCCGCACTGTCTGTCCGCTCGTTCTCGCGGTTTGGCTCGCAACTGTCGATCCACACGCGGGTGAACAAGGGAAGATACGACACGTCCATTCTCGACGCAGCGAACTTCGGGTCGACGCTCTCCTGCCGCTCTTTCGCGAGATTCGGTAGCACCATTTCAGTGTATGGCATGACCCGACTGGGGTCGAGCATGAGTCTTTTGGACCGTGTCTTCTTCGGGTCGAGTTTAAGTCTGCGGAAGTATGTGCGACTGGGGTCGTCGTATTCCATGTTTGGCAAGTTCCAACTCGGCAGCATGATGTCGCTGTGCGACTACACGAACTTCGGTTCGGGCATGTCCATGCGGCAGATGCTGAAATTAGGCTCGAACTTCAGCTATGGATTGCAAAAATGTCTGGGTCTGGAAGATTCTGAGACTTGTCATGCACGTTTTGCATGAGCCATGAGGTCTGGAATGCGAGACCTAGCATGACAGATTCTGTCCGGTCTCTATCATGCGTTTCCTGCATGAGAAACTCCCTCCCAACTTGGTCGAACGTGGACAGCTTTTGGCACTCATGCAACACAGATTTTTGCATGATTCCGATTTAGCATGACAAGTTTTAATCTTCCAGACCCAGACATATTTGCAATGCATATCAGCGTGCAGGGAAGGATGAACTTCAACCAGCCGGTGTCCGTGATCGACTACTACCACATGGGCTCGGCGTTCAGTATCCGCGCCGTGATGCGCCAGGCGAGCGGCTGCAGTTTATTCGGGCAGGTGTGCTGCGGTTCCAGCATTTCTTTACTCGATCACCTCGGGTTGGGTTCGGCGTTCAGCATAAGGTCCTACATGCGGATGCAGAGCTCGATGAGCCTGTTTTCCCAATTCCGAGCAGGGAGTAGACTCTCGATTCTGGATCACTTAACCATGGGATCCACCCTGTCCATCCGCTCCTACTTCCGGCAGGGCAGCCACTTCAGCGTCTTTTCCCGGCAGACCATGGGCTCCACGATCACGGTGTACGACATGCTGAATTTAGGTTCCGCTTTGTCCGTCCGATCATTTGCAAGATGCGGTTCCGCGGCGTCTCTATACGGACTCGCAGTGCTCGGATCTTCAATCTCGTTGCTGGACAACAGCTTCTTGGGCTCTTCTTTGTCGATCCGGTGCTACGCGCGGTTCGGAAGTTCCTTGTCCTTGTTTAGCAAAGCCCGCATGGGAAGCGCTTTGAGCACACTCGACTGCGCCTGCTTTGGAAGTTCGTTCAGTATGCGGAATTTCGCGAGGTTCGGCAGCACTTTATCCATTTACGGAATCGCGACGATGGGATCGAATTTGTCGGCGCTGGATTTGCTGATGCTAGGTTCTTCGTTATCAGTCCGGTCGTTCATGCGAATTGGGTCGACTTTGTCGCTCTACGGAATGACGAGGATCGGATCCAATTTCTCCTCGCTGGACTTAATGACGTTCGGGTCCTCGCTGTCCATCCGCAACTTCATCCGCGTGGGAAGCTCGATCTCTGTGTACGGCTGCACGTTGCTAGGTAGCGCGTTGTCCGTTTTGGATTCGAACTGCCTGGGGAGCAGCATCTCCGTCAGAAGTTTCTCACGACTGGGGAGTTCTTTATCCATCTTCGGCATCACGAAGTTGGGAAGTTCTCTATCGATCCTGGATACCGTCGGGTTGTGCTCCGCGCTGTCCCTCCGATCGTTCTACCGCGGTGGGTCGAACACGTCCGTGTTCGGCGTCAGCCGGTTCGCCAGCACCATGTCTGTGCTGGATCAGATCGTGCTAAGTTCCAGCTGTAGTTTGAGAAGGTACTTGCGACTCGGCAGCACTATGTCCGTGATGACCACGCAAAGGCTGGGCTCGATGTGCAGCGTTTTGGACGCGACCTACCTCGGTTCCGCGATGTCGTTGCGGTCTAGCTTGCGCATGGGATCTACTCTCTCCGTCTACGGGTTCATCCGATTTGGCAGCTCTTTATCCATGCTCGACTACTTCCACCTGGGTAGCAGTATCAGCCTCCGCTCGTTAGTCCGGAAGGGAAGCGGGTTCAGTCTGTACGGAATGACGACGTTGGGATCCTCTCTTTCCAGTCTCGACTACGTGCAGCTTGGATCTTCTTTATCCATCCGCGGCTACCAACGGTTGGGATCGAGGCTGTCGGTGTTCGCGGCGTTGAAGTTGGCTTCCACGATCTCCTTCGTCGAGTGCGCGGTGTACGCCAGTTCGCTCTCCCTGCGGAGCTTCAGCCGACTGGGGAGCAGCTTCTCGGTTTACAGCATCGGAAGGTTTGGAAGTTCTTTATCCGTCTTGGATTTCATCCACATCGGGTCGACGATGTCGGTACGCGGCTTCTCCCGCCTGGGCAGCTCCCTGTCCTTATACGGGGTGTCGCGGTTCGGCTCGGCGATCTCCGTTTTGGACATGGTCTGCATCGGCAGCATGGTGAGCATGCGGTCCTTCTCGCGGTTCGGATCTGCGCTCTCGTTGTACGGAACGTCTCGGATGGGCAGTTCTCTGTCGCTTCTGGACTTTTTACACGCGGGATCGGCGTTTTCCGTGCGAACGATGTACCGCCAGGGATCTGCGGTCAGCATGTTCCACAGTTTCCGTTTAGGCAGTTCTTTATCCGTGTTGGACCACTACCACATCGGGTCGGCGTTATCAATGCGGAGCTTCACCAGGTTCGGATCCGCGTTATCATTATACGGGATCTCGAGGTTGGGCTCCCACTTCTCGGTTTTGGATTCCATCCTTCTCGGCTCCACGATCTCCATCCGGTCCATGATCAGAACCGGCAGCACGATCAGCGTGTATGGGCTAGCGCGGTTCGGTTCGTCCTTGTCCTTGCTGGACTCGATTCAAGCCGGCTCAGGCTTGTCCTGCCGCAGCTTCATGCGCATGGGGAGCAGCTTCAGCATCTACGGACTGACGAGTTTGGGTTCTGGCTGCTCTTTGCTCGACTACTTTTGCTGCGGGTCGAGTTTGAGCGTTCGCTCACTCGCGCGGTGCGGATCGACTTTGTCCGTGTACGGAATGTCGAGATTTGCGTCCAGCATTTCCGTGCTAGACTTCGTGCACTTCGGCAGCGGATTCAGTGTGCGCTCCATGTTCCGCCTCGGCAGCTCTTTGTCCGTCTATGGCATGGCGTACATCGGCAGCACCCTTTCCCTCCTGGACTTGATGCAGGCGGGGAGCGCGATCTCGTGCCGTTCGTTCGCTCGGTGCGGGTCCGCACTGTCGTTATACGGGCTCGCCAGACTGGGGTCCAACATGTCGATTTTCAGCCAGGTCAACCTCGGATCGGCGTTCAGTCTTCGTCGGTACATGCGCGTGGGATCTGCTTTGTCTGTGTACAGCCGGGTAAGGTTCGGGAGCTGCATGAGTGTCATGTACCAGGCGGAGCTCGGGTCGACTTTGTCGTTGCGGAATTTCGCCAGGGCCGGCTCGCTCGTATCCGTCTACGGCCGAACGATGTTGGGAGGAACTGAACCAACGGGGCTCGCGATGTTCTCGGTTTTGAACTGCGTGCACTTCGGGTCTATGTTCTCGGTGAGGAGCTTCTTGAAACTGGGGTCGACCTTGTCCATCTTCAGCCACGTGCGGGCGGGATCGACGTTGTCGGTCCTCGACGCGGCGAACTTTGGGTCCGCGTTGTCTGTCCGCGCGTTCATCCGCTCACAATCCACCGTGTCGATCTTCGGACAAGTAAGGCTCGGTTCGCGGTTTTCCGTGCTGGACCACCTCCACATGGGTTCGACCTTCTCGATTCGCAGCTTTCTCCGGTGTGGCAGCGCTACGAGCGTGATGGACTTCGTGAACTTCGGCTCGACGTTGTCTCTCCGGGAATACGCAAGGTGCGGCTCGGTTTTGTCCGTGTTCTCGCAGTGGAGGATGGGAAGCTCTTTATCCTTGTTGGATTGCAGCAGTTTATCCTCCGCCTTGTCCATCCGTGGTTTCATGCGCGCCGGATCGGCGTGTTCCCTGCTCGGGTTCTGCAAGATCAGTGGCGAGCACTGCTCAGCGTATGGTCGGCACCAGCTCGGGTCATCGCTTTCTTTACGTGCTTACACGCGGATGGCGTCGGCGTTCTCGCTGTTCGGCGGCTGCAGGATCGGCAGCACGTTCTCGACGATGGACTACCTGCAGTGCGGCAGCTCGCAGTCGCTACGGAAGTTTATCCGCATGAGTTCTGCTTGCTCCGTGTACGGGCGCATCAACATGCACAGCGGGTTCTCCGTCTTGAACTTCGCGGCCTACGGGTCCGCAGTGAGTCTACGGGGGACAGTGCGTGTCGGTTCGATGTGTTCTGTGTTTGGGATGCTCCGTCAGCAGGGCTTCAGCTACTCGCTGTTGGAGCACAGCATGGTCGGATCCGCACTCTCACTCCGTGCCATCGCGAAGATGGGCAGCGCCACGCCGTCCGTGTTCGCTCTTGGTCGGTTCGGTGCGGCGTTCTCCATTCTGAACAGCGCGAATCTCGGGAGTTCACTTTCTCTGCGTGTGTTTGCGCAGAGTGGCGGGATCGTGTCCTTCTTCGACTTCCTGGCTCTCGGCAGTACGATGAGTCTGCGGCAAATGGTCAAGTTCGGATCCCGGGTTTCGTTGTTCGGCAGGATTCAGATGGGCAACGCGTTGTCGACGCTAAGTTCGGTCCACGTCGGGTCTGCATTGTCCGTCCGGCGGTTCATGCGGTGCGGGAGCGCTTTATCCCTGCTGGACTTCGTGCACCAGGGCAGTGCGCTGTCTTTGCGGTTAACCGCTAGAATCGGTTCGACGATTTCCCTGGAGAGCCGGCTCCGGTTAGGTGGGGAAGCACAGCTCAGTACCTTCAACGCGATCACGCTCGCCAGCACTTTGTCGCTCCGCGGCTTCAACCGCGTAGGGTCAACTGTGTCGGTTTTTTCCCAAGTCCGGTTCGGCAGTTGTCTGTCGACATTGAGCTCGCAGCAGCTCGGGTCCGCAATCAGCATCCGGGCGTACACGAGAATGGGCTCCGTGTGCAGCTGCTGCGGCTTATTCCGGACGGGAAGTTCTCTTTCCATCCTGGACTTCGCGGCGGTCGGGAGCACGATCTCCGTCCGGGGCATGACAAGTCTTGGCTCCTGCTTCTCCGTCTACGCACCGATTGTGAAAGATCAGGGGCTGTCGATGCTGAACTTCTTTGAGCTCGGATCGTCCTTGTCCCTCCGCAGCGTCGTCCGCTGCGGACACAACGTATCCACCTTCGACTTCATGAACATGGGTTCGGCCTGCTCGCTCCGCAACTACTTGCGGATCAGCAGTGCCTTATCTATCTTCGGTGCGTTCCGGGGCGGGACTTCCACCTCGATTCTGAACTTCCTGAACCTCGGGAGTAGTTTGAGTCTGCGGTCGATCATCCGGGTCGGTTCCAGCTTGTCGGTCTTCGACGCGACAAGAGTTGCGAGCACGATCTCCGTGTTGGATTACTTCCAGATGGGCAGCTCTTTATCTCTCCGCGGGTACTGCAGAATGTCGTCGACGTTCTCGGTTTTCAGCACGACGAGAACCGGCTCTGATGTGTCCATGATGAATTTCATGACTCTCGGTAGTTCCATCTCGATCCGCGGCGGCTGGCGGTGCGCGGAAACGCTGTCCATCTACAGCCAACTGCGGTTCGGCAGCACGCTCTCCGTGTTAACTTCCGTTTTGCTCGGCAGCAACTTGTCGGTCCGAGCAGTGGCCCGCCTCGGCAGCTCCATCTCCATCCGGACGAACGTGCGGTTTGCGGACTCGATGTCGGTTTTAGCCCAGGTGACGGTTGGGTCTGGACTCTCACTTCGGAAGTACACAAGGTGTGGATCCACTTTGTCCGTGTTCACGCGGGCGCGCGTGGCGGAACATTTGTCCATCATCCAACACGTGGATTTAGGGAGCCAACTGTCGTTAAGGGCAAGACCAAGGCTAGGGTGCAGCATGTCCACGTTTGACTACGTAAACCTCGGCTCTTGTTTTTCCCTTCGCGGCGCCACCAAGCTCGGGTCCACCATGTCCGTCATCCGCGCCATGCGGTTCGGCGACAACATGTCCGTGCTGGAGTTCTGCAACCTGGCGTCCACCTTGTCTGTCCGCGCCTACCAGCGGGCCGGGAGCACGTTCAGTCTGCTCACCCGCGTGAACCTCGGGGAGAAATTATCCGTGATTGACTACATGCAACTGGGCTCCGTGATCAGTCTCCGAAGCTACGCCAAGATGGGCTCGGTCATGTCGGTCTTCCAGAAGTTCCGCATTTCCGGGAGCTGCAGTTTGCTGGACTTTTTGAACCTCGCGTCTTCTATATCCGTGAGGATGGCAGTCCCGTTTGGAAACCGGGTTTCGGTCCTGGACGTGACCCACTTCGGCAGCTCGCTGTCCATGCGGTCCTACATCCGGCTAGGGTCGACGTGTAGTATCACCGATCGGATCATCACACGGAAGCACTTTTCCGTGCTGGACCAGGGCGCTCTTGGTTCGAGTCTGTCGCTTCGGCAGTGCTTGAACCTGCCGGACTCTGCGTCGGTCTGCAGCTACTTCTTCCTCGGTTCGTCTTTGTCCCTCCGGAACTACTTCCGGATCGGCAGTTCGATGTCGCTGTTCAACAATTTGAGACTGGGAAGCTCTCTGTCCGTCTGCGACGCGGTCAACTTCGGGTCGGAACTGTCCCTCCGGAGTGTGACGAGGATCAGTCATAGAGCCTCCGTCTTCGAGACTCTGTTCCTCGCGAGCTCGTACTCGCTGCGGGCGGCGATGCAGATGGGGTCAACCCTGTCGATCTTCAGCATGGCAAGGTGTGGGAGCAGCATGTCGATGTTGGACATCTGCCAGCAATCCAGTAGCTTATCCTTGCGGAACACCCTGCGAGTCGGCAGTTCCTTGTCTGTTCTCCGGAAGACGCACATCGGAAACGAGGTCTCGGTGTTGGACGCACTGCAATTATCCTCCAGCTTCTCTTTGCGTGGGCACGTGCGGTGCGGTAGCGATCTGTCCATCCTGAACTTCATCCAGTTCGGGTCCGGTTTATCCCTTCGCCACCTCGCGAGGTGCGGGTCCAGGACGAGCTTTGTCGAGTTTCTGGAGCTCGGGTCCAGTTTCTCGTTGCGCTGTGTCTTCCGACAAAACAGCCAGATGTCGCTGTTCAACCGGATGCGCATGGGGAGTCAATTGTCCGTGCTGGATTCAGTTCTCGGCGGTAGTGCTCTGTCGATCCGGAGTTACATGCGGTTCGGCAGTTGCTTCTCGATCTACGGGCAGGGCAGATCCGGCTCGACCGTTTCGATTCTGGACTTTTCCCAGTGCGGATCATCTTTGTCCCTGCGCGCCTACATGCGGCTCGGCAGCGAATTTTCCGTGTTTTCCCAACAGCGGTTCGGCAGCAGCATCTCCCTGCTCGACTTCTCGCACTGCGGGTCCGCGGTCTCGCTCCGGTGCGTGCGACCGCTGGGGAGCAGCTGGTCCGTTTTTTCAAGGCTGAAGTGCGGTTCGACGTTGTCGATGGTGGATTACCTGGGTCTTGGTTCCACTCTCTCCGTCCGCGCGCGCGTCCGGCTGGGCGCAAGATTGTCGGTGTACGATAGAGTGAGCTTCGGTTCCTCCCTCTCTCTCCGGTCGGCGTTTCGCCTCGGATCTTCTCTATCCATGTTCGACGGGCAGATGCGGTTGCACGGCACGTTGTCCATCGTGGACTTCGCCTACTGCGGCAGCACGCTGTCAGTAAGGGAGAGGACCAGCTTCGGCAGCGCGATCTCCATGTTCGATTACTTCCACTTAGGCTCCACGATCTCTCTGCGGGGTGTGCTTCGTCTGGGATCTGCAATGACGGTCCGGAACATTGTGAAGTTCGGTGGCGTGCCGTCCGTCTGCGGGTACTTCGAGCTCGGATCGACTTTATCCGTCCGCTCGTACATGCGGTGCGGCTCTGTCATGTCGTTGTTCAGCCGGTGGGCGATTGGATCCGCTTGCTCGGTGTTGGATGCGGTCTACGCCGGGTCTTCCCTCACGATCCGGCACTACATGCGCGCGGGAAGTGGTTTGTCCCTCCTCGGCCGGATCAACGTCCCGGGCCCCGCGCCGAGTGTGTTGGATTACATGGAACTGGGGTCGACGTTATCGCTCAGACAGTACACGCGACTCGGTTCCACCTTCTCGATCTTCGGCAACACGCGAGTCGCGGTGACGGCATCCGCGTTAGACTATACGAACTTTGGTTCCAGCATGTCCGTGCGAGCCAGAACCATGCTCGGAAGCGGGCTTTCCATCTTCGGGGCGCTCCGCATGGGGACGCGCATGTCGCTGGCGATGAGCCAGGAACTCGGGTCAACGCTGTCTTTGCGGGGGGTTGCAAGGATGGGTAGTGGTATGTCAATCTACAGCAGATTGACCACCGGATCCAACATCTCAGTGTTGGATTTTGTCAACTTCGCGTCCGCGTTCTCTTTGAGAAGCGTGATGAAGTTCGGCTCCACACTGTCGGTGATCGCCAGCATGAACCTCGGCTGCAGCTTGTCTGTTTTAGACTCCACTGGTGTCGGGGAAGAACTGTCGATCAGGAACATGGCAAGATGTGGCACCTACATCTCTGTCTTCGACTTCCTGTCCATCGGCTCCACTCTGTCCATCCGCCGCTATGTCCGCGCCGGTAGCGGTTTGTCCGTCTACAGCCGGTATAAAACCGGCGACTCTTTATCCATCCTGAACTTCGTCCACCTAGGTTCCGGAGCGTCCGTCCGCGGGTTCTGCCGCATCGGCTCGACGCTGTCCGTTTCTCGGTGCACGTTTCTCGGTGAGGGTCTGTCCGGCTACTCCGCGCTGCACTTCGGGTCGACGACGAGCTTACGGGCGTTTGCCAGGATGGGCAGCAACTGCAGCATTTTCAGCGCCGCGACGCTCGGATCGAGTTACAGTGTGTTGGACTCCGCCTTCCACGGAAGTTCTCTCTCCCTGCGCGCGTGCACGCGGATGGGCAGCAACTTCTCCATGTTCAGCAAGGTGGTCATGAGCAGCTGCATGTCCGTGTTGGATTGGTTTACCCTCGGCTCCTCTCTATCCGTCCGGACCTACTGCCGGTTCGGTAGTCGCTGCAGTTTGTTCGGCGACTTCCGGTTCGGCGGCCCCAGCGGCACCGGGATCTCCACCTTCGACTACATGAACCTCGGTTCCGCGATGTCCATGCGGTTGATCGGGAAGATGGGCAGCAATTTGAGTCTGTTCTCCTATTGCAGACTCGGCTCCACGATTTCCACCTGCGACTTCATGACGATGGGCTCCTCGTTGTCCATTCGCGCGATGCCGCGGTTCGGATCCCCGGTGTCCGTGCTGGACTTCGTCTACATCGGCAGCACCATGTCCATGCGCGAGGCGAACCGGCTCGGGTCCAACATCTCGATCTTCAGCCGAGTGAGGTGTAGTGAGGGCGGAAATTTATCCGTCCTCGACTACGTGACGCTCGCGAGTTCTATGTCGCTGCGGCACTTCGGGCGGTGCGGGGGGCAATTGTCGATTTGTCAGTTTGCGCAGATGGGGTCCGGGATTTCTCTCCGGTCGTTCTGCCGACTCGGATCGACACTGTCCTTCGCGGGAAAATTGATGGGCGGATCCTTTTCGATCATTGACCACACCACCACTGGCTCAGCGTTCAGTATTCGTGGGTTCGCGCGCCTCGCGTCCGGCTTATCGATCCACGGCCAGGTCCGGGTCGGGTCGGCGTTTTCCCTGCTGGACTTCTCGAACTGCGGGGCGGAATTGTCGGTGCGCAGGAGAACCCGGATTGGCGAATACTTATCCGTGTTTGACGCGGCGACAATCGGATCCACTTTGTCCATCCGGTCGTTCCAGTCTCTCGGAAGTAACTTCAGCTGCTTCGGGCACATGATGATCGGCTCGGCGATTTCGACGCTGAACTTCTACCACGTCGGATCCTCGCTGTCCGTGAGGCAATTCGTCAGCTGCGGAAAAAACTTCTCGATCTTCGACTTCGCGTCGTGTTCTTCGAATCTGTCCCTGCGCGCCTACGTGCGGTGCGGCAGCTTGTTGTCTGTCGCGAACGGGGCGAAAGGAAGATTTGGCGCCCACGTTTCCATCCTCGATCGCGCGCACTTCGGGAGCTCCATGTCGATGCGCGTGGTCGCGAGAATGGGATCCTCGTTCTCCCTGTTCGGTTGGACGCGATTGGGATCCAGCTTATCCGTTCTCGATGCGTCCTGTCTGGGGTCGAATTTGTCCCTCCGGAACTATATCCGGATGGGCTCCCGGGCGAGCATCTTCGGCTGTGGCATCGTCGCGAGCAGCTGCTCGTTGCTCGACGCGGTGATTCTCGGGTCTACAATTTCCGTACGGCAGGTCGCCCGGCTGTCGTCTTCCTTCAGCACGTTTGCGAAAGTCCGAGCGGGCAGCGGCGCTTGTTCACTCCTGGACGCGATGCTGCTCGGTAGCACACTGTCCCTCCGCGGCTACAGCCGTCTGGGGTCGACGCTGTCGGTTTGCAACGCCTACAGGGGCGGCGGCATGTTCTCCGTGTTGGATCGCGTGTCCCTCGGGTCGACGTTGTCCCTCCGGAAGGGGGGGATGTGCGGGTCCAGATTGTCCATCTTCGACTACATTACCGGCAGCTCCAACATGTCCATCCGCAGCTACAGCAGGTTAGGGTCGCGTCTCTCCATGTTCGGCGAGATGCGGGCGAATAATTGCGTGTCGGTCTTGGACTCGGTGCATTTGGCTTCAGCCATGTCGCTGCGGTCATATGTCAGGCTCGGCAGCTCCTTCTCCGTTATGGGTTCCGCGGGGATAAACGGCGGGGGTTGTTCCGCTATGGAATTCCTCACATTAGGTAGCAGTCTCTCCATCCGTGCGGGCGTTTCTCGTTTCGGCGACGGAATTTCTATGTTGGACATGGTCCGCCTCGGGAGCACACTGTCCCTCCGGGGGACCGGGAGATTCGGGTCCAGTTTGTCCATCTTCGGCGGCATGCGGTTCACCTCGTCCCTGTCGATGCTCAACGCGTTCGAATGCGGTTCAGTGTTGTCCCTGAGGAACTACGCGCGTTGCGGCTCGCAGCTGTCATTGTGCAACGGATTTCGGGTCGGAAGTGCGCTGTCCGTGTTAAACCACGTCCTTTGCGGATCTAGCTTATCAATTCGTGCGTTCACGCGAACGGAGCGGGTTTCCGTGTTTGCCTTCACTAGTGCAGGGTCTGCGATGTCGCTACGGGGGATTAGTCGGATGGGGAGTAACGTTTCCGTCTTCAAATCCGTCATGTTCGGCAAAGCGCTCTCCACGCTCGCCTACCAGGCACTTGGCTCCAGCTGTTCCCTTCGCGCCTTTTCCCAATGCACGAAGGCCTGCAGCGTGTTGGACTTCATGGCGGTCGGCAGTTCAACTTCTGTTCGGAATTTCCTGAAAATCGGATCGGCGTTTTCCCTCTACCGCCAGGGCCTGCTCCAGAAAGTCTCCGTGCTCGATGCGGCCTGCATCGGCAGCACGCTTTCCGTCCGGGGCGGGTTTGTGCAACTCGGGGAGCGGTTCAGCATGATCGACTACTTCGCCGTCGGCAGTGCGATTTCGATCCGAGGGATGTTGCGCGCGGGCAGCACGTTCTCGCTTTTCACCAAGTGCTGCCTCGGGTTGCACTTAAGCATTCTCGACAATTCCGAACTCGGATCGTCCCTTTCGTTACGGTCCTTCACGCGGCAAGGGTGCAGCATGAGTGCGTTGGACGCGACTTTTCTCGGATCCGCGATTTCGATGCGGTCGCAAGCGAAGCTGGGATCGACGCTGTCCATGTTCAACATGAGCAGACTGGGCAACGTTTTGTCCGTTCTATCCCACCTACATCTCGGGTCCTCCATGTCTGCGCGCGCAACGTTCCGGAGTGGCCACAAGTTTTCCGTGTTCGACCAGTTTCTGCTCGGAAGCTCGTTGTCCGTCCGGGCGTACGTGCGGTTCGGTAGCAATTGCAGCTTCTTCGGAACGTCGAAGATCAACAACGCAAACTCCGTGCTGGACTACCTGAAGCTCGGATCCAGCTGTTCCGTCAGGAGTTTTGGACGGTTTGGAGAATCTTTATCCGTGTTCAACTTCGTTGAGTTCGGCAGCACATTGTCCCTGCGGTCCTACATGCGGATTGGTTCCCACTTCTCCGTGTTCGGGCGCACCGACGGCGGCCACCAAGTGTCCTGCTTCGGCTACATGCACTGCGGGTCGAGCTTCTCCGTCCGAAGGTTTGCGCGCGCGAACGAGGGCGTTTCGCTGATTCAGTTCCTGCGCGTCGGATCGGTGGTGTCTCTCCGGTCTGTGATCCGCATGCAGTCGAACGTCAGCGTGTTCAGCCGGCTCAGATTAGGCAGTGGGTTGTCGATGCTGGATGCGACCAATCTCGGGAGCAGCCTGTCCGTGCGCAGCTACGTGCGACTGGCGTCCACCTTCTCGCTGTACGGGCTGAAACCGGAAAAGGCGCTGTTTTCCGCGCATTTGTCAATCTTCGACGCGGTGAGTTTAGGTTCCAGCTTGAGTTGTCGCATGGTAACGAAGGTGCAACCAAGGGCATCGGTGCTGGACTACTGCGAACTCGGATCGGTGATCAGTTTAAGAGCGACACAGCGAATCGGGTCCACCCTCTCCGTCTTCGCCCGCGCGATCACCAGTCACCAATTGTCCGTGATTGACAGCCACTGCTTCGGCAGTGCGCTCAGTCTCCGGTCTTGCGTTCGCTTAGCGTCCACCTGCAGTGTGGTCGGCCACGTTCGGTTGGGCTCGTGCACTTCTATTTTGCAGCACGCGCACTTCGGGTCGTCGCTGTCGATCCGCGGGGTGCAGCGCCTGGCGAAATCTGTGTCCGTCCTCAGCTTTGTGCAACTCGGCTCTGCCGTCTCGCTCCGGAACGTGGTCCGGGTCGGGAGCACGTGCTCGGTGTTCGGTGCGGCGACCGCGGCGCACCAGATCTCGGTGGCCTACCAGATGGAGATGGGAAGCAGTCTGAGTCTGCGCAAGTTCACGCGGTTCGGCAGTTCATTGTCCGCCTTGAGCTTCATCGAGCTGGCGTCCAACTGCTCCTTAAGGAATTACATGCGGATCGGGTCCAGTCTGTCCGTGTTTGGCGCGCGGATCGATCTGGCGGCGAACTTGTCCGTCTTGGACAGCATGTTCATGGGATCGGCTTTATCCCTCCGCGATACTAAACGTGTTGGTTCCCCCTTCTCGATGATCGACTTCTCGCACGTGGGGTCCGCTTTATCACTCCGTGCGTACGCGCGACTGGGATCGGCCTTCTCGCTGCAAAGCATCGCCCGCTGCGGCGGCACGGTTTCGGTGTTAGCGGAAGTCAGCGTCGGCAGCACGCTCTCGTTACGCAGCTACGGTCGGTTCGGCGGCAGAATGAGTGTGCTGGACTACCTGCACTGCGGGTCTAGTCTCTCCCTCCGGGCGTACACCCGGATCGGGTCGGCGTTGTCGATCGGGACGGGGCCGGCGAAGGAAAGGAATGTCGTTTACGGGAAGCTTTCTGTTCTCGATTTCCTGACCCTCGGAAGCTCGATTTCGGTCCGGCAAGCGGTCAGAATTGCCGGCTCGGTCTCTGTCATAGATTCAACCATCCTCGGCAGCTCGCTCTCGATCCGGCGCATGGCGCACGCGGGCAAAGGCGGCTTGTCCGTCTTGGACTTCGTCAGCGTCTCGTCCGGTGTCAGCATGCGGGCAGCCTGTCGGTTCGGCAGCGGCATCAGCATCTTCAGCCAGTTGCGCGTCGGGGGGAGTTTGTCCGTCTTGCGGCACGGGGAGTTTGCCAGTTCGTTATCGTTGCGAACGTACACGCGATTAGGCAGCAGCTTGTCCTGTAGCGGCATTGGGGTGCGAACGGAATTGCTCGCGAAGGTCTCCATCGTGGATAAGTGCCACTTTGGCTCCACCATCAGCCTTCGCAGCTGGGCCCGGTGCAGTTCGAACGTGTCGACGTTGTTCTACTCGCATCTCGGAAGTGCGTTGTCCATTCGTGCGTACGCGCGTATCGGATCGACGTTGTCCGTCTGCGGGCAGCACTCCCGCGTCACGTGCATGACGTCGATTCTGGACCAGACCGCCCTCTCCAGCTCCCTCTCCCTGCGGCAGGCGGCACGTGTTGGCGCGAAATTATCCGTTTTACAGTTCGCCCACTTCGGCAGCAGTTTGTCCCTACGGTCCTCCGCCTACGCCTGCAGCCACTGCTCGATTCTGTCCTTCGCGTATTTATCCAGTTCCATCTCTGTCAGGAATTTTGCCCGAGTTGGTTCTGGCCTCTCCGCACACGCGGTCTCCGGCCGCGCGCACGGGACTTTATCGCTTTTAAGTCACATGGAGATCGGCAGCAGCATGAGTATCAGGAATAACGTGAAGATCGGGAAGAGTCTTTCGCTCTTAGACTACGCGGTCTTAGGTTCCTCCTGCTCCGTGCGGTCACACGTCCAGATCGGCCGAAGTTTGTCCATCCTGACCTTCGGGAACTGCGGATCCTCGTTGAGCTTAAGGCACGTGGTCCGGCTCTCCTCCGGGCTCTCCATCTACGGGACCTTCAAAGCGGATCACGGGTGCGGCGGGACAAGAATGTCCGTCACAGCATTGTGTCAGCTCGCGTCGTCGCTGTCCGTCCGGAGTTGCACGCAGATCTCGAATGCGGTGTCCTGTCTGGGCTTTTCCACACTGTCCTCCTCGATCAGTCTGCGCCGGTTCTCGCGCCTCGGCTCCGCGATCTCGGTGTATGATTCCAGTAGGGTACACGGTCGGATGAGCGTCACGGACATGCTGCATTTAGGGAGTACTTTGTCCATCCGGGCTAATAGTTTGCTGGGGTGCAGCGTCAGCTTGGTCGATTACCTCCTCCTCGCGTCCTCTCTCTCCATCCGGAACTTCGCGCGCATGTCGGATTCCATCAGTGCCGTCGGGATGCTCCGCGCGGGGTCTTTCTCCGTGCTGGACCGGATCGAGATGAGCTCGACCTGCAGTCTCCGCAACCTGATCCGGCTAGGTTCCAGTATTTCCACCGTCGGCGCGGGCGCGAAGCTGTACGGGTTGTGCGGAAAGGACCTGTCCGTCATGAACTACGTCAGCCTTGGGTCGTCCATCAGTTTGCGACGGTACGCGAGACTGGGTGACAGCCTGTCCGCCTACGACTTCCTGAACCTGGGCAGCTCGTTGTCCGTGCGCGTGTGCGCGAAGGTCGGGTCGGCGTTCTCGGTGTTCAGTAGCATCCGGGGGAACAGCTTCAGCGTGTTGGATTTTTTGAAACTGGGGTCCGCGATCTCGTGTCGCGCGTTAGCCGCCAACGGCTCCGGCTGCAGTCTGTACGGCAGGTTTAAGACCGCCGCGTCATTGTCCGTCCTGCAGCACAAGTTTGTCGGCAGCTGTTTGAGTCTGCGGTCGTTTGGCCGCCTCGGCTCCGGCATGTCGGTGATGGGCAGCGGCACGATGAGTGCGAAGACGTCGGTGTTGGACTACTTCTCCATCGGCTCCACTTTATCAGTCCGCACCTACGCCCGGTGCGGGTCCGCCGTCAGTCTGTTCGCGTCGACGGTGCAGTGCGGCTCGACGTTATCCATCCTCGGGAACATCGATGTCGGGTCTAACCTGTCCATCCGCGGGATGTTGCGGAAGGGAAGCAGTCTGTCCATCTTCGGCCAGAGTTTCCTCAGTTCCAACATGTTTTCCGCTCTCGACAGCTTCTGCCTCGGCAGCTCGTTGTCCCTGCGCGCGTACACGCGGATCAGCAGCTCCGTGTCCATCTTCGGCGCCATGAAGCGGTCCGCAACGGACACGCCGGTGTCCGTGTTGGATGCGAGTATGCTGGGTTCTGCTCTGTCCGTCCGGGCGTTTGTGCGATTGGGCTCCAGTCTCTCCGTGAAGAACCTGATCCTGTTCAGCCACGACTTCAGCTTGACGCACGCGATGTTTTGCGCGAGCAGTATGTCGCTCAGGTCCTTAGCGAGAGTCGGTTCCTATTTCTCCGTATTCGGACGAACCAATCTCGGCGACAGCCTGTCCATGCTGGGTGCCCACACCGCGGGAAGCGCCTTATCCCTCCGTGCGTACTCGCGCATCGGGAGCGGATTCTCCGTCCACAGCGGTGCGAGAGTAGTAGGAGACGGCCGGTTCTCGATCATGGACTACTTGAAGTGCGGCTCCAGTCTGTCCATCCGCAGTACCGGCATTCTCAACTGCTCATCCATCTTCTCCCCGGTCATGCTCGGAAGCTCTCTGAGTCTCCGCGCGCTGGCAAGGTGCGGATCCAGCTTATCCGCTCTCACGGCGGTGAAGCTCGGGGGCAGCTTCTCGGTTTTAGATGCGGTCACGTACGGATCGTCCTTATCCATGCGGTCCTTCAGCCGGCTCGGCCACGACTTTTCATGCAGCGGCTGCTTGAACGGGGTGGGGAGCATCACGTTCCTCTCCCTCTTCGAGTTCTTCGAGATGGGAAGTTCGCTTTCCATCCGCGGCGTGAACCGCATGGGGAGTCGAGTGTCTGTCTTCGACTTCATGCAGATCGGCTCCGCGATGTCCGTCCGCGCGTTCTCGCGCTGCGGTTCCGCGCTGAGTGTCGCCACCTCGGGCACGGTGTGCGGGGAGCGATTGGATGTGACGAACACGTTGTCTGTCGGCACGTATAGCCGTATTGGATCGGAAATGAGCATTTACGGAGCTTTGAATCTGTCGAGTTCAATATCGCTTCGCGCGAACGCAAAAATGGGGTCCATGTCGATCCTTGCGTTCTGCCAGATGGGATCGTCGCTTTCGATCCGGTACTTCTCCAGAGTAGGCAGTGGCGTTTCCGTCATCGGGAAAAACACGCGTGCGAACAACGCCTTCAGCGTGTTCTCCCAGACTGAGATGGGATCAGCGCTCTCCCTGCGCACCATGTCGTCCTTCGCGAACAAGATGTCGATTCTCGACTGCATGAATCTCGGGTCCACGCTCTCAACCCGCACGTTTGTCCGCATCGGCAGCGGCTGCTCGCTGATGGGCCTGTTCCGCCCGGGCAGCTGCGGCGCGACCTCCGTGATCAACTGTGTCCACCTGGGGTCGACGTTGTCCATGCGGCAGATGGGCCATTTGGGTTTGGGAGGCCTCTCCGTGATCTCCTTCTACGATCTCGGTTCGCAGCTCTCGCTCCGCACCACCGCGAAGATCTCGAGCTGTCTTTCGATTTACAGCAGCGGGCACGGCAGGATCGGGCTAAAAACCTCCGTGATGGATTTCATGCAGATCGGCTCCTCCTGTTCCATCCGGGCTTTTACCCGCGTCAGCTCACAATTCTCCCTGCTCGACAGTGTCACCGTCGGCTCTAGTGTCTCTGTACGCAGCTTCACGCGGTTCGGCTCCGCGATCTCCGTGCACGGCCAGTTCGCGACCAAGAAGCTGGGCATCGGCATTTCCGTCTTCGACCAGCTCACGATGGCGAGCTCGCTCTCCTTGCGGGGAAGAGGGTACGCGGGGAGTACGGTTAGCGTGTTCGATTTCCTGAACCTCGCTTCCGGCTTGTCGGTCCGGAAAATCGCGAAGTTTGGCAGCAGTGTCTCAGTCGTGGATGCGATATACTTGGGCTCCAACCTCTCCCTCCGGTCTACCGGCCGGTTCGGGTGCGCGTTGTCCACGCTCTTGTTCTCGAGCTTCGGTTCCAGCTTGTCGATCCGGAACTACACACGCATCGGGTCCACCGCCTCCTGCTTCGGGCGAACCGCAATCGGCAGCATCGTGCAACTCAGCGTCATGGGCTACGGACATTTAGCGTCTGGGTTGTCCATCCGGGCCTTCGCGCAGCTGAGCAAGGGCGTTTCCGTGTTGGACGCGATGACCATGAGCAGCTCCTGTTCTTTGAGACAGTATGCCCGCTGCGGCAGCGGCTTCAGTCTGTTCTCCTGCGGCCGACTCGGAGCGTCTGCTTCGGTCCTCAGCTTCGTGCAGCTCGCGTCGCAACTGTCGGTTAGGTCGCATGCTACCTATGGACGGTACGGGTTCTCCGTGTTGGACTGTTTATCGATGAGTTCCTCTTTATCGCTCAGAACATACACGCGGGTCGGCAGCGGTTGCAGTGTTATGGGAAGGTTTGACACGGGCTCGATCTACCGCCTCTCCTGCGTGGATTATTTGAACCTCGGCAGTTCCCTCTCCATTCGCAGCTTCTCGCGCGTGGACGCGAGTGTGAGCTTGCTGGGCATGATGGCGGTCTCTTCCGCTTTGTCCGTCCGCTCCGTTGGCCGGTTCGGCTCGTCGCTCTCCGTCGCTGGTGCGGCGCAAAGGACCATGCTAAAAGCGAACCTCTCCGTGCTTGACGCGTCGATTCTCGGGTCCAGCTTCTCGCTCAGAACCTTCGCGCGCATTGGCAGTGCGGTTTCCGTTCTCGGGTTTACGGACTTCGGAAGCAGTTTGTCCTTACGAAACTACGCAAGACTAGGGTCCACGTTGTCCGTTTTGACTAACCTCAAAGTCGGATCCGGGTTCAACGGCGCGTCTGTTCTGGACTACCAAGCGCTCGGATCGTCTTTGTCGGTCCGCTCCATGGTGGAGAGTCAGAACAACCGCGGGCTATCCATTCTCGATTACATGTCGATGGGGAGCACTCTTTCGATCCGCTCCCTCGTCCGGTTCGGAAGCTCATTATCCGTCGCGTCCGGAATCATTTTGAACGGGAGCCAGAACATGTCGGTGAAGCAGGGGGTTTTCATCCAGGGCGCAACCTCCGTGTTCGACTGCTGCAACCTCGGGAGCACCTTGTCTTTACGTGCGTACGCCCGACTGGGATCCGGTTTGAGTGTCGCGGGGTTATGTGCCTTTGGCTCCATGAGCTGGATGAGCGTGATGGAATTCAGCAACATCGGTTCCAGCGTGTCGCTCCGTTCCTTCGCGAATTTGGGCAGCAGTTGCAGCGCGTTGTCTTTCGGCACCTTTGGTAGCGCTTTGTCCATTCGGTCGTTTGTAAGAACCGCAGACAGATCCTCCATTCTCGACTTCCTCACGATGGCCTCGAGTTTGTCCCTGCGGAACTTCTGCCGAATCGGATCGGACTTGTCCGTCGCCGGGATTACCAGCAACATTGGCGGAATGCTTTCCGTCATTGGCTGCGCACACACGGGTTCGTCGCTCTCTCTCCGGGGGCGATTGATGGCGATCGGGAAAAACATGAGCGTTCTGAACATTTTGGAGCTCGGGTCGTCTGTCTCGTTACGTCAATACCTCCGCTGCGGAAGTGACGCATCGGTAATTGGTAGAACCGCGATTGGGAGCTGCCTCCGGCTCTCCGTGATCGACTTCATGCAAGTCGGGTCTGCGATGTCGGTCCGGCAAACGGCGCGGTTCGGCGCGAAAATGTCGATTTTGGATATGGTGAACTTGGGCTCGGCGCTCTCGTTAAGGGAGTACGCCAGGTTCGGATCCAGTTTGTCGATGTTCGGCGCTATGAAGGTCAGCCGGGACGCGTCGGTGTTGTCTCATGTACACATGGGATCTACCATGTCGCTCCGGATGTACGCGAGACTGGGAAGCGCCGTGTCTGTACTGAACTTTTCGCAGTTCGGTTCGTCCATGTCGATCCGGAACTACGTCAGGTTCGGATCTAGCTGCAGCTTGGTGCAGAGCTGGAAAATGGCCCTCGACTTGTCCGTGTTAGGCGCCACGGAACTCGGGAGCTCGCTGTCCATCAGAAGTTTCGTCCGTACCGGCAGTGTCACCAGTGTCCTGCATTATCTCGAGCTCGGAAGTTCCCTGTCGGTCAGACAGAACGGGCGGTTCAACAACAAGTTGTCTGTTTTAGATTGCTTGCACCTCGGGGAAGAACTATCCGTTCGGCAAGCCGCGCTCTGCGGCAGCTCAGCGTCGATCTTCAACTTCCTCGCTCTTGGCAGTGGACTGTCCGTCCGCGCGTACGCGCGCCTCGGGTCTAAGGCGTCTATCTGCGGTCTGATGAAGGTCGGTTCCGTCGCGGCCTTCAGCTTGACGGATACTGTGTCCGCAGGTTCGTCTCTATCCCTCAGAATGACGTCGAAGCTCGGGTCCTCCCTGTCGGTTTTGTCGAACCTCAGCATGGGCTCGTCCATCTCGCTAAGGAACTTCACCCGGTTAGGCTCCTCCGCCAGTTTGGCCGGTGCGGGTCTGAACAGCATGCGGGGGGCGCTGTCGGTCCTGCGGGAAGTCTCCGTTGGCAGCAGTTTGTCCATCCGTGCGTTCGCACGTACAGGTAGCTGCATGTCGGTGCTGGACTTCACCAGTCTCAGCTCGATGCTCAGCGTCAGAACGGTGTCCCGGCTCGGCAGTTCCTGCAGTGTGTACGTGGACGCCAGATTGGGTACGAAGGCATCCATCTTGGACCAAGCAACCTTAGGTTCCAGCCTGTCCATCCGCGGTATGGTTCGGGTCCCGGCGACAGCCAGCGTCTACGACTGCTTGTCGCTCGGCAGCTCATTGTCGCTCCGGGCGTTCGCGCGGTTCGGCAGCTCGGTGAGCGTGTTTGGGCTGACGAAAAACTACGGCAGTTGCTTCCGCCTGTCCGTGGTGGATTACTTGACGCTGGGCTCCTCCGTCTCCATCCGGGGCTGCCTGCGCGGATCACTTTTGAGTAGCTCGATGTTCGACTTCTTCACTTTAGGCAGCAGTTTGTCGCTCCGGAACTACCTGAGGCTCGGTTCGAGCGTATCTCTCCTCGGGTTGACGAAGACTGGCGGGAGTGTGCACTGCATGTCCGTGATGAATTTCGCGTGTCTCGGCTCCTCCCTGTCCGTCCGGTCCTTCGCGTCGTTCGGCTCCTCGGTTTCCGTTTTAAACCACATCAACTTCGGGTCCAGCATGTCCCTTCGGTGCTACGCGCGGTGCGGCAGCAGCCTGTCTTTGCAGGGCAAAGCGACGTTTCAATCCTCCAACAGTGTGATTGACTACGTGTCGTTCGGGTCCAGCTGCAGTTTGCGGTCGAGCGCGAAGCTGGGCAGCCGGATCTCGACGTTAGGGTTCACGAACCTCGGCTCCGCTCTGTCCATCCGGCAGTTTGGACGGTTCGGATCTTCCTTGTCTGCCACCGGCTTGCACACGCACGTGAACCCGAGGGTGAGTCTGTTGGAGCAAATCCAACTCGGCAGTTCCATGTCTTTACGTGCGTTCACTCGTTTCGGCTCTAGCGTATCTGTCCTGGACTTCCTCCATCTCGGCAGCACTGTATCGGTCCGAAACATGGTTCGCGTGGGGTCCGGATTCTCCGTCATCGGACTCTTCCGGCCGGGCTCGGTGTTGAAATTGTCCGTGATTGACATGATGCAGTTAGGCAGCTCGGTGTCGGTCCGATCTACCACCAGACTCTCGTCCGGCTTCAGCCTCTTGCAGTTCGTCCAGCTCGGGTCCAGTTTATCCATTCGCAGCCACGTTTACGCGGGCATAAGGGCGAGTGTCATGGACTGCATGGCCTTGGGAAGCACGCTGTCGATCCGTGCCGCAGTGCGGCTCGGGTCGGGTGTTTCCGCGTTCGGGTTGTCCCGATGTGGAAGTATCATTTTGACTTCGATTTACGACACGGCGCTTCTCGGATCGTCATTATCTGTCCGGGGGGTCACGAAGTTCGGGTCTTCCTGCTCCTTCTGCGACTACCTCGGATTAGGGTCGACTTTGTCCCTCCGGACGTTCGCGCGGTTCGGCTCCGGCCTGTCCGCGAAGGGCGCGATCGAGTGCGGCAGCGTGATGCGGACGTCTGTTCTGGACTTCTTAACCCTCGGGAGCAGTATTTCGGTCCGATCCCACATCCGGATGTCAGGCACGTTAAGTCTCCTCGACACGCTCGCTTTAGGTAGCCAGCTGTCCCTCCGCGCGGTGGCGCAACTCGCGTCGGCGTGCAGCGTGTTCCGCGGCCAGGCGTGCGGGGGAATATCGATGAGCGTGTTGGATTTCCTTCACATCGGCAGCACACTCTCCGTCCGGTCGAAGGTGAACTTGGGAGAAACAACGTCGCTGTTCTGCCACTTGTTGGTAGGGAGCTCTGTATCTATCCGCAGCTTCTCGCGGATGGGAAAAACCTTGTCCGTGTTGGATGCGGTGCACTTCGGATCCACGCTCTCCTTCCGCCAGTTCGCCAGACTCGGCTCCAGTCTGTCCGCAGCGGGGGTAACGGATTTGAGTCAGCAACTGTCCGTTCTTGACCACGTTGCACTCGGCTCCGCGTTCAGTTTGCGGAACTTCGGGAGAATTGGAAATGCGCTGTCGACTTTACAGTTTGTCCACCTCGGTAGCACGATTTCGCTGCGATCAACCGTCCGGAGTGGGAGCCGCCTGTCTTTGTTGGACAATTTGGAGCTCGGTTCGTCCATGTCTCTACGTGCAAATGCGCGCATCGGCTCGACCTTCAGCGTGCTTGGGAAAAGCCGGCATGGTATGCGGATTTCCTTGTTGGATTTTTTCCAGCTCGGGAGTTCGTTGTCCCTCCGGTCTTCCACCTTCTGCGGCAGCGCGATCAGTGTATTAGATGCGGCCCTTCTCGGCTCCACAGTCTCGCTCCGCAGCCAGATGCGGCTCGGTGGGTTGTACTGCAGCGTATTCGACGCGACCAGTTTAGGTTCCTCGCTCTCCATGCGGGCCAACGTCCGGTGCGGCAGTACTTTATCCGTGTTCGGTGCGGGCTGCGTGGGTAGTCTTACCAAACTCTCGATCATCGGCGCCACTGCGATGGCCAGCTCGCTGAGTCTGAGACACGTTGCCCAGATGGGGAGTCGCTGCTCGGTTTTGGACTTCCTCTCAATCGGATCTTCTATCAGCGTCCGCGCGGCAACAAAGCTGGGCTCGACCTTCTCGATCTTCACGTTGAAAAGCAAGAACGCGGTTCTCGGTGGGGCGATGAGCGTCTTGGACGTTCTGGAACTCGGCTCGTCCTTCTCCGTCAGAAGTATGCAGAAGTGCGGCAGCCGATTTTCCGCCCTGGACTTTCTGCAGCTCGGGTCCTCCATGAGCATCCGCAATTACCTCCGCCTCGGCTCCGGCTTCTCCATGAGCGGCCAGATGAAGATGCTGGGCAGTTGTCTGACGTGTTCTGTGTTGGACGCGACGCAGCTCGGGAGTTCCTTGTCCGTCAGAGGGAGATCAAGATTCGGCTCTACCGTTTCCATGTACGACGCTTTTCTCATGGGATCATCTCTCTCCCTCCGCAGTTACGCCAGAACGGGCAGCGGGTTATCCCTCACCGGGTTTTCCTTCGTCAACAGCTGCATGTCGGTGTTGGAGCAGGTCGTCTTCGGGTCCACGATGTCGCTGCGCACGTTCGGAAGGTTTGCGGGGCAGATTTCCGTTTTCGACAGTGTTTCAGTCGGATCCTGTTTAAGTGTGCGCACATACTGCAGAATTGGATCTTCTCTATCCATCACCGGCTCGTCCCAGTGCGGCATCAAGTGCTCGGTTCTGGACCGCGCGCACCTCGGGTCGTCGATCAGTCTCCGGGCCTTCGGCCGAGCGGACTCAGGCATTTCGATTCTGAACTTCGGCAATTTCGGCTCTGCCTTGAGCATCCGCGCACTGACGCGGATCGGATCCGGCGTCTCCGTCCACGGGCAGATGAACGTGCTCGGCTCCTGTCTGCGTTTATCCGTCATCGACTGCATGAATCTGGGAAGTTCGCTGTCCGTGCGCACGCTCGCGCGGCAGCAGGCGTCGTGCAGTGTGCTGGACTGCTTCAACCTGGGAAGCTCCATGTCCGTACGCACGTTTACACGCATGGGGGAACAGGCTTCGATTCTCAGCTTCGTCGATTTAGGCAGCACGTTGTCTGTCCGAAGTCGGTCGAGAGTGAGCATGCGCTGCTCCACGTTTGACGCGGTCTCCCTCGGGTCGATGTTGTCCATCAGAAGCTTCGTCCGGGCCGGTTCCGGCTTATCCGTCTTCACAAACTACATGGCCGGCTCCTCGCTTTCCGTGCTAGACAGCACGCAGGTCGGGAGCTGCATGTCGGTCCGCGCCATGGCCCGACTGGGGTCGTACGTCAGTATTTTCGACTTCTTGGGGCTTGGTAGCGCGGTGTCGGTGCGGGCAGTTTCCAGACTCGGCTCTTCCACCTCCATCTTCGGCGAGTCGCGACTGGGCTCGAGACTGTCCGTTTTAAGTTTTATGACGATCGGTTCGACAACCAGTCTGCGGGCGCACGGGAAATTGGGCAGCCGCATGTCGGTCTTGGACTTCATGTCCATCGGCAGCTGTTTATCGCTTCGCTCAGTTGGCCGTTGCTCCTCCCAACTCTCGACCCTGCAGTATACCACCCTCGGCAGCTCGTTGTCGCTCCGGGTGTGCGGCAAGGTCGGCGAGAAAATTTCCCTCCTGGATTACAGCCACTTCGGGTCCTGCGTCTCAATCCGGCCATTAGTGCGTGTCGGCAGCGCTTTCTCGGTTGCGGGGACGTTTGCGGTCGGCTCGGCGTACAATTTGTCCGTCATGCACCAGGTGGAACTGGGGAGCAGCATGTCCATGCGCAGCTTCGGCCAGGCGGGCAAGAACTTGTCCATGCTCAACTTTGTCAACCTCGCCTCCGGGATTTCGCTCCGTGCGTTCACACGCGCCGGAAGCAGCGTGTCCTTGTTGTCAAGAGTGATTGCGACGGGCAAAGCGTCTCTATTGAACATGGTAACAACCGGCTCGGCGCTGTCCGTCCGGACCTATTGCCGGGTGGGGAGCGGTTTGTCGATCCTGGCGAAGGGCGTTGCGAGCGGTGCCGGGTTGTGCTCCGTGTTGGATAAGGTCACCTTCGGAAGCACTTTGTCTCTCCGCGGCGCGACGGTTAAATTTGGCCACCGACTGTCCGTGCTCGACCACCTCGCAATGGGTTCCGCCTTGTCTGTACGAAGCTTCGTGCAGGCGGGAAGCAGGTTTTCGTTGCTCGACATGTGTCAACTTGGATCCAGCTTGTCCCTCCGCGCCTGCGGCAGGATCGGGTCCGGATTGTCGATCATGAGCAACACCAGAGTCGGCTCCGTGTACAGGTTGTCCGTCGTGACCTCGACCATCCTCGCTTCCTCCTTATCCGTGCGGGGATTCGTGAAGGCGCACAGCGGCACAAGCATCCTCGGGTTCTTGCAACTCGGCAGCACCTTGTCCATTCGGGCAGTGACGCGAATCGGATCCGGTCTGTCTATCGGCGGACGGTCGCGGATCGACAGTACTTGCTCGGTTTTGCAGCAAATTGAGCTTGGCAGCTCCATGTCGTTGCGGAGTTCTGCGCGTCTCGGGTCAAAATTGTCGACATTATGCTTTGTCGCACTGGGTTCCAGTCTCAGCATTCGGTCCTACGCACGATTCGGCAGCGGTTTGTCCGCGCACGGCTTGCTCACTAGCACCGGATCGGTGTACCGGTTGTCCGTCATTGACCACCTACATCTCGGATCCAGCTTGAGCGTCCGCAACAAAGCCCGCGCCGGTCATCGAGTCTCCGCCTTGGGCTTCGTGCAGCTGGGGTCGAGCCTGTCTGTCCGTACCTTCGCGCGCCTGGGCAGCAAATGTTCGGTCGTCGGTTTGGAATCCATGGGCTCCTGCAAGTCCGTCTCCGTGATTGACTTTGTGCAGCTCGCCTCCTCGGTCAGCATGCGCAGCTTCTCGCGGATGGGGGCAGACCTCAGTATTCTCGATTCCGTCGTGTTCGGATCGAGCTTGAGTCTACGAGGAAGCTTCAAGAGCATGGGTTTGCACACGACAAGCTTGTTGAACTTCGTCACCCTGGGAAGTACGATTTCCGTCCGCCACTGCGGTTTATTGGGCTCGCGCGTCTCGGTCTTAGATCAGCTGAACCTCGGTAGCAGCATGAGCATTCGCAGCTTCTTGCGCAGTGGGTCCACGGTGTCCTGTCTTGGAAGCACCGTCTTCGGCGGACGATGCTCGGTCTTGAGCCAACTCGAACTCGGCAGCAGCTTTTCGCTAAGGCGGACTGCTAGAATGGGGAAATCGCTGTCCGTACTCGACGCGGTCTACCTCTCGTCCAGCTTGTCTCTCCGAGCGTATGTGAGAACTGGATCAACCTTATCCGTGATCGGCTTGACCAAGCTCGGCAGCTGCTGCAGACTGTCGATTCTGAACCAGGTCGAGCTGGGAAGCTCCATGTCGATGCGGCAGGTGATGCGTTTGAGCTCCAGCATTTCGATGTTCGACTACATGGCGCTCGGGTCCACCATTTCCCTCCGGGCGATCTCCCGCCTCGGCAGCACGGTCTCCGTCTTCGGAGCGAGTTCTAGGATCGGGGACTGTCTGTCCATCTTGGGGTCGGTTTCGCTTGGAAGCGCTCTGTCGTTACGAAGCATGTGCCGCCTGGCGGACTCCCTCTCCGTGTTCGACAACGTGGAGTTAGGAAGCAGTTTGTCTGTACGGAATGTGATCCGGTTCGCCGGCCGCTGCTCCGTCTTCGACCACTTCACCTGCGGGTCCAGCGTGTCGATCAGAGCGTTTGTACGCCTCGGAAGCTCGTTGTCCGTGATCCACAACACGCGCTGCTTCGGTTCCTGCTACCGCGCTTCGGTGGTGAGCTACCTGGCGCTGGGGAGCAGCATGAGCCTGCGCGGGGTGGCGCGGATGGGATCGACCTTGTCCGTGTTCGACTTCTGCGCATTGGGGTCCACCGTGTCGATTCGCGCGTATAACAGAATTGGCAGCGGGCTCTCCCTGTTCAACAAGGCTAGATTCGGGTCCGAGTTCAGTCTGCTTGATTCCATCACGCTGTCCTCATCTTGCAGTCTGCGCAGTAAAGCGCAGCTCGGCAGCACGTTCTCGCTATTGGACTACCTGAACATGGGAAGTTCCTGTAGCGTGCGGTGCCTGGCGAGACTCGGGTCTAGCCTCTCCCTCACCGGGAACTTTGAGCACAGCCGCGGAGAATTGTCGATTCTGGACTACGGCTTCACGGGTTCTGCTTTATCCGTCCGGTCGCACACGCGGATGGCGGCGACGTGCAGTGTCGTGGACATGACGATTCTCGGATCGAGTTTATCCTTGCGGAACTTCGTCAAGGTCGGAACATCTCTTTCTACCTTCGACTACTTCAACATCGGCAGCACGATTTCGCTCCGGTCCACCGCCAGATCGGGGAGTCAGGTGTCCGTCCTGAACTTCAGCAATTTGGGGTCATCTCTCTCCGTCCGGAACTACGCAAGACTCGGTCATTCACTCTCCGCGCTCGGACGGGCGGATCTGGGGAGTGTTTACCGGGTGAGTGTGATGGAGTGGACAACGGTTTCTTCCAATTTATCCCTCCGCAGCTTCGCGCGGTTCGCCGGCGAACCCTCGATTTTGGATACCTTCCACATGGGAAGCTCCCTGTCCCTCCGCGGGTACGTGCGGATCGCGAAGTCGATCTCCATTTGCGGACCGGAAGCTAGATTCCGCGGCGGCACCTCCGTCCTCGACATGTGCGCGATCGGGAGCAGTCTGTCTGTCAGAAGGATTCTTGAAGTCGGAACGAGATTTTCGGTGCTGAACTTCGCGCATTTAGCGAGTGGCGCGTCGATGCGCAACATGTGCCGGGTTGGTTCGAGCTGCAGTTTACTTGCGGTTGCGAGATTGTCAAGCTCGCTCTCCGTGATCGACAGCATTTTGCTCGGCAGCTCTTTATCCGTTCGCGCGCACGTGCGCTGCTCGATGGGCGCTTCTGCCTTGCACTTCGGGCACATCGGGTCGACGTTGTCACTCCGGAGTTTCATTCGTGTTGGATCGAACCTGTCCGTGAAGGGGTTGCTCCAGATCGGCAGCTGCAATCGGGCGTCCGTGATCGATTATCTCCATATGGGAAGCACGGTTAGTCTCCGTACGGTTGCTAGGTTCAGCAGCGCTATTTCCACCCTGAACTTCGTGTCCATCGGCAGCTCGTTATCCCTCCGGACCTTCACGCGACTCGGGTCGGCGTTCTCCGTCTTCAGCGAAGCGAACGCAGTCCGGTGCATGACGAGCTTTTCCGTGTTGGACGGCGTGTCTTTAGGGTCGGCTTTGTCCTTGCGGTCCTGCATGAAGGTCGGTAGCATGTGCAGCACCCTGAACATGGTGTTGCTCGGAAGCTCTTTGTCCGTGAGACAATACGCCCGCATCGGAAGCGGTCTGTCCACGAATGCACAAACCCGGTTTGGCGAGAAGATGAGCGTTTTGTCGTTCGCGAGCCTGGGCTCCAGCTTGTCCTTAAGGTCTAACATCCGTGGCGGCGCTGCCTTGTCGCTCGTGAACTTCTGCCACATGGGATCAAGCTTATCTGTCCGGTCGTTCGCCAGGTGCGGCTCGAGTTTGTCTGCCTTCGGGTTACATACCCACGGGTCGACCATGAAGATGAGTGTGATCCAGTATTTAACAATGGGTTCCAGCATCTCGATTCGGTCCTTCGTCAGAACCTCCTGTCGCGCCAGCGTCCTCGATTGCCTCCACATGGGATCCGCACTCTCCATCCGGACGTCCGCGCGCTGCGGCAGCAGTACCTCCGTGTTCGGCCGTTGTTTTGTGCAAAGTAGTAAAAGTACGTCCGTGCTCGCCTTTGTACATCTCGGCTCCAGCTTCTCGCTGCGCGGACAGAAGGTGAATTTCGGGAACACGATGTCCGTCTTGAATTTCAACAACTTGGGTAGTTCTCTTTCCATCCGGAAGTTCGCGCGAATCGGCTCCGGCTTGTCCTGCATCGGTAGCACGGCGATTGGGTCCTGCCAAAACTGCTCCGTCGTCAACTTCACAACTGCAGCGTCGACACTATCTCTCCGCAGCACGGGCAGACTCGGCGGCCCGCTGTCGTTATTGACCTTCACGCATTTGGCTTCCTCGGTCTCGGTAAGATCCGTCGGTAGATTGAGTTCCAGCTGCAGCGCACTCGGCTTGGCGAAGATGGAAGACAGATTGTCGGTATTAGACTACCTCGCGCTCGGGTCCAGCATTTCCATCCGCGGCGTCGGGCAGATGCAGGGGAAGATGAGCGTTTTGAGCTTCACGTTCTTGCGCTCTTCTGTCTCCCTCCGATCCTTCTGCCGAATCGGGTCTGGTGTCTCCGTCCGCGGGCTTCTCGCCGCGGGCTCCTGCTTCGCGATGTCCGCTGTTGACTATCTACACATCGGCAGCAGTCTCTCGCTCCGCGCGTACGCCAAACTAGGATCCGTGCTGTCCGTGATTGACTTCGTCAACGTCGGATCCAGCTTGTCCACCCGGGCGTTTACGCGGAAAGGTAGCAGCTTATCGATTTTCGCTTCTGCGAACGCTGGTGGTACGCTCTCCGTGCTGCAGCAGATCCATTTGGGGTCCTCGTTATCGGTTCGAAAAGTCAGCCGGTTTGGTAGCTGTTGCTCCATGTTGAACTTCGCGCACTGCGGGAGTCAGATGAGCATCCGGCAGTACCTGCGGGTGGGCAGCAGCTTCTCGATCAACAAGCAGGTGATGCAAAGATCGCGTCTTTCCATCCTCGACGAGCTCCATTTAGGGTCGTCCCTCTCGGTCAGAGCGGCCGGCAGTTTAATCCGGGCGGCCTGCGGGGTGTCAGTCCTAGACGCCGTCTACCTCGGCAGCACCATGAGCTTGCGGCGCATGACCAAGTTCGGCGACGCGATTAGTGTGGTTGACGCGGTCATGCTGTCGTCTACTCTCTCTTTGCGGAACAAAATGCGGGTTGGCTCCGCGATGTCTATTTTGGACTTCGTGCACTGCGGCAGCGCGTTATCCATTCGCCAATCGATGCGACTCGGGTCCAGTATGTCGGTCCACGGCGTTGTGGAGATCGGCTCCGTGCAAAAATTGTCCGTCGTCGGGTTCTTCGGCATGGGCAGCTCTCTCTCCCTCCGGACCTTCGCCCGGTTCGGCCATAGTATTTCCGTTCTGGACAACACGGTTTTGGGGAGTAGCATGAGCTTACGGTCTCTCATCCGGTTCGGCGCGCAGGCGAGCGTGCTCGACTTCGTCCACCTCGGGTCCAACATCAGCGTCCGGGCGCACGCGCGTCTGGGTTCGACGTTGTCGGTAGCCACCGCGGGGTTGTATGCGAGCGGAAACCGGCTTAGTTTGGATTCCTTTTCTGAAGTCGGGCCGCAGATGTCCCTGTTCGGCACGGCGTCGTTGGGTAGTTCGTTGTCTTTGAGAATGATCGCGCGGATGGGAAAATCCTGCTCCACCTTGAACTACGCGATGTTTGGCAGTACCTTGTCGATCCGTTCGTACCTCCGGCTGCAGTCGGGCTTAACCGTGATCGGCGCGGCGCGGGTCGGCATCAAGGAAACCTCTCTGATGGACTTCGTCGGTTTGGGGAGCTCATTGTCCATCCGATCTGTCGTCCGCGCAGGGAAGGGGTTGAGTGTGTTGGATCAATCCAGACTCGGAAGCACGATTAGTTGCCGTGCGTTCGTCCGCACCGGGAAAAGAATGCAGGTGACGAGTAGCGTGACCTCCGGCGAGAACCTTTCCGTCCTGGAGCAGCTCCACCTCGGATCTTCTTTGTCTCTACGGGGTAGAAGATTTAACGTCGGAAACCACTTGTCCGTCATGGATTCCGTCTCGCTTGGTAGCAGTTTATCTCTTCGGGCCAGCTTCCGCGCGGGCACGAAGTTCTCCGTTTTGGACTACTGCGGCATGGGCTCCTCGATGTCTATCCGACACTACTGCAGGATTGGGTCCGCTCTTTCCGTGTCCCTGCTCTGCCTGAAGGGGTCGCTGAACAACTTGTCCATGATGAACATGCTCAATTGCGGCTCCAGTCTGTCTGTCCGGAGCTTCGCGAGACTCAGCAGCGCGGTCTCGTTGTTAGACTTCACGACCATCTCCTCCGCGATTTCGATCCGCTCGATCGCGAAACTCGGCAGCAGCTACTCCATCGTCGGATCTTTGCAGACCGGAAAACCAACGTGTAACACCAGCGTGCTGAACTTTGTGACCGTCGGCTCGAGCTTGTCGGTTCGGCAAAAATGCGTTTCGTCGTCGAGATTGTCTCTTCTCGACTACGTGCAGTTCGGGTCCGCACTCTCCGTGCGCCAGTACATGCGCTGCAGCAGCAGTCTCTCCGTCAAGAGCATTGTCAGGACCGGCTCGGTGTACGCCTTGTCCGTGATGCACTTCAAGACCTACGGCAGCTCTTTATCTTTGAGAACTTTCTCAAAGCTCGCGGCAAGGACCTCCGTCATCGACTGCTTGAATCTCGGCTCCGCAATGTCCATCCGGGCGTTCGCGCGTTTGAGCTCGGGGTTGTCGGTGCGTGGAGATGGCAGGCAAGGTGGATTGCAGATTTCCATCTTAGGTTGGATGAAGGCCGGATCCAGCATGTCCATGCGGTCTTTAGCAAGGTTCGCCTCGGCGTTGTCGGTTTTGTCAGCCGTCGATGTTGGATCTAGCATGAGCATCCGCCAGTTCATCCGTCTCGGGAACGCGTGCAGCATGCAGGGCCACGTGTACACGGATAAGATGTATTCCCGCCTCTCCGTGATGGAGTACGTGAGATTAGGAAGTTCCATGTCCGTCCGGTCCACCGTCCGCCTCGGCGGCAGCATGTCGCTGCTCGACTACGCGCAGTTCGGCAGCAGTATCTCCATCCGGGCGGCTGTCCGCATGTCTGGTGGCGTTTCCATTCTAGGTAACGCGCGCGTGGAGAGCCAGTGCAGTGTCCTCTGCATGGCCAGTCTCGGCAGCAACTTGTCTGTCCGAACATCCAGCCGGATGTCGTCCCGAGCGTCGGTGTTGGACTTCCTGTCCGTGGGATCTGCACTCTCTATGCGCAGCTGCTTCCGGTACGCGTCCGCAGTGTCCGTCCTCGGCGCTGCGATACTCGGCAGTTCGCAGCTGGCCGGCCGCGGCATCGGCATGAGCATCATCAACTCCGTCAACGTCGGATCTTCGCTGTCCGTCCGGTCCACGGCTAGATTGGCGAACAAGATCAGCGTTTTGTCCTTCCTCCACTTGGGCAGCACCTTCTCTTTGCGGAAAAATCTCGCCATGAGCGGGAATCTCTCCGTGCTGGACTACACGCATTTGGGCTCTTCCGTCAGCTTACGGTCCACCGCGCGGGTCGGCGGGTTTCTGTCCGTGCTGCACGTGACGAACATCGGTTCGGGTATGTCCATCCGGTCGTTCTCCAGGATGCACTCCGGTGTGTCTTGCGTCGGGTTGTTCGCGTGCAATTCCGCATTGCAACTTTCCGTGATGCACACGGCGTCGGTCGGGAGCAGCATGTCTTTAAGGACTTTTGCTAGACACAGCAATGCGTTGTCCGTTTTGGATGCGGTGACGCTCGGGTCTTCCTTATCTCTGCGGCAGCTGGCGGCTCGGTGCGGCTCACGGTTGTCGGTGTTGAACTTCGTTTGCATCAGCAGCGGTTTGTCCGTACGGGCGACTTGCAGGTCGGGCGGGAAAACCTCCCTTGCGGATTATTTCGGCCTCGGATCGTCTCTGTCGCTCCGGGCGTTCGCGCGCGTTGGCAGCAGCATTTCGGTGTTCGAATTTGCCACCGTCGGGTCGTCGTTCTCCCTCCGGTCCTCCGTCCGCATGGGTAGTAGATTGTCCATCGTTGACTTCCTGCACATTGGCAGTGCGTTATCCATCCGTGGCTACACGCGGGTCGGCAGCAGTTTGTCCCTCGCGGGTGGTGCGAAGCTGAACTGCCAGAAGAGGCTCTCAGTCCTGGATTTCTTATCCATCGGGTCCTCCACCTCTGTCCGGGCGATTTCCAAGACGGGGTCGAGATGTAGCTTGTTGAACTTTCTAGAACTGGGCAGTTCGGTCAGTTGCAGATCCATCGGGAAGATTTCCTCCGGATTATCCGTCGTTGGAACTAGCAGGGCTTGTGGCGCACTCTCCGTCCTCTCCTTCGGCATCCTCGGGTCGAGTCTCTCTATCCGCTCCGCCGTCGCCGTCGGGGAGCGCGCCTCGGTGCTCGACTTCCTGCACATTGGCAGCGCGATGTCCGTGAGGTGCGGCATGAAGTTCGGCACTTACTTCTCGATGCTGAGTTACTGCTCTCTCGGATCCGCCTTATCCGTCCGCGGGTACGCGAAGTTCGGCGAGAAAGTTTCCATCCTCAACTTTGTTGAGGCCGGCAGCTCCCTCTCGATGCGCAACTTCATCAAGGCGGGCGACAGCTACAGCTCGGTCGGTTTGAACTTTGTCGGGTCGGCTTTGCGGCTGTCCGTCATGAACTTCGTGCAGCTCGGCTCCTCCGTCTCGTTGAGATCGCAAGCGCGACTCGGCTCCCGACTTAGCGTTCTCGACTTCATGAACATCGGATCCGCCATGTCGGTCCGCAACTCGGCGAGATTCGGCAGCAACTGCAGTGTGCTGGATACGTTCAACCTCGGGTCCGCACTCTCGTTACGGTCGTACGCCAACGTTGGTAGCAGAATGTCGATTATGGACTTCTTGCACATGGGCTCCTCGTTCTCCTTACGTAGCTTCGGAAAACTGGGGACCAAAGCCTCGATTCTGGACAGCAGCACGCTCGGAAGTGGTTTGTCGCTCAGGAGTTTTACCAGAACAGGCTCGCGATTCTCCACCTTCGACTTCTTACAGCTCGGATCCACTATGTCTCTGCGATCTTACGTCCGCATCGGCTCTGCGTTCAGCGTCCACGGTTGTCTAAGAACTGGCTCGGTGACCTCCATGTCGGTGCTGGAGCGCCTGACATTAGGAAGCAGTTGCTCCTTACGGTGCTTCGCCAACTTCGGCAGTCGGCTGTCCTTGTTCGATTCCATCGCCATGGGCAGCTGTTTGTCTCTCCGGAACTACGCGCGCGTCGGCTCGTCCGCGTCTATCCTCGGATCTCTGACGATGAGCGGAAGGATGAGCGTATTAGACGCCACGTCTTTGGGTAGCAGCTTCTCGCTCCGGTCATTGATCCGGGTGGGAGGAACTACCTCACTATTCGACTTCGTCAACACAGGCAGTGCACTCTCCGTCCGCGCCATCGCCCGCTGCGGCAGCGGTTTCAGTGTGGCGGGGAGTAATAGACTGGGGAGTCGGTGCTCCGTGTTTTCCCAGTTGCATCTCGGTTCCTCTTTCTCCATCCGGGCACAAAGTAGACTCGGCGACGCGTTGTCGGTTCTGCAGTTTGTCAACATGGCCAGCTCCGTCTCCTTGCGGAACTTCGCGCGGTTCAGCTCCACTTTGTCGATCTTCGACGCGGTTGTTCTCGGCTCGTGTTTATCCATGCGCAGCCACGCTAGGTTCGGCAGCTACTGCAGCGTGCTGAACTTCGCGAACCTCGGGTCCAGCATGTCCATTCGCAGCTACATCCGGATCGGGTCGTCGTGTTCCGTCCACAGCGCATCCTTTTTGGGATCCGTCTACCGATTGTCTGTCATCGACGCGGTGTCTTGCGGGAGTAGTTTGAGCGTAAGGAATCTTATGCAGTGCGGCAACAAGTTCTCCGTGTTGGACTCGATCTACCTCGGATCCAGCCTATCCTTGCGCAGCTACATGAAAGCGGGGAATCGTGTCTCCTTACTTGACGCATTGACGCTCGGATCCTCCATGTCCATCCGCGCGGGCATCCGTGCGATGCCGGGGAAAATGTCGGTGCTGAGCTTCGTGCATCTAGGGAGTAGCTTGTCCGTCCGGTCAGTCTGCAATGTCGGGTCGAGATCCAGCGTGTTGAACTTCCTCGCGTTAGGGTCAAGTTGCTCCATCCGGTGCCAGAGCAGATTGGGCGACAGATTGTCTATTTTAGACTTCTTAGCCCTCGGTTCCACGGTCAGCATCCGTTCGTTTGTCCGGTGCGGCTCGAGTTTGAGTGTAACCGGTTACGTGCGGTCGCATGAGGGCAAGGTGAACAAATTATCCGTCGTCCACATTGCGGACCTGGGGTCGACTCTGTCGTTACGGTCTATGGCGCGAATGGGGAGCAGCATGTCGGTCCTGGACTTCGTCACCCTCGGCTCAAATCTGTCGGTGCGGCAGTTCGCGAGATTAGGCAGCTGCTTGTCCAGCAACGGGCAGACGCGGTTGGGTTCCCGAGGCTCGGTCCTGGACTACCTCAGTATGGGATCGACTTTCAGCGTACTGATTGTTTTTTTTGCTTTTTTTGTTGAATGATGATGAGTAGATGTAGATATGTTGTCGTGCTGTCTAGGCGAATGAGCTTGTGGCATGGAAGTAAAACGTTGTCCACCATGTAGTATTCCTGCAAAAAGCTTTTAACCTCCAAAAAACATTGCAAAACAGATTCGCGGCATGTCAAGAGTCCACTGGAAATGTTCGGTCCTGAGCTTCGTCAACCTGGGCAGCTCCATGAGCTTGCGCTCGGTTGCGAGACTCGGATCCGCATTCAGCGTCGCGGGCACTGGAACCACGGGGAAGATCACGTTCATGAGCAAGTGCTCCCTGCACAGCCGTGTCGAACTGGGATCCAGTCTGTCTGTCCGGAGCTTCGTCCGATTCGGCAGCAGAATCTCGGTATAATTTTCGAAACTTGAAGATCATGAGTAAATGCAAAACACAAGAAAAACTAAAAACACGACCATACTTGTTCACTGAGTTGTGCAAAGAGCAAAACTTCATTTCGCACTAGTGCCAGATGAAAACAACAACTTGAAAACAAACTTCCACAAACAGGTTCTCGACCACCTTGCCCTGGGTTCCTCCTTCTCCCTGCGTGGACACGTCAAACCAGGAGCGGCGTTTTCGACCCTGTCGTTTACGCATTTGGGCTCCTCGCTGTCCATGCGGAAAGTCGTGAAGATTGGTAGCAGCGCTTCCGTCATAAACTTCGCCAGCCTGGGATCCGCGCTGTCGGTACGACAGTTCAGTCGCTGCGGTTCTACCATGAGCGTCCGGGGCTGCTCGACCTGCGGCGGGCTGGGGAGTGTCTACAAGCTCTCGGTCATCAACGAAGTGCTCATGGGTACGTGGTTTTTTTGTTTTCATCGATAGAGAAGGCTGAGCGGTTCTTTCCGCGTTTCAAAAATGCAGTTACAGACTTCGCTCTACTGCCACGAAATGTTAAATAGATCAAGACTCCAGACTCTAGAAGAAGAATCTGAATGCTACGCTTGCGCCATACCTACAGATAAAATACAACATCAAAACCAAAAATCAAAAACCCCACAGGTTCCGCCCTCTCCCTGCGGCAGTTTGTGAAGTGCAGCTCCTTCATCAGTGTGATGGACGCGGCTCACATGGGATCGGCCTTGAGCGTCCGGCGGTGCAGTACATTACATAACACGCTTTCCATCCTCCAGTTCTGCAGCCTCGGCTCCAACATTTCGCTGCGGGCTGCGACGAGACTGCAGGGCGGAATGGGGCTGTCGGTTTTGGACTTCGTCCAAATGGGTATAGAACTTTCAGCTCTTTCGATGTTTTCTTCTCACGTTCTTTCAGCTTATCGAATAGCAATCGCAATGATTTTTGCGCGTTTTCTATGCAACTTTGTTTGAGGAATTTCTATCCTTGATGAACTTGACTGCAAAAAAGAATACATACAATAATTGATGAAAATATCCCGAAATAAACTACTACAACAGGTTCTTCCTTCTCTGTGAGGACAAATACGAGGTTCGGGAGTCGATGCTCCGTTCTCGACGCCACAAGTCTCGGATCGTCCCTGTCCTTGAGGACCATGAGTACTTGACTTGTCCTTTTTTGTTGTCGAATTATATGCGTCGCCCTATAAGGAAAAAACTGGATTTTATGAATGCTGAATGAGGTAAGAAACCAGATCTGCAACTGTCATGCTGTACTACGATTATCACAAAAACAAAACAGACCGGCTTGGTGGCACGATGTCCGTCCTGGACTTCGTGAACATGGGTTCCTCGGTCTCCGTTCGTGGCTTCGCCCGCTTCGGATCGACTCTTTCGGTCGTCCACGGCAAATTCGGATCGGTATTTAAGAATGCTTTTTGATTTTGTCATGCACATGCTGATTCTCCAATTCACGAATGAAATCTGTTACGCATGTCATGCGCTTGCGAAATGAAAATGAAACCAAAGTCCAACCAGCTCACTTTATCAGTCACAAAGCACTTCCAAAATAAAAACCACACAGGCCCTGAACGTGCGCAGCACGATTAGTGCCTCGAATTTCGCCCACATCGGCAGCACGATCTCCCTCCGCGGGTACATGAAAATCGCCGATAGAATGAGTCTGGTTGATTTCCTGGAACTCGGATCCGCTCTTTCCGTCCGGTCCTTCTGCCGCGTGGGGAGCGGAGTCAGCGCGACGGGAACGTCAACCTGCCTCAACATCGGGGCGTCGCACATGACCCGACTCAGCTTGATGGAGAACCTGAACCTCGGCAGCGCCATGTCCCTCCGGAGTTCCATGCGCTTCGGGGGCAGGGCGTCCGTGCTCGACTACGTGTCGCTCGGATCAAGTATTTAAAGAACTGGATTCGTTTTCTTTGTTTTTGTTAGGCTTCTCTTTTAGAACATTCTGCTGATCATGTCAGAGCATTCAAATTATTGCGTACAGGCGGTAGTTATTTCGATGCAAATGGAGTAGCATTTGAAAAAATTTTCAAAAATCAGGTGTATCCATGCGCGCTGTAATGCGTCTGGGCTCTACGCTGTCCGTTAATGGTCTCGGTCCGCTGAATAGCCACGGCCTGTCCGTCATCACCTCATGCACATTGGGCAGCGCGCTCAGCCTCCGAGCAAAGTCAATGTATTGATGATTTTTTTGTTGTTGCCCTTGCCTAGCTTTAGTTGTTGCTTTTTCACCAGTGCAAATGTATTCGGCGTGCTACTGAAAAAACTCGAAGACAAAAACCCAACACAAAAAATGAACAGTGGCGCCAAGTGCCTGTCCGTGATAAATATGGCGGTGCTGGGCAGCACCCTCTCCGTGCGAGGCTTGAAACGTATTGGCAGCCGGTCTTCGGTGTGCAACTTCCTGGCGCTGGGGTCCACGCTGTCCGTCAGGGCGTACATGCGGGTAGGAAGTGCTGTCTCCGTGGTGGGTGGTCCCACGACCACGTCGGGCTCCGTCAGCATCCTGAGATCACGTACTAATAAGTCGTTGTTTTGATGTGTATCTGTTCCATCATCTACTCCTCGCGAACGGATAAAGAAGTTTTACAGTGAGTCATTCTTTTGCTCATCTTTGTCGAAACAAACTCGTCCCCGATAGTCAAGACACAAAAATTTTTGAAAAATCCACAAAAAAACAGTTACCCTGGGCTCCTCCCTGTCGCTCCGGAGCTTCGCAAGGCTGGGAGGCAACATCTCAGTCCTGGACTTTACCAATCTTGGATCGGCTCTGTCCGTCCGCAGCGCTGCAAGACTGGGAAGCAGTATTGATTTTTTTGAAAATTCTTGTAATGCTCAAGTCACATGGACATGAGCACAAAAATATCTCATGCATAGACAGCAAAAGTTGATGTCCATTTTGATAGACTGATCGTGATTTTTCGAAAATTCCAAATCAGGCTTGAGTGTTGCCGGAAGTGTCGTATTCGGCGGTGCCAACAGCGTCCCGGTCTACTTCAATTCCAACAAACAAGCCAACTACTTCAAGGAAGGGGTATAATGCTTTTTTTTGAACGACAACGATCTTTATTGTGCCTACTACTTACATTTTTTGTCATTTCTTGCGCCGCTGAAGTAGAGAAATAGCTATGGGCTCATTTGCTTTGCGATGAGTTTTTATTTATTCCCAATCCTAATTTAAAAAACAGACGTCCCCCATTGCGTGGGAGATGTGGCGCGAGCAGAGTTCAGTTTCTGGCCGGGCGATCTCGTTCTACAGCGGGGTGACCGTGGCGGGAACCCACATCGCCAGTAATATCTTCCACGGCACCTGGTCCAGTGACAGCGTGATTTCCACCATCTCCGATCAACGGCTCAAGAAAGAAGTCCGACCGTTGTACGAAAGTCTGGCGGAAATCAGGCACAGGTATCATACCGTATGAGATAGCATTATAGGATTTTGGTTTCTTGTGTCAGGGTCAGGGATAAAGAGAAAACCAGTTTCACCATCCTGACCCTCGTGGTTTCCAAATAGCATACTGAAATTCGTTTTTTGCCGTCTTGATGCAAACTTGTTACACAAGACAATCGTCCATCCTTGTAAAAATCTTCATCAACAGGCGTCTGTCCTACCCGGTCGACTTACACTACAACATGACCGACCTCCGGCCAGTGCACACTAACGTGACGGAAATCGCGGTACCAGATCAACATAGTATACATGCAGCGAACGACCAACCAAGACCAACCACCACCTGGGTCGTCACCGAGAACCTCCCGAACGGAACCAACGTCACCACGAGGTTCGATACCGAAAAGGAAGCGCTGATGTACGAGGCTCTGCTCGAGTTCAAGGCCTTGAAGCCGGTGAGTTACCACTTGAAGCGCGACGTGGAAGCGAAGCAACTCTACTACGGGTTCATCGCGCAAGAGTTGGGCGAGTTGTACCCAACGTTGGTGACCCAAACCGCTGCGGATAAATATGGTATTGTGCTGAGTTTTTTTTTCGCAAATAATTTACAAATGCTCGTACTCCATCTAGTGATCTGCATTCGGGGTGGAACTGTTGTGATGTAGTTACAACATGAAATAAATGTTGAAAAATTTTCAATTCCGTTTTATCTTCCTCTACCCTCCCCTATCACAGGTATCCGATACCAAGACATTATCGCGGTGCTGACCCTGATGGTGCAGCAGCGCATGCAGCGGCTCGATATCGTCACCACTCGGGTCGAACGGGTCACGGAGACCATTGTCACCCACCAAGCGCCGCAGGTGCACGCCCAGGCGGATAGACTCCGGGCGTTGGAGAAAGAAATCGCAAAGCTGCGCCGCGACGAAACTGTCGAAAAGGTTGCCGAAGAGCAGCTGAGACGCCGCAAAGCCGCAAAAAGCGCGCAGAAAGGACTTGCGGAAGGAGGAAAGAAATCCGGGTAAAGGAAGGAAAAAGCAAGAGTCATCCTCTAGAAGAAGGGATCGTAAAAAACAAGAAAACCTACAGGAGAAAATTGACCGAAGGAAAAAAAAAATGTAGAACAGACATCGAAAATGTATGTTGAAGTTATTCGAAAAAAAGTCAGTCAATACAGTTCTTTAGTTCGAGCACAATGATCGCAAGTTGAGAAGACCTAATTTCTAAACAAGCAGTAAGAAGCCAGTAATATTATCACACAGAAAAATCCTAAATATGTTACTCTTGTTTCGCTTTGACTTAATTCTACTTGATAATTGCTATGGAAGTGCAGTTGGCGGGTACGTCTATTTCACAGGTTAGGTGACTAAATTGAAGATTACCAGATACAACAACACCTTTCCTGGCAGTAGGCACAGCCAATTTGCACGCTCCAAAATAACACTCTGATAGATAGATCGCACAAATAATTTTCTGATGAAGATAGAAGATTGCGCGTTGAAGAAAAAATACCTGTTCTCTCTAAACTTACTTCTCGTTTCGCATTGACACTTTTCTGATGAAGGTTTAGTTAGGTTTGACACTTATAGCAAAAAAATCACTTAAATACGCAGGAATATCAAACAGTTTGATTGAAATTGACCCGTTTCGAGGAAAATGTTTATTTGCCAAAATCCAGCAGCAACAGTCAGACTTTCTCAATTCCTACCAAAACCAAAAGCACTACCAAAATTCATTTCTTTGACTAAGACTACCCAAAAGCTATCCAAAAGAAGCACATTGACCTACGGAGACCGCAAGCGACAAATACTTTTGCCATCTACGGAAATAAGTAGCCATACTCACTGCTATTAGAGATGAACAAGCTCTACTCCTCGGGCCGCGCTACTGCCAATAGCCTGCTCGAGGGTCTGGGTTACAGAGCCAAAAAAAAGCACCGGGTTGAACAAGCTGTGGGGAATTCCGTTGCTGCCAACTGCGGAGTTTCCTTTACAGGTTCGTCCAAAATATCGTGCTATCTTTCCTTTACAGTTTCACCACAGCAGCCACGTCTGCTGTGGTAAACAGATGGCTACGAATCATCATTTAAGCGGAGTAGATGAATCGCAGAAATTTTACAAAACGAAAACTGCTTGTCTCAGTCACGGTCAAAAGACAATACCTCAACCTAAAATTGCATGTCACAACAACTCTTAACAGGTTTACAGAAATATTCTTGAAATTGATACAGAGACTACTTTTATTTTGACTTGATTCACAGGATGATACAGAAATTGCGTCTCGCAGCAAGCAGCGGAGACCGAGTTTGTCTAATATTCTTATTCACAGCAGTAGAAAAACAAAAAGCGAAAATCATCAGGCTAGGTAGTGCACGCATGTGTGCGCTTGGTGGGGTCTTGCGCTGCAGGTGCATGATCATACTCCAGGCCTCCTTGCGTTGTACTAGTATCACTGGTCTTCCCAGATGACGCTCGGCTTTTCTTTCTATCAATTCTTTTCAGCCAAAGTAAGTACTTAAATGCTTTCTAGGACAAAGCAAACTGTGTCACAGTTAAAAGACGTGAACGATTTTTTTCTCTTGCATGAACTAAAAATATCAAAAAACAGTTTCACCCGCCAAAAGAATTTTCGCTCTTCAGAATGACACTTTATACTTTGGTTATTCCGAAGAAAAGAAATAATGCTCGAATCAATCAATAGCTTCTGCTGGAAGTACAATGTCGTCTGGTGTTTTGACGGCAGATGAACTTCTGTGGCCAAGTCATAATTTTGGCCAGTTCTTCTGGATCCCAGCGACCCAACCGGGTTTTTTGGGCCAGGGGCATGTTCTCTGCTGCAAAGTCGTTTCCTGGTCGTTGGTGATGTCGCTTTCAACAGTTTTCGTGATGCAAAAAATCTTATGTTGAGAGACCCCGAAGAATTTTTCGGTTTAATCCTCTGTCAGCTCCCGAACAAGTCGAGGCGAAACTGGATCCGCTCATTCAGCTACAAGATCAGAGAATATCGGCGACCGATTGATTGATCGGCCCGTCGGACAGTTGTCAAAGAAACACAAGAAGAACTGTACTTCATCTCTTGGCTGATGTTGAAACTGCAACCGAAATTATGAATCTATCTAAGTAAACAAAAACTATACAACTACACTGAAATAAAGAATACACTCTGTCCTCCCCCTCAAAAATCATGGCCGCGCCTGTACGACCCACCTCCGCCGAAAACTATGAGCTGTGCTCCGAATTCAAACCCTACAATTTGCCCTTCATCGAGGTGCGTCGGTACCAGGGCAAAACCGCATTTGCAGCCAAGGATTTCAACCCCGGGGACACGATTTTGGAGGAAAAACCCTATTTGCAGTGGGCCGAGCGGGAGGACGTCGGGGCGGGGATCGACAAGGTTGCGTTGCTCCATCTGTACAACGAGGAGAAGAGGAGGTACGAGATCAATCTGTCTAACGAGGAGAAGGAACAAGATGTTGAAAAAGTTGTACTAAAGTCCCACCTGCCCAGCATCGAGTTTTTCAGTCCCTGCATGTTCCTCGATTGGCCCAGTTTGGCAACCACGCAAGATGTACTGTTCAAAGCGTTTGACCTGTTTTACTGGCCCGGGGGAGATGAACAAGCACAAGCAGAACTCACACAAGAGAGTAGTGAAGCTGGAAAAAGAACCACCGAGCAAGCGAGCACTTCCGCCTCTTCGACAGGAACAACAGCTTCTACGATTAATAAAGAGAAAAAATTGGAGCAGATTCATAAAGAGGCTTTGAAGGTCTGCGACAGGATATGCACCGAGTTTTTGTCCAAACTTTTTAAGAAGCACTATAGTACTTCTTCCAAGAAGTCGTTTACCGCGAAGAATCTGTTCAACCTCCTGCAGCTGATCGACATTAACATTCACAAGGACGGGGAGGACAAGGATTCGCGGTGCGGAATTTTCGTGATCGGGTCGAAGTTTTTATCCACGGTGAATCTATTCCCGTACACGACGCACGACGTACAAGACATGCGGTCTCGGCATGACAAAACTTGGCTTCGACATCCTAGTTTAGCGTGACCAGTCATGTTCTCACACTCTAAGTTGGTGCAACTGAAAATTGTGATGCATCTTTCTTGGACACGACACATGTACGAGAATAAATTTGTATTGCATGACTTTCCCACTCTTGCGCGTCCAATGCCAGCTGGAGTTTGACGAGCGCGGGCAAGCTGAAGTACGTGGCAACGCGGAAGATCGCCAAGGGCGAAGTGTTTTCCTTTTCCTACGTGGGCGACGGGCTCAACGTGTGCGGGCACACGGTAGACCGGCGCGCGGCGTTGCGGAAGCTGGGCTTCGTGTGTGCGTGCGATCGGTGCTGCGAACTGGTGGATCGCAGTCGGGGTGGGGTGTGCAAAGCGTGCAAAAGCCACAAGTGCTTCGTGGTGAACCGGAGTCACATACTGCAGTTTACGAGGCAAACGGATGTGGACGATGAAAGAAATAAAGTGGTGGAAGCAGCGCTGAAAGACAAACTGGATCGGGCTTACCGGAAGAATGCTGGGAAGGACGAGGCAACCGCGGGAGCACCAAACGCTGAAGTAGAGGCTGCAGACATGAGCGAAAAGATCATACCTGGTAATGATTGAAGTCGGCAAATTGGTTTTCCTGATTTTGATCGAAATGAAATTCATTTTGCATTACCGCTACTGCTGGATTCCACACTGCTTTTTAAAATGAAGTTCTTTATGCGAAACAATTTGCTTTTACGCAAGATGAATAAAATTCAGACCAACAAACCCACTGAAAAATAACCCCTACACATCAGACTTCGCCGATGCGGATTTCTACTGCAAAGGGAAACCAGCTGCAATAAATTCGAAAACGTCAACAGCACCACTAGATCGCTATTTCTGCACGGATTGCGGCAATTTCAGCCAATTTCTTACCCCAGACCAGCTCGCCCGCGAGCAGCGCATTGGCGCGATGCTCCCCACGGTTTTAGACAGTAACTCCGCCGGAGCCACCCGAGAAAAGAAGGACGCGCTGGTGCAGGAAATCGAGGCGCATTTCGGCATTTACCACTATTCCTGGAGCCTAGCGGCGTTTGCCTGGTTGCAGTCGGTTTTGCTGGAGGTTGGCCGGACGGACCGCATTGATTTGAACTTATCTCAAGTGAAGAAAAGGTGCGAAATGCTGCGAGACACAACGAAAGTCTGCTTCGAACACTGCTGGGTGCAGCGGCTGCGATTGTTGGGCCTCGTCGCGCACTTGGAGCGGGTTCTCGGGTTGAAGGCTCTTGTTCTTCCGGCACCGGACCCCTTGGAGGTGAATGTCCCGGTCGTGACGAAGATGCTATCAAATGCAAAAATGTCTGGGTCTGGGAGATTCCGAGATTTGTCATGCAGTTTTTTCAAGCTCCCCCACGTCTGGAATGCAGGGCCTAGAGTCACAGGCTCTGCAGCTCCTTGGTGATGCGTATTCTGCATGAGAAATGCCCTCTCAGCATGACCAGAAGTGGGCACCTTTTCCACGTTCTGCATCACAGATCTTTTTACGATCCGAAACACGCATCACATGTTCGGATCCTTCCAGACGCAGACATATTTGCATTTGATAGATGCTGCGGCACGACAAGTTCCGCCACCTGGACATTTTTCTGTGGGAGCAACCATCGGAAAGGGTGGGTCTACTTGAGGGCGAAAAGAAACCCCCGGAAAAGGAGCAGGAAGACAATTTCTTCTGGTCCTTGGTGGACCGGCGAGGCATGGCGAGTGAGAAGTTAATGTGCGGAAAGTTTCAAACGCTGATCACGGGGGGATGATGTAAGAAACGCAGTACTGTAAGTATGAAAAACTAGCGCTAATGCAAAAAGTCGCAAGACAAACTGCATTCTTTGTAGAATCGACGTTGCGTCGCAGTAGGACAACGCACCGAGTACACGCATCGTAGTTCGTAATCGCTTGGCCAGCTTCTGTCGTAGACCGAGGCATCTTGACAAGAGAGCGGCCTGCACGTTGTTCGTATTAACGAGGCCTCCACTTATTCGTCGTTCGTTTCGCCCGTAGAGCCTTACCAATCGCACACATTCACAAAAAAATAGGATTCGGCGCCCTTCTAAGGGGTTAGCTACTTACATCTATTCGGCGTCTATCTTTGGGGCGATGCACTGGGACAGAAAAAATGACTAGTCCTAACGCAGAAGGTGAACAAATATCTTGACGTCGACACTTCCGCATCTAATAACCTCTGTTCGATGAACATGAAACTGAAAGTTAACCATAGAAGCTAGCAGCAGAACGATGAGTTATTTTCATTTTGCCACCAACTACAGCGCAGCGCCGATGCTGCAGGACGGACGTGGCGCCTACGCACACGACACTGACCCTTCGCGTTATTTACTGCCACACTACAAGAACACGACCAAGAGGATAAAGACGGATTTTTTCCTCAGCGCGATCGGGGGCGTGATGGAGAGTGCGGCAGCAACGACCAAGAGCATCGGCAAGAAGATGAACAAGCTGTACGAGTTTGCTTCGGCCGACTTGAGCGGTGAAGATGAAGAGGAGGAAATCAAGGTCGACCTGAAGGAGCCGCTCGTGCAAGTCACGCACGGGCACCCGGTTCCCGTGGACGACTTGCAGCTGAAAAAGCCGCGAATCGACTACGAGCTGGACCTGGTCCGCAGTCACCAGGCGATGGTGGCTGATTTGTTTCGCACCTTGGAGGAAAGCACCGCGGCGCTGCAACCAGGAGACCACCACGACAGCACCGAGGCGGTAGGCGGAGATGACCAAACTTCCGACGGCGCAGGAGGGGATCAAACACAAACTCCGCCTCCTCCCGAGCCGGTTCCCGGCGAAACCAAGCGGGAATTTGCAAGGAACTCACGAGAGGCGGTGGAGAAACTAATGGACACCACGAAGAAGTTCGAGAAACCGCTGGTGCGCGCGTACCTGCCGGAAGCGTACCCAGAGTCTGTGTTCGACGTGCGGCCCATGGAGCGACTGGAGAAGCGATTTGGCGAGTGGGTCTCGGATCAGGAAAATTGGGCGGGCATGTCAGCCGAGGAGAAGACGCAGGCGGCGAAACAAAATTTGAAGGAAAAGCAGGAAGCAGCAGCTGCCGCGGCGAAAGGAGAGCATCAAGTTGGGGGCGCAAAGAAAGCAGCGACGGGTGATGATGTTCCTGTGACTCCTCCTCCTTCTCGTACCGCCAGCAGTGGAGAGGAAAAAGCAACTGTGGACAAAGATGAAGACCATTTGAAGCGTGCGTTGCGATCTCTTCGTGCCCTGCGCGAAACCGCGCTCGGCGCGGACACGGGACTGCGACAGCAGATCCGCATGGCCCGGCTCAAGCACTATCAACTGTAAAAATGTCTGGGTCTGGAAGATTCTGACACTTGTCGTGCACGTTTTGCATGAGCCATGATGTCTGCGATCCATTCCCTAGCAATACAGATTTTTTGAGGGATTCTTGATGCCTATTCCGCACGACAAACACCTTCTCAGCGTAGCAAAAATTGCATTCCCTTTGCTACTCATGCAATACAGATTTTTTTGGAATCCAAATGTAGCATCACAAGTTGCATTCTTCCAGACCCAGACATGTTTGCATTTGATAAGCACGCCGCGACCACGAAAGACGTCGGGATCGAAGACCAAATATCAAAAGGAAAATCTTCCCTCCCCATATCAAAACGAAGTTTCTGATGCTGGATTTGAGTACACAAATCAGATTTGTCTTGCTGGAGAGGACTGCAGAGGACCCATGAATAACGTCCGTGCTGTAGGCCCCACAGCATGACAAACCGCCCGCATAATGCGGCGGAGCCGGTGGAATTGCCGTCTTGCAAGACAGACGCGATTTGTGGGCACAAATCAGCAACGCAAATTTTCGAAAACCTACCACGTCAATATGGGGAGGGTGGATTTTTCCTTGCGATACCAAAGATCCGCGATCGACGCGGCAAGCGATTTCATGTCGGACTGCCGACGGCACCAAAGGATGTTCCAAGTCAAACGCACCCGACAAACGGACGCGTTCGAGCACTTTTACCAGTCTTTGAAAACCCGGCTCACCGATTCGGACGCGGACAAGGAAAAACTGGGAAAGGCGATCGACGACGAGATCGACCGCATGGAGCGGAACATGCCACGGGTGGAGCGGGCAGATAGAATGGTGGTTGAAGACTTGCGCCGCATTCGCCAGCTGGCAACCGATGCGGCGACGTTTTTGTAGATGGTTCCTTGGTTGTACCCGTAGCATGCAGAAGTGCATGATCGAGGATGAATATGAACAAACAGAAACGCGGGCGTTTTGACGAGAAAGCTAGGTTGCGAATTGGACAGTTTCGTTTCACGCTTGAATGAACCGTTTCCACCACTGTTTCCACGGTCCGAAAGGAAAATTAGCTACTAGAAAGAGAAACGGCGCGAGCACGAAGATGATTGTTGCGTTTATTGGCCAGCAGGTGTCATCTCTCTGTTCTCTCTGCAACACATGAGTAGGTCTATTGTTCGTTGTCTATATGGAACAAAAAATTTCGGTTGTCCAGTTGTCACGATCGGTCCCCCGCTCAATCATGATCTTCGTCTCGTCTATCTCTTTCCCCCCTGTTCCGCGGTCTGCCCAAGTAGAGATTTTTGTTCTATTGGCTCTGTTGGTATCTTCGTTGCCAGGAAAACTACCTTTTTAATCCGACAAGATGACGTTCACCACCGAATACTACCGCCATCACCCCCGTCCGCGCCGCAGAAGTGATACGGTTGCTTTTGACCGTGTTGCTTGCCAGTGAGGAACCTCAGCTTGGGCGCCGCGCTGGAAGATACTAGGTTCGTGTTACCAGCATCGATCCTCTCTTCAGCTCGAAAAAGGCTCGCACAGAGTAGAGACGCGCTGGAGCAGAAGTCTACTGACTTCGGGGTCACACGAGGATAGCGGACCAACTAGTTCATCCACCCGAAAGACGACCTCTTCACCATGCAGCAGCAATCCGTAGACCCGAAAGCCTTCTCTTGGAAGGTCCATGGGATGGTATGCCTCGTCATACTGGACTGCATCGCAAACTCATTCACCGAGCACCTCTGGGGCGACGACAACGTGGGCATCGTGGTTGCGCTTTTTGCAGGTATAAAGCGATGCAACAGAAATAACCGTGATTTCATCCTTGCCTCTCGCTGGCTTTGCTGGTAAATTCCGCGTTCTCCTCGGTATGCATCGTTTCTTTGAAATGTGTTGAGCTTGATTCATTTGTTTCAACAGTCAGGACGAGGATGATCACATATCATAAATGTATAAATGATAAAAATCAGTTGTCGTTCTGTCCCACTGCCTGCTGCTTCTTCTGTACTTTACCCTGCTATGGCACACCTTCCTGCTGCGGTTCGGGCTTCTCGGTGAGGCCTTTCAAATCTTCCGGAGCATCTACTTGCTCGGATTCGTCCGCTTGGTGTTGATGCTCGCAAGTAGAATACCAAGGCTCATGGCGGCGGTCGGAGGCTGGAAAATAGCAGAGTACTGGGACGAAAGTCTCTACATAGGTATAACGTACGTACTTCACGCTTTCTACACTTTTTTTGATACATCCGAATATATTTGGTTGACCCCTCGTTGCACGGGCACCACCGGCAAAGCCGGTAGTAGGTACATCGCTACGATGGTTTTTTGTCGGAAAATGCCAAAAAAAATCCGGTAAAAATATTGACACCACAGTGCTTTACTGCCTGCATACCCTCGTGAGCGTCGTCTACTACACGGTTTACCTGCGCGCGACCAATTCTCTGGGGAAATCGCGGTTTTATTCTGCAGAGCTGTGGCATCAGTCACTGAAGCGGCTGTGATGTTGTAGCGCGTGGAAATAAATCAAAACGAAAACCAAAACGGATTACGCGACTTGCACCTGGAAGTTTTATTTGCGCGATGTAAGTACGAACAAATAAACAGCAAGGCTGAATAAAGAGAGCATCTTTAAGATGTTTCACTATGCAGCACGCCTGCAGCCGCACTAGCGCTAAGAGTAAGCGGCCAGCGGCTATCCATCATGTTTTGTGTTTGTCCAGGAGCAGCACTATGATGTGTAATAAAGCTTAACGCAGCACCAGCACATCGAGCTGAGATTTTATCGGTAGATGACTAAGATCATGTAAGATGGAGAGTGTGCTGAGGCTGTATCGCGAGTAAGAATCGGTTTCATCCATACACATCTGCTTGCTCTTTGGAACATGAGTAGACTTGTTCTATTCTATCGGTTTGATGATGCCCGAGCCCGATGCTGTTCGGTTTGGTGCCCGATGCTGTTTTTTTGCCGTTTGCGTAAGGAGATGATGACGAATCAATCCAAGTATTGTAGTAGCCAAAAGCGGGTTTGAATGCAGTTGTCGATAATTCTTCTACTCACTTCATCAGCCAGAAGCGATGGGCTATTTTTGCTATTCTTGCTTGATTAAAGATCATTCTTTCGTTCTTGAAAAACAACCAGTGAAGACCTCACCCGGGTTCTGTCGTGGCATGATTTTTACCCCAGCAATGGAAAAGGTAGGAGTCCAGCCTTTTTTAGAAGTTCTCCCTTTAGTTCTATCTCCTCCATACCATCTTGCCGGTCGTACTCCCACCCTAGGCGAACGAAATTTTTTCTACGTGTAATCATAAAGCCATTCGTCCTTCATACTCACACATTTCCTACATTCTACCCTGTTCCACTTTTTACTCGTCCACATGTTGTAACATGCTCCTGCCGCTACTGCCCCGCACCATGGCGACTTCCAATAACCCTCTCAACGACTGACATTTTTATCAATCTGAACACACATTCATGCCAACACGAACACCTTGAGGTTTCTCCTGCCATCGAAGAACCTGCATCGTACTATCAAATCCTCTCCAGCGGGGCATCCAGCATGTTATCCTCCTCGACCAGTAGCTGGTCTGCCGGCCTGATGGGACCAGCATCAGACTCTCACGACACGACATCTACTTCCGGCTGGCTCCCCTCCGCTTTAATATTCTCCCACGGCGACACGGTCGAGGACCTGTTTTTGTTCCTCGGCGGGCACGCGATTCTGTATGCCGCCTTCCGGTTTCTCACCTTTCCCCACACGGAGCGGCGCGACCAGGGCAACCGGTACTTCTTTTTCGTGAACTACCTGACCCTGTTTTTGGTCCTCACGGTGATCGCGCACACGCCGAAGATCAAGAACTTCGATCTGTTCAAGAATTTCGGGATCCGCGACACCATCTATTTCGCCCTGGCGGCCACCCCGTTCTCCTGTTTTACCGTCTACTTTGGAGACTGGGCCTTCAGCGCGGTTTATTTAGGGAAATCATTCGTCAAGCAGCACCGCAACGCTGTGTACCTCGGCAGGTCTACTTCGGGAGGTGGAAGTGGAACGAAGAAGCCGAGTTCTTTGCAGCGGGGCCCTTCAACCCCGCAATCCGGACACATTGTAACTAGCAGCACAGGAGGAGGACGAGCGGAGAGTAAAAACTCCGGTAGACCCACAGCGGGAACTGAGACTGCCAATGCATCATCAGCGACAGCGCCGGGCTCTCGGCGAGGGCTCACGAAGTCTATGTTTGACGACGGAGAGGATAATCATGATTTCAAGACAGATGATAGACCGAGCGGAGGCAGCGAGGCCAGGAGTCAGACAAGTAGCACAAGCTCCGTCCGCGATACAGTGAATAATAATTACAACAACGGCGAAGAAGATGATGTCAAAAATGCTTTGAACCTGAAAAACCTGGATGACCTGGCCCGGACTGTCGGTAAACAGATGAAGGACCAGATCACGGCGGCCGCGAACCCAAACACGGCGACCTACACCCTGCTCACCTCGGCGAAGACCACCGTGATTTTCTCCGCGCACCGCACCGGCCGAGAGTTTGTGAGCAATGCCACGCTGCTCACCTCGCTCGTCGCCCTGCAGTACTGGCTGACGCTGTTGATGCTCGCGGAGGACGAAAGCAGCAGCAGTTTGCGCGGCGGCTGGATCCACCATTTTTTCTGCAAGGACAGCGTGACCGACACGCTGCTGTCGCACCCGGTCGGCCTGCAGTTGCTCTGCACGGTGGACTTTTTCGGGCTGTTGCTCGTCAGTCTGGTGAGCGAGCGGTTCCTCGGACAGAAGCTATTACTCTCCTTCGGGCCCAAGTGGGAAAAGAACAATCGGTTTCTGGACCCGGCGACGCTGAAGGAGATGGTGCCGTGGTACGCGATGATGCAGGTGTTGACCGTCATGGACATCGGCATTACCAGCATCTTCATGGGTCGCTTCGACGTGCGCCAACTGCTCACCGCGCTCAAGGGCCCGCCGCGGGTGTTTTCCTTTTTCAAAACCTACGAACAACATCAACAAGGGGACTTGCTGCAGAATGGAAGCAGTGGTCTCCTATTACCTCCGCTTTTGCAACGGGGGGACAGTAAAATTAGCGAAAGGAGTGCTGTGAGCACCGGTGGTGGGACAGCAGCAGCATCGATCAACAGCAGCTCCATGCTCTACAGCAGTACCAACACGACTGCAGCTAATCCAGCGAGCAGTACGTCCAATGAAGCAAGGCGGCCGCGAAAGTTTCTCGGCGGCCGAACGAAGTCCTTCGACAATTCGGACCAACTGCAAGTACCGTCGCCTGCGAACAAAGACGGCGAGAGCACCAGGACCAGTTCGCAGCCAAAGTCGCCACATTTATTGTCCACCGGCGGCAAGCCGGTGGTGGACCGGCACAAAACGGAGTCGGCGATTGAGTTTCCCGCCAGCTCGCCGCTGAGCTCGCTGCAACGGCGGGGGAACGTGCGCGAGGTGGAGAGGCCGGAGACCGACGAGGAGGACGATCCGTTCGCGACGGTGTGGATTGATTTTGTGGCGGACACCGGGGACGGCTTCAATGCGCAGTACGCCATCGCGCGGGCGCAGGCGCAACCCCAACTCCGGGTGCGGGTCCCGACCGACCTGCCCCGCGGCGCGGCCATGATCAGCGAGGCGACCAGCGGGTCCGCGTCGAAAAAGGCACGGGTCGGGGGCGCGGGGAGCTACGTCACGCTGCCGCGGCCGAAGTACTATTTCCACGGGGGCGACATAGCCTACCCGAGTCCGACGCGGGAGGAGTTTCTGGAACGCTTTTTCTTCCCCTACCACCTGGCGCTGCGCGAACCCAAGGTGCCGCAAGGCGAGTCGAAGATTAATGGGACAAGTTCGTCGACTTCCAATGGAGCGACGAGCCTGCGCCTGGATAGTCAGCTAGCCGCGTCCACCTCACCGACGGGGTCGTCCGCTGTGTCGACGGGCAGTCCCGTGAATAGTGGCAGTACAGGAAGTTTTGGAGAACGGCGCGTGAGCGGTGCGTTACCTGCCGCATTGATAGTGCAAGACCAGCAAGGTGATATCATGCCGAATAATTCGAGTTTTGCGCCGGTGAAGGCGGTGAATTCGTCGCCAACAATTCTTTCCTCTTCCAACGTAGAACTAGCGTCCCTTGCTAATACGGGGGTGACGCAGCAGCAGGGAACAAACGACGCCACAGTAACGAAGCAGGAGCAAGACGTCGAAGAGAGTAAGGCCCGCGAGACTGAGGTGGTGGGACTGAAGAAGGCGACGTCCCTCCTGTCGAGCTTTTTTCACATCCCGCAGCTCGCGAATTTGCACGCGACGGATGAAAACAAGCTGTCTGAGGACTCCACGGCCTCCACCAGTAGCTCTGAGGCGGGATCGCCACGCGCCACGTCCAGTAGCGAGCCCACGGACCACGGAGAACTTCCGGCGCCGTTGTCACCGCGGGAAGTCGAAGAAAGCCTTGGCGAAGGTTGTACTAACGACGCCTCCGGAATTACAACTACGATGCAGTTAGCGGCGATCCGGGAAACGCAAACGAAGCCCAGCGTCAGCATTATTGGCGAGTTGAAGGCCAGGAGTAGTTCGTTTTCGCCGCGGGGTCAGAGTACGACAAACCGGGGAAGCAGCGCGTTAGACGGCACCACGGCGGGTAGTACCAATAATGCCTCGGCTGTGCAGCTTACAGGCTCAGGCGGGGGGAGTAGTGGCGCGCTCAACAAACTCACACAGGCCATAGACACCATAAGCGAAGAGCAGACAGAAAAGGACAATGTGCTAGAAAAGGGGCAGAACCAAACTTCTTCTAAACCCGGAGGTGGTGGTGCTTCTGTATCGATTCTGGATCCGAAAAACAACGACGGGACCACGAGCAGTTCTAGCAGCCCATTGACAACATCCTTAGTACAGCAACCGCCCGGCGGCCCAACTACGGCGATTACTTCTCCCGTCAATAGCCGGTCCGGTACTTTTAGTAGTTCTACCAGGTTCGCCGGAAATAACCGCGCGAGCATAATACGGCGCGGCAGCACCTCCGTGCACTTGGAGTGCATGCTGAAGAAGGAGAACGAGTACTCCCGGAAGTGCGGGCGGTCCAACGGCGGCCTGCAGATCGCCTCCCGGCGCGGTTACTACGCCCAATTCCTGAAGAACAAGGACCACCAGGGCAAGATCGCGAAGAAGTCGCCCATCCAGATGCCCACCGACAAGCTGACGGCGGAAGAACTGAAGGGGCACGAGGGGCCGCTGTGTTTCCTGGTGCCGGGGAACCACGACTGGTACGACAACCTGGACACGTTTCAGGACCTGATCTGCAACCGCGCGTGGCTTGGGGGTTGGTACATGCCGCAGACCCACAGCTACTTCATCACGCAGGTGCACCCGAATTGGTTCGTGTTCGGGCTGGACATCAGCCTGACCAACGACATCGACTCCACGCAGTTTCTCTACTTCAAAACCTTTGTGGAGAACGACTTGATTCCGAACGTCTCCCGGGTGATCGCGATCACCCACCGGCTATCGTATTTAAAAACGTCCCCACCTCATAGTTGTATATGCAAATTTGCATGCTGACAGTGTTTCTCATGCGGAGCCCCATGAGAAGCATTTTTCGTTCGTGTGCTGGAATTTGTCATGCTTAAATCAGCGTGATACACTAGATTTGTGATGCTGCTGAACTAGCCCAAACAGCACTACACTACGAGTCCAAATTTGTCATGCGAAACAGCAAAAACTTGTGGATTTGTCTAGCCGATTCCCCATCTTCTTGACTATCGGGTGGGGACGTTTTTATATAGGATACCGCCCGAATTTCAGCTTCGACGCCTCCAGCCGGGAGAAGACCGGGCCGTGGCTGATGCAGTTGCTGCACGGCGTGATGAAGGACGTGCTGGCCATGCGGTGGACCGGGGACCTGCACCACTACATGCGGTACGAGCCCGACCTGAAGATGGTCACGCGCGACGGGCTGGGGCAGCCGCTGAAGAGCAAGGCGGACGCGGTCCCGCTGATCGTGGCCGGCGGCGGGGGTGCGTTCACGCACCCCACGCCCTGGGGGGACCCGGAGCTGCTGACCAAGAACTACCAGCCCTACCCGACCGAGCCCAAGATGCCCTACGCGGGCTACTATGAATTGCAAAAGTATCGTACTCGTATAAATGCATTACAAATTATGTTCTCAGCCTGAGAGAGAAAATTTGAATTTGTAATGCAGATTTACCTCAAGAAAAAAGATTTGTATATGCATGACTGCAATACGAGCACGATACTTTTGCACAGGATAGCTACCGCGCCGCGGCCATGTACCCCAGTGCGGAAACCACGAAGCAAATGGCGAAAACCATCCCGTTCAAGTTATGCATTGCAAATATGTCTGGGTCTGGAAAGTTGGGACTTGTGATGCTAGCTTTGGATTCTAAAAAAATTTGCATTGCATGACCAGCAAGTAGTGCAAGAGGAGTCGAGTTCGTGCTGCGCGGGGAAGGCATTTGTCATGCGGAATAGGCATCAGGAAGCCCTGTAAAATTCTGTGATGCTAGGTCATGCATTACAGACAACCTTGGTCATGCCATATATGCATGACAAACCTGGCAATCTTCCAGACCCAGACATATTTGCAGTTGATATAAGTGGCGCAAGAGCAACTACCAGGCGGACATTGTGATCGGCATCGCCTACCTCTGCGCGGCCCTCGGGCTGTTCCCCTGCTGCTTTTTGACCAGCGAGCGGCTCAGTTTTATCGGTACGACTTCGTACTTGACGACGGCCTACCAGTTTCTGCTCCTCCTCCTCGAGGCCTACCACCACATGTGGCAGACCACCACGGTCGCGTTGGCAACCCACGTTTTTCTGCTCATCACCGGCATCGTCTTCACCGACGGGCAGCAGTGTGGGGTCTGCAAGCATGATTCCGTCCGCTGGGCCGTGGGGCTGGCGCACGCGCTGGTGCACAGCTTCTGCATCGTGTTTTTCGTCGTGTTTTTGGAAACCCTGCTCGAGCTGTCCCCGCAGAACCGCAAGCCCATCTCCGCCCACCCCGCCATCGTGGAGACGCTGGATTTCTACAGCGGCGGGGTGCTGCAGCCGCTCCTGTTGAACCTGATGCAGGCGGTGGAGCTCCCAAACCTGCTGGTGTCCACCAAGCACGCCATGTGCGCCGCGGAACCGGTCGCGCGGGAGTGGGTGCTGTTGTACAACCTGGGCATGTCGATCTACTTCTACGCCACGGCCGTCCCCACGGCGGCCTTCATTATGGGATCTTTCCTGTTCCTCGGCATGTACTTCCTCGGGATTCACCAGGGGGAGGCCTTCGTGTCCCTCCGCGACCCCGACCACAAGTCCTTCCTGCGGTGCCGAATCGGCCGCGACGGCGTGCTCAAAGGGTGGGCCATCGGGATCGAGCAAACGGGCGACGGCATCGGCCCGCACTGGGAGGTCGACGCCCTCGCGCGCACGAGGAAGGAAGATCCCTGGAACGACGCCGCGCCCTCCAAGTATTTGTCCAACAAGGTCAGCGAGCCCCACTTGGTGGATGTGTTCACCGTCATTCCCCCGCGGGCCAGTATGAGAAAAAAAAGAGGACACAAAGGACCACGATTAGAGTTTGCCTGTTCTTGCATGTTTGTGTTGGCGTTTCTGCTCCTGATCATGCGACCAGAACGTCGCCGTCGGTGGACCATGTTAGAGCACTTCTCAAAACAGATTTTGCAAGCCTTCCAGGTGGTAGTTCATCATCAAATTTGGTATTTGACCTCAAGCGAAATTCGTGGTAGCAAGGGTCCTTTTGCTTTTTCTCCCCATAACCGACGGCAGTCCGTCACTTGCGGGCGGGAGTCTACGCATGCAAAATGCGCTCACGGTCAAATGAGGAAGTTCAAGTTCTAGTTGAAAACCTTTTTCAAAAAACGAACGGCCAATATACTATGAAGAAACCTTTTCTCAGAAGAAATTCTTCTGTATTTGACATCCGATACCGGTCGTCAAATTCAAATAGATACTTCTTGTTCGCTGCATGATCTATCAATCAGGAAGCAGGTGAAATTTCTATCATGTTTGAAGCCAGAGCGGAAATTCAGAATTGTCCAGATTGTATGCCGAGCTTCTGATAGAAGTACAAAATGAACAAGATAAGGACCAAGCGCACTCGACGATGGAAAGCCAGGCCCCTGTCGACCTTCGTTGCCAACGTGGCTTTTTGGCGATTGATATGAGATACGTATGAAGAAATCGCGCACTTGTTCTGTAATGTCGTGAAAGTCCCGTGCGGACTTCTCTCGTAGGAGTGAGACCGATCGCTTTCAGCATGATCGCGTTTGAGTCCTTCGAGCGACATAGATACTTAGTTGAGTGGTGCAGAGAGATGATGAAGATGTCGGAATGAGAGAGGCTAAGTAAAGTCAACCTACTACAGCAACATGCGGTTCAACGATAATGCTTCTTCAGATCCGAGAAACTGACTGAAGAGTCGCGTACTTCTTTAGGAATGCTTAGATACATGAACATGCTAGAAAAGCAATTACAACCAAGAAAGATGAAGTAAAAGAGGAATCTCTCGCCCTTGCCGCGCTCGTCCATGTCGTCCGGTCTTTGTTCGACGCACAGCACACGTCGTGTGCGATTGCGTGTGGTGCCAAGAACTCGTCGTCCAGGCATGTCGTCAGTTCCTGAGTGGACGAGGGAGATAAGCTCAGCCCGTCGTTGCTTCGGAGCCGAATATTAGGTGGGGACCAGCGAGTGTTCATCCGGAACAAGAAAAAGATCGTCTTTTAGCAACTTCTACACCAGCTGATTTTTAAGAAACATCTCACCTCCTCAACATCCATGGAGCAGAAAGGAGGGTCGCACTCTTCCACGAGCCCGCGGCCGTGGCGGCCCCCGGGCCCGCGGGAGCCGCCGACCGAGCAGGAGCGGCCGGTGCTGGACATGGCGCGGGCGGAGGGCGTGGTCCGCACATCGGAATCGAGCACCATTGACCGGTTCGCGCAAAAGACCGAGCTCTTGCGGCGCCACTTTCCAAAGCACGCGTTTTCCAAGACCTTCGCGCGGCTGCAGGAGGCCGGTGCGGGCATTGTGTCCGCGGCCGGGTCTGCAGGAGTCGGAGGCGGTGCGGTCCACGGGCACCAGCAGGGAGGTGGTGCAGCTTCATCGCGGCCTAAAACGCCTGTCCTGCTGACGGGAAGTAGTAGAACAGCAATTATCGGAACAAGCGTCTCGGCGGGCGCGCTTGGCGAGGCTGTAATCCTGTCGGAGGACGCCGCGCTACTCGCGAGCGAACTTCTTCCGGGCGGCGTGCGAGACGATGGGGACGAGACAAAGCTGAACCGGGCCCATTCCGACATGAAAATCGCAACCGGGACAAAAACGCCAGAATGGTACTATGGGGGACGACCTAGTTGTGATCGTGATGATGTCGAGGAAAAATGATACGATGTTTTTGCAAATCCATGAATGAAAATGAATCCGAATTTCGCCCTTTGGACTTAACTCGCTCCGCTTGTGCAAGTCTAAGTTGCATCTAAAAAGCGCATATTGCAATCTGTTATCCGTATTTTCACATTTTGTTCCACAGGGTCAACGAAGAGAGGCGGTATCTGCGGTTGCACGGCGAAAAGAAGGGCGACGTGAATGCACGAGCCTTGGACCGCCGTCTCGACCAATACAGCATCGTGAAACCGGGTGGGCTACGGAAAGGGTATAGATGTATCATATGGATGAATTCTTGGAGGTCAATTCCAAACGTAACCGAATTGAGATTTATTTTTAGGAGCAGTTTTAGGAGCAGTTATCGTTGGTGTAAAAAGAGTCAAGTCCATAAACAACACGTCCCAGTGTCCCGTCGATGGAGGAATTCGAAGCGAACTACGGACCCAGCGTCGAGGCGGCGCAGCGCGAGCGGCAGATGCTGATCAAGCAAAAAGCGTCCGCGAAGAAGGAGCAGGAGCGCGACGCCGGCACGGAGACGCTGGCTATCCTGCTCGGGAAGAAGAAGGCGCAGTCGCCAACCAAGCAGAAGGCGACCAGCAGCGACCTGCTCGCATCTCTCGGGGACGAGGATTTCGAGGCCCAAATGCTGTGCCGCCGGCTGGACGCGCGCGCGGAGCGCGAAAGCAGGGTCCCGAAGAACGTGCACACGCGCTATCGAAAGGAAGAGGAACGGCGAATTTTCCAGCGCAACAGCCCTACGCGCACCACGCGTCCGCCGCCCAGTCGCGAGCGAGCCAGCAAGGACCAATTGGTACCGCCAAGTCCTCTTGTTCATGCGGAGGGGAGTAGCAGTAAGCATCTTCAAGGGGGTTCAACATCCGGCGCTGCAGCGGGACCATCTGTTGGGGATCAACATGCGGTCCAGTCCTCTTCGATAATATTACCCGCTGAGTCCTCCGCGTCGGGAGCAGGAGCACATGCTGCAACACAACCCGGCGAGACGAGTGTAGAAGAAGGCGCCGCTGCTCCGTCGAGCCCGGAACTACTGGCTGCAAACACGACCAGCAATACCGACGGAACAGCCGCGACCTCGCCGGCGAAACGCAGGTGGACCAACGCGGTGGCGAAGCTGTCGAGCGAAAAGAAGTTGCAGACCAGCCACACCGCGCTGGCCGAGGCAGCGACGATTTTGCTCGAGGACCCCAATGTGAAGTTGCTGGACCCGGACGCGGACCTGAGCGGGCCCATGGCGCAGTACAAGAAGCACTGCGACAAAAACGAACTGCCCCGGCTGGACCTGCAAAAAGTGTTCACAGAGGTCGAGAAGTACCGCAACCTGACGCTGAAGAACCTGGAGCTCTCCGTCCTGCACTGCCACAGCATCTGCAAGGTGCTGGAGACCAGTATCCAGTGCAAAAGAATTATCGTATATGCCAGTCTTGCATTACCATTAGGTAATTCAAATTCTGCATGGTAAATTTCATGTTGAGCAAATTTGTAAATGCGAATCACACTAGGGCGATGCTTTTCCTTTTGCGGTGCATAACCATGCCGAGTGCGCAGTTTCTGTCCGTTACCAACTGCCTGATCCCCGACAAGGGCATCGAACTGCTGCTGAACACCTGTCTGGAGTCCCTCACGTCGCTGCACCTGGAAAACGTGAACCTGTCCCTGCAGAGCATCCAGCTTTTGTATAAAGCCCTGTACCCCCGGCGGCGGCACTGCGTCCTGCAACACTTGTTCCTTAAGGGGTGCGGCCTGGGCTCCGAGGACGAGATCCCCGGGTACAAGGCCTGGGACTCCGACGACGAGGACCCGGACGAATATGACGATTCGGAGGACGAGCGAAGGCGGCCACTAAACGAGGACGACTACCATAACCGCGACGACGACGAGGAGGAGGATTACTACGACGACGAGGGTCATAACGACGACTACGTGGAGCGCACACCGGACACGTATGTGGGCGGTGCTGGCGGTGGTGCACCTACAACTGCAGCCCTCGACGACGAGGAGAATTTTCCGCCGCCGACGCTGCGGGGTGGTTCCGGTACAGACGCACTCACGCAGCAGTTGCGCGAGGAGGCGGCTGCGACCGGCGAGACGACGGCTTACACGGACAACGACCCCACGCGGCGGGAGAACATTTTGCGGGAGGAGGACTCCCTCGCGGCCGAGGACAGCATGCTCAGCGGACCCCTGTTCAGCGTGGAGGAGCACCCGGGCGGGGGAACAACAGCTGCAGCTGCACCGCATGGTCCAAGTGCTGGCCCCGATCCGGAGTCCACGCGGCGCGAGATCATGGGCTCGCGCGGGGGGTCCCGTGGCCACAGCCGGGGTGGCGGGATAAACAGTCGGGGAAAAATGGCCACCACCTACGAAGACCACGGGTTCGATCCTCGGGGTGACAGTGACACCGTGGTTCCCATCAGCCCCATGCACGACGACCGGCGGTCGGCCGCCGCTTCCTCGCCCCGCCACCAGCAGCACGCGCGCAGCGCCGTGGCGGACTACGCGACGCGGCGGGAGAAGTCGGTGTTTCAGGGCCTCGGGGCGAATTGCTACGAGGACCACCAGCTGGGGCGATACTGGATTGAGACGGTGGAGCAAGAGGAGGAGGAGGCGGAGCTACTCGACCGCGCGCGGGGGTACCAGGTGTCCGCGTCGCCTTCCAGTCGCACAGGGACGGACAGGCCCAACACGGGTGACCAGGCCGGGTCCGCCGCGACCACTGCGAACGACCCCAGCGAGGTGACCGCGTCGCGGCCGCTATGCAATACAAATTTCATCCCGTATATGTACGAGATGCATGACAAATTTCACCACTTTGGAGTGATGTAACACTTGTGATGCTAAAGTAGGATCGGAGCCAAGTTTTGTCTTGCAGAGACCGCGACGTTTGTAGTACGTGAACGGGGATGAACCATAATTTCCTGTGGATAGGCGCCCTCGCAGCAGGCGCCGACCGCCACGGTGCAGGTGGTGAACGCCACGTCGAAGTACCGACCCAACCCGAAGGACCCCTCGCAGCGCGCCATGCCGCCCGCGGGCAGCAACCCTTCTGACGTGCCGGACGACGGCCGCTTTCTGAAGAAGCTCCACCATCTGGGCGGCATTCCGGAGGAGCCGCGGTCGCCGCTCGCGGCAAACGACCCGCGGGCGGATGCGGAGTACAGCAAGTCGCCGCTGTTGGACTTTGCGAAGTCCCCGGAGTGCAAGAAGCTGCAGGCCGAGTCGCCCACCAAGGGTGTGGTGGTACCCACCACGCTCCCCAAGTACAAAAAGAAGTCGCAGATCGAGGCGGGGGATGTGCCCAAGCACCTGTTGGAATCCGGAACCGGGGGAAGCCGGGTTCCCAGTCGACAGGGAACTTCGGGTACTACGCGTTTATTTTCTTGCATAACGTTAACTGCGCGCGCGCACCATACATGCTAGTTGTAGTTTGTTAGTGCATGCAGGTCTCCATGAACATGGTCGAGAACAAATGGTTTCTTCGAACGGAATTATGTGATAAAGAAAATTGATTCCGTCTCCTACAAACACACAGCTTCCAGCCGCTCGGCTTCCACTCTGGCAGACAGGCGCGACGTCGTCGCGGGCGACGTGAACGTGCCCGGCGTCCGGCGGCACCGTTTGCACGAGGAGCCGAACCGCACGCGCGGCACGAAGCTTTGGGGCGAGCTTCGGCGGTACCTGCAGACGGCCAAGGGCATGGGCATCCGGCCGAACCTGGGTTGGAACGAGGACGAGTGGGGGGACGTGGGCGCGCCGCAGGACGGGGACTTTTCCATGGTGCACCACTACACCGTGCGCAAGGACCGGGGTAAGCAGGACCTGGCGTTAGTTGCCACCCGCAACCAGCTGAAGAAGGAGCGCAAGTTCTACCGCGGCGTGCGGGTACGTGCCGTGCCGGACGGGTTCGGCATGTTTTCGCACGCGCTGGACGTGCTGCGAGTCCGGAAGGACTGGAACGGCTACCCGCCGGACATCTGGCACCGCGAGGAGGAGGAGGTGGAGCACCTGGAGGGCTACCCCGTGGTGATGCCGGTGCTCGCGCTCTCCATGGTCACGCACCTGAACACGCTGGACCTGACGGCCAACGTGCTCAGTCCGCGCGGGTGGTCGGTGTTCGAGCAGCTCCTGGGCCGCACCAAGTCGCTGGAGGTGCTGGTGCTGGACGAGACCGGTCTGTCGGACCTCTGCATCCACCCGTTCTGCGCCGGGCTGCGGCACAACGTCTCGCTCAAGTCGCTTTCCATGCGGTCGGTGATGCTGCTGCGCGACGACAGTCTGATTTTACTCCTCCAAACACTCGAGAAGCACCCGGCGCTCGTGTTCTGGAACTACTTGGACAACGGGTGGGGCGAGAAGATGCTGGGCCTCACGTCCGAAGACGACGCGAAAACGGTCGCCACGGTGGTCCGGACCGCGGGTAGCTCCTCGACCGGCGGCTTCGCGAACACAACCTCCGGCGGAACGCTCAAGGACCCAAATTCCACCTCGGACATGTGGGCCACCACGAACCGCGGGTCGCACCACACGTCGTCCTCCCTCAGTCCGACCGAGCGCAACAAGTCGAAGCTAAACTCCGACGGCGGCGGGGCCGTCAATAAAGTCGAGGAGGAACGACACACGGTGATTGGGGCGTTTCGGAGTCTCCTCAACCGCGCGGTGCTCCTTAGTTGCATCCACGCCAGTCTCCCGGAGTGCACGCTGCAGCAGAGTCTGCTGAAGGAACGCGGGTGGCACAACCACTTCAAGGAGCGCGGGACGGAGAACGTCGTGATTTGGCGCGCGCTGTTTTGCCGGGACTTTTACCACTACCCCCGCACGCGGGTGGTTGCCGAGGCGGAGCGAAAGCAGCTCGCGGGCGTCGCTACGCGGGAGGCGCACTGGATCCGGGGCGGGTACCGGGACCTGGTCACGAACGTGACGAACGCGACGGGCTTGTTGCAGTCCGCGGTAGTCGCGGCGGAGCAGGCTGAGGCGCACGCCCTGATGAGTGGCACGACCGCGGGGAAGGACGCAACAGGAGGACCGCAGCATCACAATTCAACAGCTGGTGGAGGTGCACCATCGAAGATGAAAAATACATCAACAGCGGCCGCTGCGCACCACCACCAAGCCGACGCCGTGAAGACCACGAGTTCATCTTCGCCGCACTCCCCGACGAGCGGTATGCTGGGGATCCCGGACTCGGGAATCTTCGAGGCGGCGAACAAGGATTTCTGCGTGTGGTACTGCGACGCACTGGAGGCGCCCGCGCCCCTGCTGACCGTGCCGCACTTGGAGGCGTGCAAGCAGTTTTTGCAATCGCACGCCGCGGTGTCGTCGGATTCCCTGTACACGCCGCCCTCTACCACCAGCACCGTCGGTTTTCCCCCCGATCATGCGGCAGCTGGTACCATCAACAACTCCGGGGCGGGTATCAGCACACGGGGGCGGATGATGAACAGCGCCTTCGCCGCGGCCAGTTCGACCACCGGTGCTGGAGGTGGTCCAGTTGTAGCTCTGACAGCCCAGCAACTTTCGGCAACAGGCGCGGCCAACACCACGACCTCCTTCACAGACGCCGGGACCAGCACGGCGACCTCGAACCTGGAGCATCAGCGCGCCGTGGACTACTTTGAGACGTCGTACCAGACCAGCGGGTCGCGGCAGGGCCGCCGCGGGCGGGACGGCCGGCAGAAGCGGTCCACCAGCGTGGACTCGCAGACCGGGGCAGGAGACGGCACGATGAACGCGACAAACAGCACGCTGCTTTCGAACAGCAACCCGATGAACACGAGCTTTACCGCGTCGGGGAGCGGCACGATAGGTGCTGGCGGATTGATGCAGAACCACACGACGAGTGCCGGCGCGCCGGGACAACTTCTCGGGGACGCGACTTCGCGGCACCGGGACTCCGCCTCCTCGCTGAACAGCTCGATGCACTCCCTGAGCGTGAGTCCGAGTAAAAAGAAATCCCGGCACGTCGTGACCAAGCGGCCGGGGAAGAGAAACGCGCCGCAGGACTACTTCAAAAACCGGCCGCCGCAGGTGACTATGAAATGCAAATATGTCTGGGTCTGGAAGGTTGCAACTTGTCATGCTAAATCTGAAGCATGCAAAAATCTGTGTTGCATGATTACCAAAAGTCGTCCAGTTTTGACCAAGTCCGGAGGGAGTTTCTCATGCAGGATAGGCATGAGAGAGAGCGCGCAGAATCTGTCATGCTAGGCCCTGCATTCCAGACCTCATGGGTCATGGAAAAGCAGGATGACAAATCGCGCACTCTTCCAGACCCAGACACTTTCGCATTTCATAATGACCAAGCAGGAGCAAATCGAGCGTATCATGGCCAAGCAGAACGAGATATCACACAGAAAAAAACTGGCAGGGCATTTCTGTAATGCAAAAATAAAGACACAGAAAAACTTGTCATGGGTGGCCCGGAGCATGCTGTTTCGGATATGCAATAGAGATCTTTTTGTGTATTTATTTTCGCATTACAAAGAGAAAGATGCGCTGCCAGCTTTTTTCTGTTGGATACGAGAAAAAGGAACAGGAAAAGCAGAAGGAACTGCTGAAGCAGCAGCAACTCTTACGCCAACAGCAGTCCTCCGCCCACAACCACAGTTTCGGGACCTTCGACCTGTCCTCAGAGTTGAGCACCCTGGCGCAGGACCCCAGTCTGGTCGGCGGTGCAGGAGATAACAACTCGCCGCTTTTTAACAAAGAACAGGAGAACAATTCGTTGCTTGCTGCGCCGACGCTTTTTTCCACCACGACCCAGATGAACAAGATGGACCAAACCACAACTTCGCTGGACCACAGCGTGCGGTCCGGGGCCACGGGGGACAGTTCCTCGGGCGTCCCGCTGGGGCAGCACAGCGACTTTCACGCGCTGGAGCGGCAGGTGGTACCACACCCGATCCACTGCGCCAAACCGCACAACACGATCAAGCTGAGCCGGTCCTGGGTGGCGGACCGCGTGCAGATGCAGGAGTTCGTGTGGAACTTCCCCCGGTCGGGCAGCCAGAGCGGCCACTCGGTGCACCTCTGCGTATCAAATGCAAATATGTTGTCTGGAGGGTCTGGAAGATTGCCTGCACCTTTCGCATGACCCGTGATGTCCGTGATGCATGCCCCAGCATCAAAGATTGATGTTTTGCGGGGGGCATCTTGATGTCTAAACCGCATGAGAAATCAATGCCCTCTCCACGGAGCAAAAACTGGACGCCTCTTGCTGCTCATGCAATACAGATTTTTTTAGATTCCAAAAATCGCATCACAAGTTGCATTCTTCCAGACATCAGACATATTTGCAGTGCATACTGCGCCTCGTTCTACGACTACTGCATCGTGCCGATGAACCTGGTCCTCCAGACGAACCGCAATCACGTTTTCCGGGTGGGTTGCCGGGTGCCCAGCTACTGCGAATTCGTCTACTACTTCTTCTACGACCCGGCGACGCGGAAGATGTTCCACGCGCAGGACCAGCCGCACCTGAAGATTCGCAACAAGGGCAAGTGGTACCGGGAGTACTTTTTGAAGTCCGTGTCCAAAGCCTCGGAGGCGAACCTGGAAAAGCCCTCGAACGCGCCCGGGGGGATGGCGGAAAACGTCACGTCGATCGAGTTATCAAATGTAAAACTGTCTGGGTCTGGAAGAATGCAAGACTTGTAATGCTGAACTCGCATACTCCCAAACTCTGTAATGCGTGTTGCGGAATAGCGCTGCTTCTGTGTCATGCAAAAACGCAGTTTCTCATGCGTGTTGCACACCACAGGACCGTTGAAAAATCTGTCATGCTAGGCTGCATACTCTAGTCATTTTTTCATTCGTGTATGAGCATGACAAGTTTCCAGACCCAGACATATTTGCATTTGATACGAGTCGATCTTCGGCCTCTTCGACATCGACGACGATATGCCCGACTTCGTAAACTACCGCCGAATCCACCACTTCCACTACCCCACCGCGAGCCCCGTGGCGCAGGTGCAGCTGCACCACCGGGCGCCGATGATCGGGGAAGTTCACGACAAGTCGCTGGAGCATTTCCAGCGCGAGTACGTGGACGATGAGGAACATGACCGGCTCGACGAATGCTACGACTACGACATGAAAAAGATCTCGCTCGAAGGGATCTGCGGCGAAAACGAGGAGAAATTGTATCAAATGTAAAAATGTCTGGGTCTGGAAGAATGCGAACTTGTGATGCGTGTTGCGGATCATACAAAAATCTGTGTTGCATGACTTGCACAAGGTCCGCACTTCTGGCCATGCGGAGAGGACATTTCTCATGCAGAATTAATAGGCATTACCAAGGGGCTGCAGAACGTGTGATGCTACTCCCTGCATTCCAGACCTGGCGGAGCTTTGAGAAACTGCGTGACAAATCCCGGAATCTTCCAGACCCAGACATTTTTGCATTTGATAAACTGTTCCGGAAAACCATCAAGAAACACTACCTGGAGCTCTACCAGAGCTACGGTATAAATCATGCAGTTCTGTATGACAATGATTTCGCTAGATTTAGATTTTGTTTTTTTGGTTTCGTTTATTTCTGATGAAGATGGTCGCCTTCTTTTTGATGTCACTCAACACATGGCACAACTGCGATAACCAGCTCCTTGCATGTACATAGAGCCATGAAAATGAAGAAATGCGCCGGTCGTGTGTTGAGCATGACTCCCATTCCGGAGATTGAAAATTATACAATTCGTCATTATAACAGCGCTCCTGACGGGCGGCGAGCTGTACGTGCGGTCCGTCGACGTGATGGCTTTTTTTGACGAGATGGTGAGTGCGGAGGTTTCCTCCCTGGAACTGATGAAGTTCATCGAGTCCGTCGGGCACTCGGCCGTCCGCTTTTTCCGCCACGAGTTCGTGCATCTCTGTCTCCTCGTGGGGATCACCCTGTACCCCCAGCCGAGCACCAAGGACGCGCCGAAGTCGCTGACACTGTTGGTCGAAAAGAGGTTGCGGAAGGCCATTGGGTACCCACTCAACCCGTTCAGCAAAAGCGTCATGCAGAACCCCATCGTGAACAAAATGACCTACGATTGCATGGACATTCTCAAGGACGCGTACTATCGAGTTTGGTTTTTACGTGTTTTACTTTTCCTCAAGGTTCTTGTGTTGCACGACAACGACTTGCAGCTAATCATAATCGATCATACCTTGCAAAACACGACAGACAAGGACAAATGTAAGTACGTGGAACCCAAACACGACCTTGTCACATGTTAATAAATCAGGTATCTGCGGTACGGCACGCACAAGGCGGGTTTTATGCAGCTGATCTACATCCTGCGCATTAACGACCGAAATTTCACCGCGCGGCACCTCGCGTGCATTTTTGCCCTGGCGCAGAAGTACAAGCCGCGGGCGTGCGAGCAAACTGAGCATGAGTGCACGCGGATGACCTACCCCGAGTTCTGCGAGGCCATCGTGCGCATCGCGGCGGGCGGGCTGCCGCAGGAGGAGAAGCGGTACCGGGGACAGAACCTGTCCCTGTTCCCGCCGAAGTTGGTCAAGGTTTCGCGGGAGTTCTGCGTGCGGATTCAGACCAAAATTCGGGAAAACATTCGCAGGATGAACCAATACAAGATCGGCTAGTTTTTGTTTGTGGCACCTGCAGTCTGGGTTTGTCCCGTCTCGTCTCCGGAACTCCTTTTTTGCTACTTCATTTTGCACTTATTACACGACGACCTAGGCGCCGACTCTAGGCGTTCTTCGTTCTAGGCTGCATGCCTGTGTACCAACGTTCGTATCTTCCCATTACAACAAGAACCCCGTTTCGCGTTTCGCTATCGTTTCGCTGTTTGAAGCATTGTCCAACTTTTACGTAAAGCTAAAGAGATTAGGTGACGAAATTAGCATTAGGTGAGAAACAACATTGTGTCCATTGACGCAATAAAGTACTAGAACTGTTATGATTAGGTGACAAAATATCAATGACAGGAGCTTAAGGTTTATTCCCGGAGAGGGAACGAGCCTTCAAGTCTCGACGCACTTGATTCGGTGACTCCAATTATTGACGAATTTTCGAAAAGGTTCGCTTCTTTTCGCCCCTGAAAATAATGGTGATTCTTGTACGATGTATTATTCCCTGTGAACTGCGATTTGCACTTGACGGTGAAGAGAGTTTAAAAGTTCTTGATTTCGATTTTAAGCCAGAAAAGATGTAGTTTTCCAGCATCACGAGCTGCTGGCTCTCCATCAAGCGGGCGACCGCGTTCGAAGAGCAACAGAACCACAGTGTTCTTGGGCTGCCCCTCGTGTTGTGACTACGATCAACGTTAGCAATGGCAGTTTGTCGTCTTACTTGCCGCTGTGACGCCATTTATTTCGGCGCCAAGATCTTCTTCTCGCAGAAGTGATGTGAAGACTCTGTCAGGTGTCGTTATTTTCCTTTTTGGTTCTCTCAGGATCGAGTAGTCACAGTAGCCTTGGAGCCGCACCACACCGAAGATAGAAGATCTGTAGTTTCTCATCGTCATCGAAAAATTTTCAATAGATCCCCATGTTGCAGCAGGCGCACGCTGGACACTGCTATAAGCACCGGTCGTACCTCCACATGCATTTTTCGAGTCAGTCTTATTCTTCAGTTTTGACGCATGTAAAAGAAGTAGTGTCTTTTTCTTCCTCTTTTCACAAATCACAGCGAAGGTGTGATTGCAAATTTTCCTTCCGTTCCTAGGAGTTGATATAGAGCGCTGCTTTCTCCCACTCCCTGCATGTGCACCGCAAGAATCCTCGCATGGTCAACAAACCGACGGGCTTATTTTCGTGCTATTTCTAGCTTACCCTTTTCTTTGTCAACACCTACTTTCAATTTATTTTCCGCCGGTTGCAGGCTTTATTGGAAAAACGTCAACCACACATCACATCGAGCGCAACTTCTTCTCACCCGAAAAATGGCGAACTTGAGTCCGGGTCCCAAGCCCAAGCGGCAGCGGACCCTCGGCATCGTGCAGCGTGAGGTGGAGAATGGGGCCAAGATAAGAGTGGTCCCGGAGGTGACCTTATCAAATGTGAAAATGTCTGGGTCTGGAAAAGTGGAACTTGTAATGCGTGTCATGCATTCCTGGAAAATCTGTGTTGCATAAGCAGCAAAAGAGAAGCTTTCTTTGTCATGCGAAAACGCAATTTGTAATGCGTGCTAGGCATGATCAGCAGGCCTCTCAAAAACCTGTCATGCTTGGCTGCCATTGAAAGCGCTTCAATCATGCGCAATTCAGCATCACAAGTTTCCAGACCCAGACATTTTGGCATTTGATAGACCTCCTACGAGCACAACATCATCATAGCGGACTCCAAGGAGGCCGCAGAAGCGCTGGCGAAGGAGCGCGGCCTGTTGGGGGTGCGTGTGGACTTCAAGGGCGTGCATTTAGTGGCCGCGAAAAAAAGCGTGTCGGTGATTGTGGTCCCCAATGACACCAGTAGACACAACTCCACCGCGAGACCTGACTTTGTCGTCAAAGCCCTGCAGGCCGATCCGCTGCTGAATTCCAGGTATGAACAATTCGTAATGACTTACTTAATTCGAATGTGGAGCCTTGCAGGCAGGTTTTGTATTAGCACTTGTTTGTTTCAAACACGACAGGCCGATTGAACAACTTCCGTGGTTTCTTTCAGAAAGATCTCCGCTTTCGTTGCTCTTGCGATTTACCTGTGAAGATCATAGTACGCTCTAGTAAAGCAAATTTGTGTTTGCGACACCTACGACGCGGCGCGTGATAGCAGCACTTGATGTAAAAACACGACCGTATTGCAGCGCCGCGATCGGAGTGATAATCGCGAAAACCAACACGGTAAAAGACGCGATTTGGGCACTGTCCGTCTACCGTGCGTTCCCGTCCTGCAACCTGAAGACCAGCGAGATCAAAGACCAGATGATCACGTTTACCACTGGTGTGCCGAAGAGCGTGCAGATTGTGGGCGAGAGCATCAGAATAGCCCAGGTCCTGGTGGACCTGCCGCCCAGCCACCTGACCGCACAGACCTTCGAGGACTTTGTGCGGGAGGCACTGCAGTCCTACCTGACCGTGCAAATCGACAAGATCGAGGGGAAGGAGCTCGAGAAGCGGGGTTTCGGCGGCCTCTGGGGAGTCGGCAAGGGTGCGCAATTCAACGAGGGGCGGGCGCCCAGGCTGTTGATCATGAAGTATGCCGGCAGTGGGGACAGCACGAAGCCCTTCAAGACGCTAGTCGGGAAAGGTACTAGTAGCTCCTGGATCAGCTCTTGTTTCGTGTGCGAGCCATCGGCATGGTCATCGGTCCTGGTTGGTCGTACTAGAATGAGAGAACGCCAACTGGTGTGTGGAAGCGAGTCAATATAGTCCATCTCCAACTATCTACGATAAATTGAAGGTATCATTTACGACACGGGCGGACTTGCCATCAAGCCGCGCGACGGCATGTGCGGGATGAAGCGCGATATGGGTGGGTCTGCGGGGGTCTTCGCCGGCTTTCTCGCCACCGTCCGCGCGGAGGTGAAGGAAAACATCTGCTGTTTGCTCTGCATCGCGGAGAATTCCGTGTCGGCCACCGCGTTTCGGAACGACGACATCTTGCACATGTACAGCGGGAAAACGGTGGAAGTGAACAACACTGATGCAGAGGGCCGACTGGTCCTGGGCGACGGCGTGGCGTACGCCAGTAAGGACTTGAAATCGGATTTGATTCTCACGATGGCCACGCTCACCGGAGCGCAGGGCATCGCCACCGGGCAGCTTCACGCCGGCATGGTCTCGGACAGCGAAGTGTGGGAGGAAAAAGTGCTGGCCGCGGCGCAGAAGAGCGGAGAACTCGTGTGGCCGCTGCCCTACTGCCCGGAGCTCCACATGGAAGAGTTCAAGTCCAGCTGCGCAGACATGAAAAATTCGGTCGCAAACCGGGCGAATGCACAGGTATTGATGTGAGTTGTAGAATGTGGAATATGTAGCAGCATGGTTACGCATATACGATTACGAAACCCAGTTATGATCAGAACTCAAACGTAAGTAGCTGCAATGTGAAGGAACTACAAAACTTGGTTGTTTTGTCGGGAGAATTTTTTGAAAAGTACGAGACACACAACACTCACATTCTTTCAGGTAAGTTGCGCCGCCTCCTTCATCCGAGCGCACATTGAGGAGAAGTGGAGCGGCGCGTGGGTGCATATCGACATGGCCAGTCCGGCCTACAAGGGGGAGCGGGCCACCGGCTACGGCACTGCGCTCGTCGCCGCAATGCTCGGCGTGTGGTAAAATTCACCGATTATACGTCACAAGTCAAATAAGCGGTTACGCGATTATTTTTGGTGGAGGAAATAACAAGAGGAAAAAGCGTTTTCGAAAGCGGTCCATCCGGCCAAAGTGCCAATGCCGCTGCCGCTTTTTCATCTCTGTGAGTGGTTCATAAATTCATTCTCTTGATGAAACAATCTCATCATCGCTGTCCGTATTGCGGTCCCCAATTTAATGTAGACGCATTGTCGTGGTCCTGGTCCTGACCTGAAATGGAGAGGCGCAGCTTCCGGTTCTGATCGAAGGTCCAGGCTTATTGGTTAAGCTCTATCTTTACTCTATTTTCAATCAACCGTTCTTGCTGGTAGTGGTACAGTTCTTTAACGACGCAGAATATTGTCACGCTTGGTTCTTTGAAGGTCTTTCGTCGAAGGCAAACGCTCAGACCAGATTTGGCATTGACGCACGACCCGCAGATTTGCAAAGAATTTGAATTTCGCACACACAAGTTAACTACACAGTTTTGTTCTTCGTCCCAAGATGAAATGGAAATAAACTTGCAGTTCAACAGCTGTGGTACTGACAATGATCCAGCGCTAGTAACGAAGAGGATCAACTTCTGGGAAAATATATGTGCTTGTGCAACGGTGCTGATATAAAGTAACCTATGACCACTATTCGTAATGCAGCCAAGAGATTTGTTCACGATTATCATCCATAACGAAGAATTTTTGTGCTTGCGAAGCTGGTGATCACAGATACAACCGTGGTGGCACGTATCAAATAATGCCACGGTGGAGGAAATTCCAGCCGGAGCGTCCCATAATTTTTGATGTCATGATCGTGATCAGATGCGTAGTCGTGTAAAAGTACTTGAAAATATAGACAGGAAAGCGATGAATATGTAGCGACTTCTCGAAAGAACGCATGATCGTGGCCGCTGGAAGACAAATTTAGCACTTCGCAAAAGTAGTTTTTCAAGCAACCTAAGCAGTGCCTCGCGTAATCAAAGCATTTTGAACGAAGCAGCAGCACACCTAGCGAACTCGTACACACTGATAAATTCAAAATGTCCGCCAGTGGCGCGCTGCGTTGCCTACACGTGAGCGGCTTTCCTCGCGCACCCGCGTCTGTATTGTCCGATGAGGAGATTGGTGCTTTGTTGCTGTCCCATTTGGCGGTGCACAACATCGACAGCACTGCAGGGACTGTACTACCAGACGAGGAGGCCAGTGGTACTGAAGCTGCACCAAGTAAACCGGAATCACACGAATCGCATCCCTCGCCACCTTCGAGCACAACCTGCTCAAGAACCGCCGCGCTCTCACAACAAGAGCAGCACTGGCAGGACCACTTCGACCTGCGTGTGGTGCGGGACCGCGAGACTACTGCGTGCAAGGGCTACGCGTTCGTCACACTGCTCGGGAAAACCGATGAGGAGCAGGAGCGATTTCGAAACTGTGTGAACGAAATATCTGGGAGGAAATATTTGAGCAAGTCAAACAACAACAAGAAGATGACAGGAGATCACACGGCGGGGGCCGCATCTTTATCAGAGAACGAGCGAGTCAGCCCTGAGGATGCATCCAAGCCTGCGGAGGAGGTACGCGAATATACTACTGCTGAAGAAGAAGAAGACGCCCTGCAGCTGACTCTTCGAGCTGAGTGGTCCGAGCCGAAGACGAATAAGGCTGCGAGCGGTAGTGGTGGGAACAAATCGGAAAAAAGTTCTGGTCGCGGAGACCACAAGGGTCGGAACGATCATCTCCCGGACCTGCGCATCGGGCGAAAGAAGTATCCGTCTAAAGCGAAACACGCTGACAGCGTGACGTGTTCCGACAAATCGAAGGTAACATTGGACGCGAAGGGCTATGTGAAATACGTGGGCGACAGAGGTGTAAAAATCCCTAAAGGTGGTGGTATTACGTCTAACGCTCGAGGAGGAGGGTCGTAAGAAAAAAAACCGTGTGTGACAAGTGAGATACCGAGTTTGACCAGGACAAGCGAAAACGATAGGGCATTCGTGACGAGTCCGCGCCAAAGCCGAGTCCGTGCAGAGCGCAAACAGTGCTTGGGAAAAATGAGCACACTGACGAGGGATGAAACCAAAGTCGAGAAACTAATCCTGGCTTTGCTCCAGATTTGTGTAGCGTCTGCTTATTGTCATTGTGTCTAGCGGCCACTGACTATCACTATCGCAACAACACACGAGTTGAGCTCCAAAAAATGACGCTCGGCTCCGGAGTCCTTGTTCATTCCATCGCGAGGCGGGTGAAAACGGTGCGATACACATCACGTGGTGGAGCAGTACCACGCATCCCGTACCTGGATGAAACTGGTGCAACCTCCTTAACAGGAGATCACAAGGCAATCCGTCCCACGGAAAGCCTACCAAAAATGCTGCTTCGGCGTCGCCCCGCACAACCGATGAATTTCCGACGGAACATCTCCACCGCAGACCGTCCTACGGCCTCCTCTGCGTCCTCCTCCGTTACATCACAACAAGAAAAGGACAAACACCACCAGTCGGACATCCTCCTTTCCAAAGTGTCCTCCCTCGTCCAGGATGCCACGGCCCGCGCGCTCTGGGCCCCGCGGTCCGTCGACTTTCTCGTGTGGCGCCAGGAGCTGCCGGACCGGATTCAGTCGGTAAACTACCTCGCGAAGTCCACGGTACCCGGCGCGGGGGACGGGGTGTTTGCGGGCAGAAAATACAAGAAGGGCGAGCCGGTGGAAATCAACCCGTTCATGCGGATCGAGGACAAAAGAATCCCAATGGAATTTTCGCCCTACAAGTTCGACGACTTCACGTTCTCCGGCGGGGCAATCTTACCACCCGTGGAAGAAGAGGATACGGACGAGGTCCACGACGTGGAGGATAAAAATGGCGAGAAAAATGGTCCTCGTCGGTCCAAGCCTTTACCTCACCGTCCCTCGCAGGTCAATGACCACTCGCTGGTGATTATGGGTTTCGGCAGCTACATGAACCATGCGGAAGAGAACAACGTGGATTCTGGGTACTTTATCCGGCGGTTTGCGCTGTTCAAAGCGTTGCGCGACATTGAGGAAGACGAGGAACTCTTCATCCACTACGGGAAAAATTACCAGTACAGTTGGGACAGGAAGTAGTAGAATTGCTGCTCGTGAAGGCGGGTGGACTTCGCTGGAAATAGTGTGGAGGCCATGTTGATGAGTTTATTTCGATTTGAAATTGAAATCCATCTGTTGGTATTGAAAAACGGAAAACAAGAATGTTATATTTAGCGACCTGGATTATATTTAGATTTATTGCAATTGCAAAAGACAAAACGACACGAGCTGCTGCACCGTATTGACGCTCGACAACCCGCCTCACCAAAATGCCATAGCGACCAGTTTGTTAAAAGCCCCATTACGACCACTTGTGAATAGGTTTTGAGACCAGGAAGAAAACATTTGATCTATATGTTTCCTTTTAAATCTGTTGAGATTGCGATTGCGATCACGATCGGCCCAGTACATTCAGCACTCGGGAAGAGCGTTTTCTTCGTTTGTCAAACGTCATGCATTGTTGCTTAGCCCTGCCCATGCCTGTTTCGCATTGTTGCGTAGGTTCTTGTTCTCGTGATTGCGTTCTTCTCCTTGTGAGTTTCGAGCGGAGAGTAGCCGATGATACAAATGAACCCAAGAACGATGAAAACACCATCGTCTTCCGCACAAGCCGCTACAACTAGATATCGATAGGTGTACGCTTTTTCATTCTGCTTTTAGTTTTTCGATACGTGAGAACGATTTCATTTTTTGGCAATTTTTTTTGGAGAGGAGACAGACAAATTGGTTTAAAATCAGCGTATGCATAATTTGATCGGAATCGATCCGGTAGGCTCGCAAAATTGCATTTTGAAACGCCTTTAGTCCTTTCCTATCCTGGTACTAGATCCTCAATGAATTCATGAGGATGAGAATCTTTCTTGACATTTTTGTGATGGTTCCTATGAATGACTTTCCGTTCCATGTATTAACAGCCGATCTCGAGAACTAATAGAAGAGTTCAAAACAAGAGGAAGAGTGAATGAGATTTTCTATTTTCAACCGAGTTTTTGTTTTTTCTTAATCGATACGATTACGACAAAGTTATTATACATCAAGATGTCCAGCACCGGTAATAAGCCCGAGATGGAAGCGAAAATCCGTTCCTGGATTTTGGGTTTTTTGGAAGACTCGAAGGTGAACGGCACGCTGGAGGAGTTGCGGATGAAGAGTCTGTACCAAATTCTCCAAGCGCACAACGTGCCATCGTGGGAAGAGTACAAGCCGTTTGTTAAAGAAGTCGTTGCCGATTTCACCGCGAAACACAACGAGGAAGCCGAGGACACGGGTGAAGAGCCACTGCCGGCGTTGAAAAAACAAAAAGTAGAGGAGAAAGAGAAGCCCGCGGCAGCTTCCAAAAGTACAGTAGATTCGTTTACGACAGATAATTATGATAAAGAAAATCAAAATGGAGATTCTTTTTACACAAAAAAAATGAAATAAATCCCGCGCCACACAACATACCTACGCATACTTCCCACCTACAGGCGCTCCCGCAGCCAGCACGACCTCCAAATCCAGCAAGCAGGGCGCGTCCTCTCCCAAGCGCCCCCCCGCCGAGCAGGAAGAAGAGGAGGACGAGGATGACGGCAACACTTACATCCCCCTGGATTCCACGAAGCGCGTTTCGCTGTCAAATTTCAAGGGCCGGAAATTCATCGTATCCCACGAAAAAAGTGTTACAATATACACATTTGTAGTGAAATCAGCAACACAGAAAATTTCTCTGCATGAGAGAGAAAACTTGTAATGCAGAAATCCTACGGGAAAACACCTATGAAAGGAGGCTTCTATGCGTATCCGGCATGACAGAGCTGGTCTGTCTTGCTTGGCCTGCAACACAATGTGTAACTGTAACAGTTTTTTCTTGCGATACATCGACATCCGGGAGTACTACCAGGCGGACGGAGAGATGAAGCCGGGAAAAAAGGTATCCTGAGTAAAAACGTACCCACACCAGAGTTGTAATGCAGATTTGCAAAGACAGGAAGACTTGTAGTGCGCATCCGCATGAGAGCTATTTCCAATCGTGTTTTGGAATTTGTGATGCTGTGAACAGGGTCAGCAGATGAATCTGTGATGCGGCTGCACTTGCTAACCTGCACTACACTGAAGAGTGCAACTTGTCATGCGTGACTCACAAACCTCCTAGGTTTGTGTTGCAAAATCCCCATCCTGACTCTGGTGTGGGTACGTTTTTACTCAGGATAAAAGGGCATATCATTGACAAAGTCGGCCTTTGACAAATTCGTGGAATTCGTCCCGGACATCGACGCATGGCTCGGAAGTATAATTGCGATTTTTGAACAACTACGGATTACAATAGTTTGCCCGTAATGATATGTAGTGAGGTCACGAACGTTCTATCCTAGTTGTTTTTTTGCCACCTCACCTGCAAAATGGCCGGCAGTTTTCAAGCGGGCGGAAGTGTTTTTTGACGAAAAAGATTTTCAATTATTAAGCGGCCGGGGCTTTAGCGGCAAAGTAGCCCGGGCGGATTCTATCGATTCCCGCTTGATAAAACGACGCAGGGGAGCCGGCAAAAGGGGCGCCCTTCTGAGGCGCCCGCCGCCTTAGTTTCTGGCGATTTGGGGCGCCCAAAAAGGGGCGCCCAAAAAGCAGCAGTCCGAAAAAAACAGCGAATCCGCATGGTATGGGCCTCGTTTTGGCTCACATTCGGGCCCCGTAAAAGACGCCACCAAAATCCGCCATTTCAGAGGCGGACTCAAGGCCAGAAGATGCGGCATTTTGACAAAAAGAACAAAAAAAAACAAAATCCGCCAAAGGCGAAAAGCCAATCCGCATGCTACGGGCCAGATTTGGGGCTCCCAAGGGGCCAACCCTGGCGGGGGCCCTGGCGGGGCCATAGCATGCGGGAAAGGCTTTTCGACTCGAAAACAAATGGAGGCCAGCCCTGGGTCGAGATTTTCAGTGACCGCCGTGCCGTCGTGCATAACATTACTCGCGATGGCATGGCGGGCAAAGAAGTCGCGTCTTTTTTTGGCGTGAAGACAAAAAAACAGCCATGACCTCACTACCCCCGCTGAGGCGGCTATTATTGGTAATTTATAGTTTTTTTTGGAACTACTCAAACAGGAAAAGATGCTATACCCTCCTGTCTTTACAATGCAAAGTAATACTTTGCATCATAGGGTAGTTCTTTTTTCCGCTTTTTCACCCTGTGCTGCGGGACCGAATTGAAATCTTCGAGAAATTTGGAACTCTCCACTTAAATTTCATTTCTACCATCCAGCCTCATCCACCGACGGAAAGTTCAGGGAGCTGGACAACGCGAAGCGGGTCAGTATGACTTGCTCAAACGTTACAATCTCACGCGTTACAATAGAATCTGGAATTTGTGTTGCATGATCGGCATGACAGACTCGCACAGCGTTCCACCTTTTGCAATACAAATTTACCCAGATTGTAGTGGGGTTTGGAGGTCCGGAACTTGTCATGCGCAACCCTATGAGAGTTGGCTAGATGTAGATCATGCTCATCATGCAAGACAAATCTCAGATTCTATTGTAACGTTTGAGATTGTAACGACTGAGCGGGTTATAGTCAGCTACAACATTTTCAAGGGAAAAAAACTCGTCGACATCCGGGAATACTACCAGGCCGACGGCTATGGAAGTGTCAGAATCGAAATCGACAAAATCGAAAAATTTGTGATGCATAAAATGCACGACGCGAGGTATGTGTCTTGCAGAGCAGGCAAGTGAGGCCGATTGTAAGCCTGTTTGGGGTTAGAGCTCGAGCTGCTAAAGTAGCATGAGAAAACCCGTCTTCTTTGCCTAAACAGCATGACAAACTGGATTGAAGGACCACCAAAATTTGTCATGCGCCACTTAGAAACTGGGTTCCAACTGGCATCCATTTTATGCATGTTGACAAATCATTTCAATTCTGACGATTTCGATTCTGACACTCCCATAACGGCGAGATGAAGCCCGGCAAGAAGGGCATCAGCTTGAACGAAGCCTGCTACCAAAAGTTGAAAAGAAATAGGACCAGGGTACAGGGATGGATTTGAGTGCTGGGCAATTCAGTTGCCGCGTTCTTACTTATTTGAATTTCGTGCGATAGTTGTACCAGTCAATGCGATTTAAGTCCCCATCAATATCAGCGACGCTCACACCTTCCAGACTTCTTTTCGGGTCAGTTTCATTTCTGAAAGAACAAGAATGGAGAATTTTTTCAATTACGGATGGTGAAAAATATCCCGGAGAACAATCACGTGTGAGGACGCGAGTGTTAAGTACTGCCTTTTATCCGGCGAAGATCTTCTTGCGAAAAATCTACAGACTCACACATAGTGTGCTATAATAAATGTGGTCTTTTCGCTCCGGATCTGTTTTCTGTATGAACAAGGAAAGCCATCTCGAGATTCACTCGTCAAGAACATAGAAAATTGATACGAGGATCTTGATCAACAGCCAAGAGAAATCTTTCCGATCCGAAACGTATGGAATGAAAGGTGTAAAGATGATGGCAAATTATCCGGAAAAATCTGAGGATCACTAGGACAGTGCGCCATCGCGCATCAACATGAAGATTGATCGCTCTTCCACTGAAAATTATCTTTTGAGGATACTTTCCCGAAATGTAACTCACAGGTGCACTAAAAAAGTAAACTACTTGAAAATTTTTTGCTTTCATCATACGCTAACGAGGACTAGGAACGACAAACTAGAACATCAAACAGGACAGCATCCTATACAAGATTTACGAAATCCCATTTTTTTGCCGCAGTACTAACCTGACCACCATGCCGCAGGGCTTCAAGATAAAGGCGAGCAAGAACGCCGCTTTCACGGCACGGAAGGCGCACGTTAACGTGAAGAAGAACAAGAAGCGAAACACCATCGAGAAGATCGCCACACGGGGGATCATATCAAGTGCAAAAATGTCTGGGTCTGGAAGAGTGCATGTCTGTCATGCTTGTCTGGCATGACTCTTAAATCTGTCATGCACGTTACCCAAGAGCTCCATTTTTCTGTGATGCAGAAACGCAGTTTGTCATGCAGAATAGGCAACACCTAGAAGCTCAGAAACTTACTTGTCATGCTGAGCCAGCATCTGTGGCCTCATCATGAGACGCCATCCAGCATCACAAGTTTCCGGACCCAGACATTTTTACATTTGATAGATCAACAAGGGTATCGAGCACATCATCTCCCAGGCAGCCGTGGCGCCGGGAGCAGGACCGGGCATGAGCGTCGTGAAGATCGACGCCAAATTCCAGGCCACAAGTATCAAGGGAAAAAAGCAGAAGTCCCTCTCCGTCGGGGTGGGACAGAACCGAGCCGGGAAGAAGTAGAGAGGAAATATGAGGAGCTACCATGTGTGGCTTCTACTACTTCTTCCATTTAGGCATCATGCACAACGAATCGATCAGCAGACGGTTTAAATTCGACTAGCACTTGTTGCTGTGAGAACTGTCAGTGTAGAGATCAACAAAGACAAGAAACACCATCGCGCGCAACTACATGAAGGCGACTCAGCTACAGTTGATTTGCATGAAATTATGCATTCTTGGATGTGTTCAGTGTTACAAGAAAGCTTCGCACTCAATCGCCTTATCGCTTGTTGGTAGTTCGGTTTCGTCGCGCAGGTCGTGTTTGATTTAACATTCGAACGTTCGATGTTGGCAACTCATGGCTTCACTCTCGTCTTTCTTTGAGGTTAGCTTTGATTATCGAGGGCTAGCGCTCCTTGTCATCTTGTGGTAGGTCGGAATCGAGTTATCGTGACTGTCGCTATCGTACATTCGCTGCTAGGTTGAATGGCAAGACCTTCGGTCTTTCGTCGCCGAAAGATGCGGCGACGTGGCGGAGAGCTTCACAAGAAAGATAAAAATGAATCGGGACTACGACTAGTTTGTTCGTACTATGTTGTTCATCTTCTACAGTACTGGACCACTGAGCCTGCTGTCGATGCAGTGACTCTATACTGGTTCTTGTTTCGGTTCTCCTCGCAGTTCTCCCGCATCAATCACCATGACGAGGGCTCACCGATCGTCACCTTCGTCTACGAGCCGGGGCGAACAATTCTTCGCATTGTCATCTCCTGCTCCTTCGCATGATCAAGAACATGTCGCTCTTCCGCAAGAGCGTTTTGTTTCTATGGCGCCCCCTGCACACCACGGTCATGGTGCGCGCCACCTCCAACATCCCTGGACCTCGTTTTTCATCAAGTGCCCCCAAGGCTACATGTGCGCCTCCCAGATCGGAGTCATCGCGCCGGGGCACGTCGAGGGGCAGAAGGAGTCCGGTGTGATCAACGAGGAAAACCTATGAGAGCGGCAGGATCGAAATCAACAGAATCGAAATAAGTAATTTGTGATGCACAAAATCGATACCAATTGGGGCCTTAGTTTCCAAGTGGCACATGGCAAATTTCGCAAGCACCAGAATCCGGTCTGTCATGCTGTTTGGGCAAAGAAGACTGCTCCTGTGATGCTACTCTGGCAGCGCATCGCCTTCCCCTAAACAGGCTTGCAACCGGTCTCATTTGCTTGCTCCCCAAGACAGGCCATGCGTGCTCTGCATTTTGTGCATTACAAGTTTTTCGATTTTGTCGATGTCGATCCTGACAGTTCCATAAAACCCCTTCACGTTCGAAGAGGGTTGTCCCGCAAACGGATACCTGAACGCGCGGAACATTTGTGTGCCGGTATAAATTTATGTTTCATGATGTACAACTTGAACAACACCAAGCTTTTTGCTTTCTATGTAGTTGTACTTGATGTATCCACAGAACGAACCAGCGACAGCGACAACAATTGTTCTCTCGTCTACTTGACGGCCCACTGCTCACAATTGATACAGACCAACGACCCGGCGCCGATCAAGAGTCGCGACGAGTTTCAGCCCCCGTTCGTGGGGGAAGGATGCAGCTGGCTGTGACCGTAGTGCCACCGTGTAAACGGCGTCGAGCGACGGCAGTAGGTGGGCAGCCAGTTTGTTCTCTCTCCCGCAGGCGGGCGCTGGGGCGCTATTTTGCAACTTTTCCAAAAGGGAGTGGAAATGTCGCAACAAATCCAGCTCCCGCGCGCGGGGGAAAGAACAAAATGGCTGCGGCCGTAGTGCCAACGTGTAAGCGCTGGCTGCCACACGACGGCACTACGTGGGCAGCCATTTTGTGCTTTCTCCCGCAAGGGGGGGCTGGGGCTTTTGCAAATTTCCCAAAAGCAAGAGTAGCAAACGGCCCAGCTCTTCTCCAGTGCAACCGCCGCGCAAAGAAGCTCATCGCGCGGCGTCTCTTTTCGTTCTTTGCCCCGCTATTTCCCTGATTCGTAGGCGCGATTTTGCGCCGAGCCGTTGTCGCGAGGTTCATTTGTGTTGGGTCTAGTCTATGCTGGTTGGCATGTTGGAAAGAAGACCGATGGAAATGTGCAGAACGCATCAAAATGCCATCGGTCTACGTATGGCAACCCAACATAATCAGAACAGAGTCCAGATATCAATCGGCTTTTGGAGCGAAACACGAGGGGGCTACACTTAGGAATCACTTAGGCCAAATGGTCCTTTATTGAGAAAGTCCACTAGTAACAATTGATACAGACCAACGACCCGGCGCCGATCAAGAGTCGCGACGAGTTTCGGCCGTGCCAGACGTGGAGCACGAAGGGGTTTGACGAGCCTGCCTGCACTATCAAGTGCAAATATGTCTGGGTCTGGAACGAAGCAACTTGTCTTGCTAAATCTGAATAGTGTATAAAGTCTGTGTTGCATGTATGATTACCAAAAGCAGCTGTCCACTTACACTTTGGACCTAATCGAGAGGCAGTTTCTCATGCAGGATAGGCATGATAGAATGCTCACAGAATCTGTCATGCTATGTCCTACGTACCAGACCTCATGGGTCATGGGAAACCTGCATGACAAGTCTGGCACTCTTCCAGACCCAGACATATTTGCAATCCATATGCACCCACGGGGGCGTGACCGGATGCGTGTGCGTGCTGAAGAACAGTGCGGTTGAGTCCCCGGGCGCGCAGAACCGCGCGGGCACGCGGGAGTTCCTGCTGCCGGCGGTGGCGGGGGAGCAGCAGGCGATTGCCAAAAACGTGAACTACAAGCTAGAGACGGGCGGTGGCGCCGACAAGGAAGTCCCCTTCGCCAGGGAATCCGGTTTGAAGGGACAGAAAACGGCGGTGGATATACCAGAAATGAACTCGGGGGACGAGGAGGAACAAGGAGGCGAAAGTGCGGACTCCTCGGAGACGAAAGCTGCGAACCCGACGTTGCATGTGCGTCGGCACTACCCGGGGGACCTGCGGACCGGACTTCCGGGAATCACGGATAACACGTGGCAGCACAACATGGTCTCCTACATCCAGGGCAGTCGGTATCTGCGGCCGATCTCGCACCGCCAGTGGCTCGGCGAGGACCCGCGACTCGCGAAACCCGGCAAGCGGCTCACGCGGGTCAGCCGCGCGATCCGGGCCGCGCGCAACGTCATGCGCGACCTGGTGGACCAGGCCCGTGGCTTGGGGCTGAACCTGCGGGCCCAGGATTCCGCCGCGGCGCAGGCCAAGGAGGGAGACAAGGGAAACAAATTTTGCGCCAATTTGAAGAAAGACGAAAATGCGATGTGGGAAATCGCCAACGGGCTGCGGTTCGTGCAGCGGGCGAACCAGGCCTGTTTGCGCCTGCAGGAAGACTCTTTGCAGATGATGACGACCTCCAAAAAGGAAGACGAGTTGTCCAACGGTACCCCTTATCAAGTGTAAAAGTGTCTGGGTATGGAAGACGCCCAGAAAAGCGCCGGAAGTGCGTCGCTTTTATTTACGTGAGATTTGCGCGAGATTTGCGCGAGATTTAGAAAATAGTAGGAATGTTGCCAAATCCGTCGGGCAGCTTTTTGAGGCGAGAACCCCCTCCGTGAATATTTTCGAGTATTCAGGCGGACGGCCCGGGGCGGGGGTGCTGACTAAATTCGCGCTATAATCTGGCTAAATTTTTCCGCAGGCCGCGCAGCTTTTCGGCCCCACATTGATGGGCCGCGCGCCTTTGCCCGGCCTGCGCCCGCCTCGTGCGTGGGGCGGCCGGGCGCCGGGGGCGTTCCGCGGCTTCGCGCGAGGCCCTTTGCGCTCCTTTTTCGGCGGTGCCCCCCGTGGCGCCGCCCTCGTGCGATTTAAAATTTAAAAATTCGGAGTGGTTTCCGTCCGAATTTTTAAATTTTGCAAAGGCCGGCCCGCGCCCCTGCCGGCTTCGCGGCCCCGCGCCACCGCCCGCCGGGCGAGTTCGCCGCGCTGCCGGACCCCCGGATCCGGAATTCGGGGAAGCTAAATCGGACGGATAAATCTTCGTGATTTTCCGCAGAAATTTGGCTAACCGGACGCCTAAAATGCCGCTAAAAGTGCGCTAACTTCCCCGCTAAATATGTCGCTAAGTATGTCGCTAAATATCGCGCTAAATGTGCTGCTAAATCCGACAGCAGGGAAATCCCACTGGATTTGGATCCGCGGACCAAATTTAGAAGATTCCCGGTCGGAATTTAGAACACATTTAAAACGATATTTAGAAACATATTTAGACACATATTTAGACACATATTTAGAAGCATTCCAAGTGGATTTCAGCCGCACCTTCCACCCGCGATCCGATCGCGTGTGAAAGGTCCAGCTGACTCTCCGGGGGCGAAGGGCAAGGTGTTCTTCCGTCGAGCGCGGGACGTAAGCTCCGCGCGCAAGCTTGGGTAGGTCGGCGGGCGTTGACTTGAAGTTGCCCGGCCGCTCCCGGCAAGCAAGGTCCGCAGCAAGGTTCCAAGCTCCCCGGGCGTGATGGCCGGGTGGCCGCGCCGCACGGCCCGGGCCGAGCGAAGGCCCCGGCGCCCGCTCTGCGGCGCTTGGCAGAGCGGGGGCGGCGGTTGTTTTCCCGCGGGCTTTTTCTGCTTTGCCTCTTAGGCAGTTTCCTGTCTTTGGGGCCAAACTATTTAGCGGGAAAATAGAACAAATTTAGCGCGTTACACCGCCCCGCCTCGTCCGTCTGAGAGTATGTTCGCGAATGTGCTTGAGTTGGAAACATTCACGGAGGGGGTTTTCGCCTCAAAAAGCTGCCCGAGTTGGCAATATTATTAATATTCAGGAATATTTATTGGCGAATATACTTGAAAATATTCACGGAGGGGGTTTTCGCCTCAAAAAGCTGCCCGAGTTGGCAATATTATTAATATTCAGGAATATTTATTGGCGAATATACTTGAAAATATTCACGGAGGGGGTTTTCGCCTCAAAAAGCTGCCCGAGTTGGCAATATTATTAATATTCAGGAATATTTATTGGCGAATATACTTGAAAATATTCACGGAGGGGGTTTTCGCCTCAAAAAGCTGCCCGAGTTGGCAATATTATTAATATTCAGGAATATTTATTGGCGAATATACTTGAAAATATTCACGGAGGGGGTTTTCGCCTCAAAAAGCTGCCCGAGTTGGCAATATTATTAATATTCAGGAATATTTATTGGCGAATATACTTGAAAATATTCACGGAGGGGGTTTTCGCCTCAAAAAGCTGCCCGAGTTGGCAATATTATTAATATTCAGGAATATTTATTGGCGAATATACTTGAAAATATTCACGGAGGGGGTTCTCGCCTCAAAAAGCTGCCCGAGTTGGCAATATTATTAATATTCAGGAATATTTATTGGCGAATATACTTGAAAATATTCACGGAGGGGGTTTTCGCCTCAAAAAGCTGCCCGAGTTGGCAATATTATTAATATTCAGGAATATTTATTGGCGAATATACTTGAAAATATTCACGGAGGGGGTTCTCGCCTCAAAAAGCTGCCCGAGTTGGCAATATTATTAATATTCAGGAATATTTATTGGCGAATATACTTGAAAATATTCACGGAGGGGGTTCTCGCCTCAAAAAGCTGCCCGATTTGGCAATATTATTAATATTCAGGAATATTTATTGGCGAATATACTTGAAAATATTCACGGAGGGGGTTCTCGCCTCAAAAAGCTGCCCGAGTTGGCAATATTATTAATATTCAGGAATATTTATTGGCGAATATACTTGAAAATATTCACGGAGGGGGTTCTCGCCTCAAAAAGCTGCCCGATTTGGCAATATTATTAATATTCAGGAATATTTATTGGCGAATATACTTGAAAATATTCACGGAGGGGGTTCTCGCCTCAAAAAGCTGCCCGATTTGGCAATATTATTAATATTCAGGAATATTTATTGGCGAATATACTTGAAAATATTCACGGAGGGGGTTCTCGCCTCAAAAAGCTGCCCGAGTTGGCAATATTATTAATATTCAGGAATATTCATTGGCGAATATACTTGAAAATATTCACGGAGGGGGTTCTCGCCTCAAAAAGCTGCCCGATTTGGCAATATTATTAATATTCAGGAATATTTATTGGCGAATATACTTGAAAATATTCACGGAGGGGGTTCTCGCCTCAAAAAGCTGCCCGAGTTGGCAATATTATTAATGTCCAGGAATATTCATTGGCGAATATACTTGAAAATATTCACGGAGGGGGTTCTCGCCTTAAGAAGCTGCCCGATTTGGCAATATTATTAATATTCAGGAATATCTATTGGCGAAGATGCTTGAAAATATTCACGGAGGGGGTTCTCGCCTCAAGAAGCTGCCCGGGTTGGCAAGATCATTGATATTCAGGGACATTTATTGGCGAATATGCTCGAAAATATTCACGGAGGGGGTTCTCGCCTCAAAAAGCTGCCCGAGTTGGCAATATTGTTGATATTCAGGAATATTTATTGGCGAATATACATACTTGAAAACATTCACGGAGGGGGTTCTCGCCTCAAAAAGCTGCCCGATTTGGCAATATTATTAATATTCGCGAATATTTATTGGCGAATATACTTGAAAATATTCACGGAGGGGGTTCGCGCCTTAAAAAGCTGCCCGATTTGGCAATATTACTAATATTCGCGAATATTTATTGGCGAATATACTTGAAAATATTCACGGAGGGGGTTCTCGCCTCCAAAAGCTGCCCGAGTTGGCAATATTATTAATATTCAGGAATATTTATTGGCGAATATACTTCACGGAGGGGGTCCTCGCCTCAAAAAGCTGCCCAAGTTGGCAATATTATTAATATTCAGGAATATTTATTGGCGGATATACTTGAAAATATTCACGGAGGGGGTTCTCGCCTCAAAAAGCTGCCCGAGGGAGCTGGCAATATTGTTAATATTCAGGAATATTTGCTGGCGAATATACTTGAAAATATTCACGGGGGGGGTTCTCGCCTCAAGAAGCTGCCCGGCTTGGCAATATTGTGAATATTCAGGAACTTTCGACGGATTTGGCAATATTCCTAATATTTTTGGAAATCTCGCGCAAATCTCGCGCAAATCTCACGCAAATAAAAAGCATGCATTTGCGGCGCTTTTCTGGGCGTCTTCCATACCCAGACATTTTTACACTTGATACCCCTCCGGGGGTTGCTGGCGAAACTACAACTACCGCAGATGCAGCAGCTGCCCCTAATGCAGCCAAAAAAGCCGCGGACACTGCTGGTGCTGTGCCATACCTCACGAAGGCGAACATGCACGAGAAGCTGCCGCGGTGCCTGCGAAACGAGCCCTACGAGTTACCGTGGAGGCACGTGTTTGCGCGGATAGCTTCCGAGGCCGCGGTATCAAATGCAAAAATGTCTGGGTCTGGAAGAAGGCGGGATTTGTCATGCTAGTCGGGCATGACACGGAGCTCTGTATTGCGTGGCCAGCAAGAGCTCCTCTTATCTGTCATGCAAAAACGCTGTTTGTCATGCGGAATACGCAACAGGGAGCCAAGGGAAAGGGTAAATTTGTCATGCCTGGCGGCGCATTGCAGTGTGCTTTCGTTTCACTGACATGCATCACAAATTTCCAGACCCAGACATTTTTACATTTGATACGCGGAGTGTCTACAGACGTCGCCGACCGTACCCGGAAAACACGCCATGGCGACGGGAATTTTCACAAATCTGTTTGTGGAATAATAGAAGGTCGTAATTAATATCCTCGTAGATGTAGATGTAGATGTAGCTCTAGTTGTTGAAAAATGTTGTGGAGGACGAGAGAAACGGAAGAAATTTGAATCCTGAATGCATTTTCCAATGACATTGATAATAGGTCCATGAACATCTTCGAAGAAGTCAGCTTGTGCTGATACGCACGAGCTGTTATCCATATTTCACTGCGTCGTGTACGTCTACGGCGTCAACAAAGGCAGCACTTACACATCGTACAAACCGATCGTCGTTCAATGTCGTACAAATCGTTCAGAGTAATTAATATACCCAGACCTTCGTCTTCGTGCAGCACACAAGTGTAATAAACGATGCGAATACAACTTCCATGCGGTTTTGTTTGGTAGAAGTACCCAATGAAAATTCTGTATCGCGATATCAAAAAAGCACAGGACACCTGAGCAAATTTTCTCGCAGCCCGACCATCAAATCACCATTTTGCTCCTCCCAGCAACTGCTTATTTGCTCGTCGCAGTGACAAGACTTTATTTTTATAGATATCCGCCAACTGTACCACTAGTACCATCTTCACGAATTTGCTTTTTCTTGTTGAATCGTCAGGAGACAGACTTGGTCTTCACCTTCGACTTGTTCTTCACCTTCAGTAAGTACCATCTTCTTCGACTTGTTCTGCACCGTCAGGAGACAGAAGGAACAGCGCTTTTTAGTACTACGCGAAGGAGAAAATAAACAAGCACGACCATGTCGCTGTCCACGTTGCGGCGGGTAGCTCCGGCGGTGCTACTCGACTTTTACACCAGTGAAAACAACCTGACGCAGGGCTTTCAGGTCGTTTTGCGCCGGGCAGGGGAACAAGATGACGGGGACACGTGCGAGAACAAAAGCGACGAATGGCTGCCGCTTTGCGAAATGGGCAAGGACTGTGGCGTGTTTAAACAAATCGAGCAAATTGGCGAGCAGAAGCAGTGCACCATCTCTGGGTTGAAAAACCAGGCAGTGCTGGGCGGGGCGTTAATCAGAAGTCGTAACAAGTGTGAGCAAGACTGCGCGGACACCCCCGGCTGCCTCGGTATCGTGCAGCGGATCCGCGCCCAGCGCGACGCGTGTGCTCTGATGCGTGGCGCCGAAGATTTCGAACCTAAAATCGATGGATCGGCGAATGCCATTCAGCTTTCGAACTTGCAACTATCGATACCGTTGTTCGGTATCAGCCGCTATTGCGATCCAGAAACGTTTTGCGGCTGCGAAGCGATGCGGGAAAAGTGGTTGCCTGAGTGCGGGGCAGAGGATTGCGGCACTTGGAAGACATTGGACGCGGCGGCAGAGGACGCGGGGTGTTGGGTGGAGGACACGGGCGACACGAACGCGGGCAGCACACCCCTACAAGACATGCTGACACACCTGGCAGATGGAGAAGGAGGCGACAAAGATCGCGAGCTGTGCAAGCAGGAGTGTGAAGACAATGATGAGTGTGTGGGAATCGCGCAGTACTACAAGAGCAGCATCATTCGCCCTTGTGAAATGTTCCTCAAGAACAGCTATCAAATGTAAAAATGTCTGGGTCTGGAAACTTGTGATGCTGGGTGGCGTCTCATGATGAGGCTACAGATGCTGGCTCAGCATGACAAGTTTCTGAGCTCCTAGGTGTTGCCAATTCTGCATGACAAACTGCGCTTCTGCATCACAGAAAAGCGGAGCTCTTGGGTAACGTGCATGACAGATTGAAGAGCCATGCCAGACAAGCATGACAAACATGAATTCTTCCAGACCCAGACATTTTTACACTTGATAACAGCGTCGGCATTGCGGGCCCAAACGACCTGAAATTGACGACATTACCGTCGAACAACAAAGTCACGGGGATCAGTCGTTACTGCGGGAAATGCGAGACGGCTCCCGGACCTGTGGGTGGTGGAACGGGGATCGGTACGCCGGCTCCCGGACCTGCGGGTGGTGAAAGCAGTACGCCGGCTCCCGGACCCGGACCTGCGGGGGGTGAAAGCAGTACGCCGGCTCCCGGACCCGGACCTGCGGGGGGTGACAGCAGTCCGCCGGCTCCCGGACCCGAACCAGCGGGTGATGAAAGTTCGCCGCCGCCCGGAGACGTTGCCACCGACACTCACGTCACTGGCGCGGTGGATGCTTCAAAGCTCGCGACCCCGGCCCCTGTGGTCGCCTGCTGCTAGAAAAGGCGAGGAACCTACTTGAGGTGGAAGAACAACAGCAAAGGTGAAAGGCACCATAAAGTATGAAAAATAAAAAAATGTAAGCAAGTGTGCCAGGAGTAGTTAGCGTCGCGTTGCGTCGTGTTTCTTTTTGTTTTTTCTATATTTTGCACGACAGGAGGGGTGAACGTGAAGGTGGTATCGCTCTCGCTGTCGCGAGCTAAGCACGTGCTTGATGATTGCATTCATAAGCGCTGTAGTCAGTGCCAAGATCATGGTCCAGCAATGTTTTTCGAGTCGCCTTTTCATTCTTCGCAACGTATTCAGCTTTTTCTTTTTGCTTTACAATGTATCACTATTTCTACATCATTTTGCTGCTCTCGTATCACGAGGAACTACTCTATTTTGATTTTACATTGCAATATAAATAAGTATTTGAATTTTTTTCCACTAGGAGTTTTTCTCTACTACGACTCATTCCGTGTGAGAAGTGTGAGCTGCACCACCCCTAGAAGTTTTACACACAAGTCCCAAAAGAAATCCTCCCAGAATTGGAACCGTGACCACCCACGTCACTGCGTAAGAACCCAGAAAAAAGCACAAGCATTTTTGATTTTTTCTGCCACCCTGAGGAAGCAATTGAAATGTGGCGGATGCAAGATGAAACAAGAAAGGTATGATAGAATGTAACCGATGAAAACGACGGGAACCCCGCCGCTATCTGCTAGATCCAGCTCAGGACGATTTTGATATCTCGCTGCTGCAAAAAAATGACGCTGCAGGAGCAAGGCCGGACCCCGAATGCTGGAAATCAATTGTGAAAAGACGCACCTGCCTCGAAGAATTATACTTCATTTTCATGTGGTGTTTGAGTTTGTAGGAACCAGTTTTATTATTTGTTTTTGTTCCTTTCCACCGTCCACTGGCACTGAGCGTGAGCAGGCCCAGGCGGTTGTCCTGCCCGTTAGAGAGATCGTCCGCTTGTCGGTGTGCTCCGAGGGCGCAGCTGGAAGATCATGTGCTTTGGGCAGTGCCGATATTGTTTCAAAACTGCCAAAGCAGCACTCTATATATGTGGGACTTTCTGTTAGTTTCTTTCTAGCCCGTGGTAGAATCTCGAATTGCACTAGGCACCCATACAATACACTGCAAAACTATTTGACTTGATTTGATTGGGGCGGATGAGAAGGCAAAAATTTTGCTGTGGCTGTAGTGCGTCCACGAAGTAGATCCTTTTGTCTGCTCCGAACTTGACCTTTAACCGGAATGGTCTGCGACTGTGAGGAGGGTGAAAGAGAACTCCGGCAAAACAAACAACAATATACAATAAATCCAGCAGATATAGAAGCAAACAGAAAAATTGAAGCGATGACGTTCAACACCAAGGGAATGACCTCTCTGTACAGGACCCCATCTACCCACTCGCTTTTCGGTTTCTTTTTTTTTGTTGCCCCCGCCGGGCTGGCATTTGCAGTTACTTTTGGTGCTACCAGCCGCATCTTTCCTGCTACTTCCGATCTCGACGACGTATATGAGGTGCCTGGTTGAATTAAAAAATTGATTATTGATTACAGACGAGCGGCCCAGACATACACTTGCGTGTCTTTTTGTGAAGCTTGTGCCTGGGAGAGTGAGAGTGGCAACTAGTACTTAGTTCATACGACCCATCTATGGACCCTCCCGAAACTACCTCATCCTCTGCCTGGCTTTGTGAGCACCTTTCTGCTCGAGATTTCGAACAGAGCCGTCTTCTATGCGTCGTCTCTTCACCAAGGAGAGCGCCGACCGATTTGCGTTTGGGGCCACTCTGGTAGTTGGCGGCGGCACAGCGACGCATTACCTCCTGCGCGACCGGGAGTTTGTTGTTTCTCAAGATTCAGATTTCGAGCAGCGAGTTTCGTCTCTTCTTCCCTGGTGCTCCGTCGCCGAGCGCCTCTCTGGGTTGAAAATTATGGTAGGCGAGAAGTTACTTGCGGGTAAGACCGGAGAAGGTTCCGGCTCATCCACCGATGGGAGAATCATGCCAGCTCCTTCATCAGAGGAAAAAAAATCTCCGCAGCCGACGAAGTTTCGTTTCTCGCCGGAATGCAGTGCTTTGAACTTCAAATGTTCGCACTGGGGCATGACCGTGGACGGGACCTTCAAGAACTTCAGCGGGCATGTGCAGACGAAAGGTGACACCGGGATAACTTTCGTGACGCCAAGAAGCGAAAGCAGCAGCAGCGCTGTTGCAGGAACAGACGAAAGTAGCGAAGGTTCTTTCACGAGGAACAAAAATGCAGAGGATGAAGAGCAGGATTCTGTCGACCATCCTGGGTATTTCGAGCTGCAGCAGGTCAGTGTTTCGGTCAACGCGGATTCGATCGACACGCAGAGCTGGCTGCGGGACCGGCGGATGCGTAACGAGTTTTTCGAGGTGGAGAAGTTTCCGCTCATGACCTTCAGCACCAACAAGACAACCCTTCTCTCCGTGGCCAGCCACGTGCCCACGGCCGACGAGCAGTGGGAAAAAGCGAAGAACGCGGATAAAAACCCGCGACTTCTTAACGAGCACCGGGTCCCTGGGACGGTCTGCATTCGGGGCATCGAAAAACCGGTGGTATTAGATGTGGTGGTCACGAAACTGGATAAAGAGGAGGTGCAGGCCTTGGTGACCGGAGAGTTCAATCGCTTTGACTTTGACATACTCTCCAACTGGCCCACGTTGGCCGTTGGCAGGACAGTTTTCGTCAGTTTCTCGCTGGTGGGGAAGCGAGAGTAGAACGCCGGTGGATACTAGGATGATTTGCAGGGACAAAGTACGTAGCTGTGTAGGTTTTTGTTTCCCTGCAGCAATGCTTATGCTTTAGATATTGAACAATTCATGAAATGGTCCCAAAATGAAAATGGGAGAAAGTCTTCCGCTGCGGCCTGTTCCGGTTTTGTCTGTTGTTGGTTTTGCGTCTGCATGCAATTGAAGCCATGGAGAGACGAGAGATATTGAGACTTTTTGCGTAAAGATCCGATCTTACGTTGAGTCATTCTCTTTGCGTTCTCTGTGAAAAGGCTCGCAGTTTGCCTGCACAGTGCCATGATGGAGCTGCTCGTGCGGCGAGGTACCACGTGCATTCTTAGCGTGATTCCACGTGCTGGTTTTCCGGCGAACGACTACAAGCTCCGGTCGTGCACATCTTTCGCCAGCCCTCGAGGGCCAACACTCTCGATCAGGCGGTCACGCTGGCCGCTTCGCACACTGCACTGCGCCAAAAAATCCTGTTTATTTTCTTCATCTTCTATCTCCTTCTCCCCCTCCTCCCCCCGGCCGCTCCAAGGGCTTCGGTGTCTCGAACTCTGTTCCGTGCTCGCGGGACCCTCGGTGGGGCAGTTTCTCGCGGAACTGGGTTGCGACGTGATTAAAGTCGAGAATCCGAAAACCGAGGGTGACGTCACCCGAAGATGGAAAACGCAAGGCAGCAAGTGCGAGCCCTCCAGCTACTTCCAAGGCTGCAACCTCGGGAAGCGCTCAATTTCGCTCGATCTGAAAGCAAGTGAGGATTACGAAATTTTCCACAAGCTGCTCCGAAAGTCGGACATTGTGCTGGCGTCCTACAAGACGCAGGCCGAAGTACAGAGGTTAAGAATCGACTACGAAACGTGCGTGCAGGCGGTAGAACTTGATGAACTACAAGGGAAAATAAACAAATGTGGACGAGGAACGAACCCAGATCATGAGGAACTGAAATCGGAACAACAAGAAGAATCGTTTTATTCCAAACCACAGCACCAGCATCCTGGGCTCATCTACGGGGCGATAACGGGTTACGGTGGTACGACTGACCAGCGTGCGGGCTACGACGCCTGCATTCAAGCGGAGGCTGGCTTCATGTTTCTAAATCGGGAGTCGGTAGATACTACACCGCTGAAAATGCCCGTCGCACTGATGGACCTGCTCGCGGCACACCAGCTGAAACAGGCGATCCTGGTGGCGCTCTACGAGCGCCAGCAGATGAACAACTACGGAAGTAGGGGGAGAGCTGCACGAGAGGAAGCGGAAGCAGATTCAAAATTGGCGGGGGAAGGTGGAGCATCATGTAAAGCGAACCCAGATGAAAGCCGCAATGCACCTAACCTGCCGCGCGTTTTACCTCACCCACCGGCGGCCCACCATAAATTTGTCGAGGTGTCTCTGCTGCGTTCTGCGGTCACCGCACTGGCGAACCAGGCGAGTGCGTACGTTCTGGAAAAGAAAATTCCGCAGCCTTTAGGGTCGGATCACCCGTCGATTGCGCCCTACGGAACGGTGTTTTACGATAAGGAGCGAAAACCCTTTGTCCTGGCGGTCGGGACCGACGCGCAGTTCGCAAAGCTGTATAGCGAATTTCTGCAAGAAGACCAGGATGATATAGTTGATGATTCTGGTACAGACAGTACCGAGAGGACCCGGTCATTGTACACAGAAGAGACGGCAACATCATCATCCCCAACTACAGCATTACCCGCTGCTGTAGTTTCTACTTCACCGAATAGGGCTACTACCTCACTTAACGTTCCTGAAAAGTGGAAAACCAACGTGCAGCGCTGCGCCGACCGCGAGGCATTGAAAAGGAGTCTGCAACAAAGCTTCGCGCAGCGGGACCGACAGGCGCTTTTGGAGAAGTGCGGGCAACTGGGGATCCCGGCTGGCGCCGTGAACGACTTGCGCGAAGTTTTCGAACATTCGGAAGCGCAGAAAGCATTGGTGCAGATCGGGGAAAATCGATACGTGTCGCAAGTGGCGTGGACCGAGCCGGCAATAAGGATATGGAGCGAAAATGAAGAAAAGAATTCTAGAACAGAGATAGGAAATGCTTTCCAGAACAACCCCGGCATGATCACGGAGTTTTTACTTCGCCCCCCGACTTTCTCGGCGGGGGAGCATTCCGCAGAAATCAAGGCAGAACTTGTTGAGGAGGAGACCAGCGAAGTAGAAGTGCTTGCGACATCCGATTTTTGTTGACGAGCCAAGAGGTCGTTGCGGACGTTAGCTCTGTTGAATGAAGTATGGGGTGTTCAGTGTACCTTTTAGAATCTTCTGTTTTGTTGTGCAAAACAGAGTGAGCGAGTTATTCAGCCAGGTCCGTGGAGAACTCTGCTCAGGCTGCTCTTTATCGGAGAATAAACGCAACAAGTTTGCGTTGTCGACGAAGTCTGTGACACTGAGTGAGTAAGTAACTTCGTTTCATCATACTCGTGCTCGTCACGTTTGTCACCACCTTCACCCCCGCATCCCCAACTAAATTAATGACATCCCCGGAGGACGAGGATCGCGACGCTCTCGCGCGCGCGGGCACTTCGCCGCACTGGGAAGACGTTTGGGCGGGGGGCCTGCAGCCGGGTCAGCGCTTCGATGTCGGCAGTGCGTCGCCCGTGTTGACACATTTGTTGACCTTGCCCGAGTACACGACGGAAGCAAGGTACAATTTTGCTGGACCAGAGAAGAAAAACGCGTTGGTGCCGGGCGGTGGCCGTGGTTACGACGCATTGCTACTGTCGCAGACGATTCCGAATACCTTCGCCGTCACGCTGGACTTGAGCCAGACCGGGAGTGAAAGGGCGAAAGAGTGGCTCGGGGCGCAAGAGAAAAATGAAAACGCCGTGGCCGTTTGCGGGAACTTTTTCGAAGTATGTGTTTTTTTTGGATTCTTTTTCATGGAGGTAGGGGGTAAGGATGCAACTGCTCTCGCTTGTATTTTCTCGGCCGAAATACAAATGAAAACCAAAACTGTACGACGAAGATAATTAAAAACTTGATACTAAAACGCAGGACTTTCCCCACCTCCCCCCCGAGGGCTTTGACCTCGTCTGGGATTGCACTTTTCTTTGTGCCCTGGAGCCCGCCACACGGGAGAAGTGGGCAAAAAGGCACGCAGAGGTGATCCGAAAAGACACGGGCGAGCTGTGGACTTGCATTTTTCCCATTCGGGATAACAAGGACGGCACTGTGGAGCCAAAATCCTACGAACTTTTGACGGAAAGTCCAGGTACGGGGCCGCCTTTCGAACTCAGCTTCAGCCTCGTGGAGCAGTTGTTAACACGACAAGGTTTTGAACTCATCCGGCGTATGGAGCAACCGCCCTGCTTGCACATCGACACCGCAGCCAAAGCGATCGGGACCGGACCCTCCGCTCGCACCGAGGTGGCGTGTTGGCGACGGGCTCTTGGCGATAAGTAGAAGACTGATGAAATTCTTTGCATTTTATTGCGCGGCGATCTTCCCAACGGGGAGTGCCGCGCAATCGCAAAGCAAAAGAGCGAAGAAATACGCTCGAAGGCGTGTATGATTGAAGAAAAATATTAGTCTCTCCCTCCGAAACAATATACAGCTCGTTTTCCCATCAAGTTGATACTGCTGTTGACTAAAAGAATTATGTGGTTGCACCATCCGTCCCGCTTGCGCGCCTGGCGCTGCTAGAAGATGACAAAATGAAACTTTTTCAAAATGTAATTCCCATCCTACTCGCCCTCTGCGCACAGACGCCGTGCGTGATATTTTTGTCCTGCACATGATGCACACGCACGTCGTTCATCGTGCATTGGAACATGCCCTGAGATAATTCTGCGTTCCCAGAGTGATTGATGAAAGGAGCCTATTTTGCTGTTTTTTTTTATTGCCCGTGATTCATTCTGGACAACAAGGCGCCACCAAGAGCACGTGCTAGACACTTTGGTTGATTGGAGCGAAGCAAACGGGCACCAGCGAGCTGTTAGCAACATCAGGAATGCGAGAGAAAATTAGAACCACTGTGAGGGCCGGTCTGTGGCGGTCCCACGACTCTATGGCGGAGCAACAGCTTTCGACTCCGCCGTGCTACCGGGGTGCATAAATGTCCCCAGACGGATCCACAGCTTTCAGTCGTCTTTCACATCTTCTTTCCCACGGCCCGCGAGAGAACAAGGTGAGAGAACGAAAGCGAACAGGTCACGACTAGCTCCAGAACACGAAAACGATCCACGGCGAAAACACGAAACAGCAGGCAGGCTGTCCAGGAGAAACAACCAAGAGCGAGAGAAAATATTTTTATCCGGACCAGAAGCTGCTGAGATGTCGATAGATACAGATATTGATTTTCTCAGATAGAGATTCCTGATTTATCCCTTTCGAATATCTCGATTCAAGGTACAGATCCATAGATATTCGAATTCCCCGCCCTCCAGTGCTGCCGCTAAGTGGAAGAATCTCAAATCAAACAAAGACGCTAAAGTTCGTGTCTTGATTCCGTAGACGCGGACTTTGTAGAACAAGACGAAGGTCCGGCCAGAGCCATCCGAGAGAGGGTAGTAGCATGAAAAAATATGTTACCGCCCTGCAGAGCCTGATCGTGAAGAAAGCGGAGAGGTGAGCTCTGCCGCAAGCTGCTCCCGGGCGGAGGCAGCGAATTGTCTACAGAGTTAAGGGACAAGCACCTAACATATATGGTGCCCAATATGACCCTAAACTCGCCCAAGCCCCGGACCGTCCCAGCGTAGACAGCCGCACCACAGAGGGCATGCTTGTGAGCAGATGGAGCGCACCCGGCCGCGGCTCGAAGAGACGAAGCTGCAACAGTGTACCTCAGTGCCCGCGACTCAAAGAGATGTAGTTGCATTATGGCGCGATTGGTACAAGGAACGGGAGATAATGCTGGCCGATTAGGTGTTTCTCCTGAGAGCGGTGCCTCCCTGCTCGTTTCCTCCGGGTGATCTGCGAAGTCATGTTCCACTTGATAGCAATAAGTATAGCTTAAACAGGTGTGAAGGATCCTCCTCCTCCTTTGGTTGATTGGAGCGAAACATGATTTAAAGTTCGAGCTACACTGGAGAGAGAGCGACAGAGCGGAATTGTTTGTACTTAAAGCGACTTTATTCGTATATCTGCTTTTCATACAACCGATGTGTTATCCGACGTTTATTCCGTACTCGCGACTGCGATCTGCGTGTACATAATCGAATTCGAAACTGAAAACGTAAAGTCGTTTGACACCTTGCAATCATGGACTGGCAGGACGAAATAGGACGCCGGGTGCTCAGGTGGCAGACTCCAGGAGGGCTGTTCTCGAGGTATCAAATTTACACGTTTTTTGCAATTCGACAAGATTGAAAATTCAATTCACCAAACAGACACGGATATCGATATACTCGCATGATGACATGGGAATGTCGTGCACCTGTGCTCTGCTCTTCTACACTACAAGTACAAGTAGCAAAAAAATCCTCTGACGTATTCGTCGCACCTCTGTCAGGTTAAAGGCACGACGCTCGTCGGGTGGATCACCTCTGCTCGCAAGACAACAACCGGTGCGGTGCGACTACCCCCTGCCATGGAGATTTGATTGGGGTATCATTTCTGATATGTAGTTGACGGTGCTACTGCAAGTCGTGTACATAAGAAAGGAGAAACATCTATTGAAATGCTCCAACTTCCACAAATGTAGATTGAAGTACATCAAAACTACAGGTGGTCACGACCCAGCGTGCCCCATGATGGAGATGGTGATTACCATGCACAACAGCATGTACGCCATGTTTACCGGGATTGTGTTCTGGGTCTGCTGGATTTTCTTCCGCCCCCGACACAAGTGTCTCAACTTCGGCCGCTGAAGCATCTTTCCGGCGGTTGTAATTATAGGGATGAAAAATTTATGAAACTTTTCATATGTTGGCGTCGTGGTTTTGTACGCGTGCTTCTACTTACGTGACGTAAATAATGACCGTGCAGAAATAGAAGCAACACGCCTCAATAAAAAAAAAAACGAGACGGAAACAAAACGACTACAGCGAAGCCAAGGAACGAGTCCATCACTTCTGAAGAACACACAGTTTTTGTGTGAAAATATGACTGAACGCGCTTTCATGTTGGATGTGCAGACTCTCAAGAAGACGAGAGAGAGAGTGTTGGGTACGATAGCGAACGAAAATGGAACAAGAAGCAGCTTTTTTACCTAGCGGGTGATAAAATGCAGATCCACATCCACGACCACGACAGTAAGTAGACCCGCATCTTCTTTGTCCTTCACCCTATTTCGTTGTGGCTCTCTGGTGTCGAAAAACTTTTGATTTTTGCTTTTGCGTGCAGATAGATCATGTAGTTCACTTTAATACGGCGTTCAGACATCACGGCGATCCGCATCCGTGTAGTAGAGGATCTTCTATGCATAATTTTCACATGGGATCGCTCCTCGTTCGTTCTGGTTTGGATCATTTGATGTTTAGTGGGATCTTGGCTGGAAATGGAGTGCGGAGGAGCAAGAGCAGCATCAAGAACATGGGATTGATGCCTTCTTTCCGAAAGAGTGCTCTGAAAGTCTTTTACTTTTTCCATTTGCTCAAGAGTTGAAGGAAGGTGGTATAAAGATAGGACCAATTCAAGACGCTTCTTCCTTTGCAAGTACTTTGCAAGATGGGCAGATCAACACTAAAGGTGAAGATAAAGGGGGTAAGCGTAAGTGCATGAAATATGCCAATAGAAGAACCAAGCAGAAACCAGTTGAAATACAAAGGGCACCACTAGTGCAACTACACCATGGTGAGATTGAGAACAGTTCCTCTCTACAAGTTCCGGCGCGCTCCCTCTGGTGGTAGCGTAGTTTTTCCGGCTCCTGCCCGTTCTCTTCGGTCTTTGAGCACCACGGCTGCTGCGAGCAAATGCAAGTTTGCGCCACCGCCGCCACCCCCAGGTGGACCACGTAACAACAAGAACGGAGCTGCATCAGCGTCGTTTATGATCCGCAACAGAGCTGCTGCCGAAAGCGGAGCCGGTAGTTCAGCAGCCTCTGCTCGTCCCGTGGTCCGACAACTGACCCCCGCCGTCGCCGCGCTCTGTTCGGAGCATGACCGCAGAACTTTGGAGCTGCTGCGAGACGAGCACCAGGACAGCGTCCTTGCAGCCATCGGGGGCATGTTGAGCTGCAGCTCGTCAGGCAGAGAAGTTGTACTAGCATCGCCAGGAGATGTTTTATCGATCTCTCAAGCGGGAGTAGAGCAGGGACAACAAGAGCCGGAAAGAACTGGAGGATGCACGACAGAGAAGGACCGCGAAGTGGATGTGGTGCTAGCAAAGAAGCCACAACAACCAATAGAACGACCAAAGACACCTGCTCCAACACTAAGTCCTGACGCCATCGGTCGCCTATCGACACCAGTATTTCTGCACCTGCTGGAGCGCGTTTTGGATGAATACGATCTCCATGGGATGAATAATTATGGTGCAGGAGATGCAGTGGAACTACAATCCATTCCCGCAACTACACAACATCAACATCGAAAGGCCCACACGCTCTTCGACCTGGTGCTGACGCGCCACCGGCACTACTTTTTGGCGCAGCAAGACTTCTCGTTTTCGCCCTCGACAGACGAGACAGGGGAAGGAAGTGCAGACGCTTCGCTCTCTGGGGTGGTAAGTCGAGCGAACGAAGCTGGAGCTGGAACAGGTCATGAAGTTGTACACGGTGCGACAACAGCGAAACGAAGTTGCGCGCCATCTATTTCCTACCCTCCCGCCCCGTCCCCGGACTACTCCATCAACCCGCAGTTCCCGGTGGAAAACCTGGCAGCGAGCGACGTGATTGGCACTTTTCTCACCAAAGGAAATAATAACCTGACGCACGCAGCCCTCCGCACGGAGCGCGACGCCTACGCAGTGCTGCGGCTCCTGCCCACCACCACCGCGGTACCGCTCGTTGTCCCCTTCCTCTCGGAATCTATGCAGACGCAGACCCTTTCCTACAGCGAACACTTGTGGAAAGGGGAGGAAAACCTGGAACGGGACCTGCGGGTGGTCGCGCAGCACCAGGTCCGAGGGGAACGAACGTATTTTCTCAACATTTCAGACGAGAAAGAGGGTACGACAAGCCGGACAGCGGGGAAAAATTTTGAAAATGAAGACGAAGCGCGCGTAGCCTTCCTCACAGCGGAGTATCTGGAAGGCGCCCGCGCCGTGCAGCCCCGGGAGCACGAAACGCGGGACGAGATGCTGGTGAAATACGTCAAGCTCTGCGTGTCCAAGGCCAACCTGCCTTTCATTCGTGCGGGCATGGTGCCTGTGCTCGAGGCCTTCGCTTACTTCGCAGACAACCTCGCAGCGCCGGCGTGCGCGCCGGGCTTTCCGGGTAGATCGATCGACGGTCTTCAGGCCAATGTTCCGAATAAGCGGCTGTTTGGCAACATGCTGAAGAGCAACGACAATGTGAACTGCGGTCCGCCGCGAAGCCACATTAACGCGTTCCAGGCTCGCGGCCGCGCCGCGACGCGGCTGGGGGGGCAGTTCGTCGGTTTGTACTCGGATTATGTGTGCGACCACGTGGACGCGCTATCCGCCGCGGACTGCAGTCGCATGATCACAGCGCTGGGGCGGCGCGTGTTGCCAACAGACGAGTTTTGGATGTTCATGCTGGCGAAGCGGACCCAGGAGACCATTCGGACGTTCGACGGGCGGCAGATTGTCAGCGTGGCCTTCAGCTTCGCAGACCAGTATCTGGAGGATGATGATTTTATGAAGGTTTTGGTGGACGAAGTACTACACGACCGCCAGGAAGACGAGCCGGAACGGCGCGTTTCGGATCATGACGAGAGTATCGCTCTTGATGTGCATGTGCCCCCTTTGGAACAAAAGAAGTGGCACGCGCTGACCTCGGTGCAGAAGGTTGCGTTGTTGTGGTCTTGTGCGAAATTGCGGTATCGGGATGAAGAACTGGCGGAACGGGTGTTGCGCGAAGTGGGGTACCAGGATAAGGAGTGGTTTGGACATTTTAGCCCAGCTCATCTTCGGCCCGAACAAAGTGGATCTGCAAGAACTTCTACTAGCAAGCCGACAGCCACGAGCGCATCAACCCGACTGACTTTTTACCGGCAGTTTCTTTACGCTTTGGGGTTTTTGGACCTGCTGCACCTGCCCACCGCGGTCGACCGCGAGTTTGTCCGCGAGGTGGCAAGGAAGGCGCGACTGGGCGTTCAGGCAAAAGACGACGAAGACGAGTGGGCGCACACCGCCGCTCTGTCGGCACTCTACTTGTTTCCCTCGCCGTCGTGTAGCATAGGTACAGAAGAGAGGATAGCAAGAACTGCATCAATTTCAAAGAATGGATCGGGTGGCGGGACTATGCCGCGGCCTACAGGCGGAAATGGATGCGTTGCGTCATCTTCTGAGATGTTGAAGCAGGAGGTCATGGCAAAATCCCCAGACAGTGACCATTTGGCGACTGTGTCTGGCGCTACCACTGCGGCCGCAAAATCGCACGCCCCCTTCTTCATGCTTCTGGCCGCCGCCCTGGACATCATTTCCGTGAACCGGCAGTGGACCGCGTCGCGGCGCCCCAGTTTGGCGAGCCGGCGGATCAAGCTGATTTTGTCCTGCGTGCTGAACGGCATGCTGGGACCACTCACCGCGTTTCCGCGCAGCATTTTGAAGCAGTTGGCGCAGTGCGGATCCCTGTTGGACTGTCTGAACACGGGCGGCCACGAGACGGACTCCAGCGGCTTTCACTTGGAGGTGGCCACCGTCCTGGACCAACTGCGCGTCAAATACGGGCTGGAGAAGGCTGCAAGCCCCTTCGTGCTGGATCTCCTGCTCTCCCAGAACCAGGCCTTTTTCCGCACGGAAGAAACGGAGGAGGACCGGCGCCGGGCCGCGCAGCAGCTCGACCTGGAGCGCCGGCGGTTGGAGTACGTATTCGGGGTGGGTGCTGCGGCCTGAAGAATTGTTTCTTCGGGAGTAGTTTTTTTCGACGCGCAGCCCATGCAAGATAGAAAGAAAAGCCTCAAGGACGACGAGAGGGCAGCAAGAGGAGGAGCGCACTAGAGCCGTCGGTTTTCTTCTTGCATAGTTGTTGCAGAACAAAACACAAATCTCAGTCGTTTTTATTTTCTGGCAAAGATAAATCTAATGACACAGAGCAAGAACTTGAGCTACTGGTGGTGTACAGAACGCAAGCACGAAGTAGCATTCTGTACTGAAGAAGAAGATTGATACGCGAAGGTTGAAAGGGATGAGAGATTGTCTTTCAAGTTCCTTCAACATCTTGAGTAAAGTTCGCACAAGGTCGTTGTGCCAAAACCCTTTTTGCAGGACTCCGAACCCCTGTCTCTAAAGAATTATTCTGGTTTCCAATCTAAATGTCTGTATTCCTTTTGCTTGCTACGCCAAGCCGACGCCAACACTAGCTCACCACACGTCGGCCATTTCCTCCATACTATCTTTGTCTAAAGACCTTACAAAACAATAATGCTCCTGCGCGTGAGCGTAGAGCGAGGGGTGAGTATTGAGAGGCGCACTGTTGAAGGCGCGGAGGGTGCTGTGGTCGACACCTACTCAGAGACGAAGGTGAAAGACTTTGAACTCCGACTGAAACAGCACCTTTCTGCCAAAGAGAGAGCCTCATCGGCAGTCGGCCTCGAGCCAGGCGAGCTAGTGCAGGAACACAGGTGGCGCAGTACCGGCGTAATTCCAGCAGCTGACGGCAGTGCCCACCGCCGCGCCGGTTTTGATACAAAAAATAAAGGTGCTACTAAAAATACTGCAACTTCCTCTGCCACCGACCATGCAGGGTCAAAAGAAGAGCCGAATTTTTCTTCTACCTTTCGCTCGACGAAAACAAAAATGGCAGCCTCCAGCAGCGGCAATGACACGACTGGTGCCCCACCGCCGGCACTGCGGGTGTGCTTTGTCTGCACGGGCAACACGTGCCGCTCTTTTATGGCCGAGTACGTGGCGAAGGCGTTCCTTGTGGCATCCAGTGATGAAGCCGTCCGAGCAAAAACGAAACATTGGCACCTGTGCTCCCGGGGCACCAGCCTGCGAGAAAGCGTCCCGCACCCGACGGCGCTGCAGGCGCTGGGAGAGATCGCGGGTTTTCCCATCCCGAACCCGGACCTGGAAAAACACCGGCCCACGGACCTCAAAAGCTCGCCGCCACACCTGCTCGTCGAGCCAGGAAATGTCAGCCAGACCTACTACTTCTGCATGACCCGCCAGCACCGGGAGGCGCTGCTCGCCCTGCTCGGTCCGGCGGCGTTCGACGGCCGGGCGAAGGTGTTTCTGCTCGCGGATAATTCGGACGACATTAGCGACCCGTACAACGGCCCGATAACCGATTACCGTGACTGCTTGGAAACGCTGCAGAAATGGACGCGCGTCGTGCTCCTGAATTTGCAAGCGGGAAAAGAGCCTTTCGACTGACGACAAAAAGAAGCAATGTTGTTGTATGACAAAACTTAAACTTCTGAGCACCCCCAGGACCTTCGTTCTTTAAGTACCATTTCGTCAAGGATGTGGCAGCACTGCTTTGATGTCCACGGAAAGTGACTTAGTGTGACAGTAAGTCAAAGCGGGCTTAGAGCGGTGGATGTTCTTCATCGTGTACGGTGCCGATGTACCTATGTTCCTCCCGCGTCTGTGAAGTGTGGTTGCTAAGACGATCCCTGTGGAAAAAAACCGACAGAACATTTGTGAAGCACGCTTTCCTCTCACATCTGCTCGGATCATGATGCTCGAACAAGTAGCTCGTGTAATTAGCCTGGATCATGATAGATAAAGACGAAGATCAAGCTGCGTCACTTACAACTGATGGAGAGCTTCTTTACAGTTCTATGTATCATTGAAACGAAATCACAACCACGAAGCCAAAGCAACTTTCTTCTAAAGTATCCTCTTCGCTCTCGTCTCGAAGGAATGCAAGCTCTGTACTATATTCGTCTCCTGTCAACATCTCTCATGAAATTGTGAAATGTAGAACGAAATAAAGCTCAATAGGAAAAAGATAAACGCTACTCCTCCACGACTTTTTGATACCGCCCGTGGCGAAAAAAGAACACCAACAAGGTAAAGATGCGGCGTGGGATGGTGGGCCCGGGTGGCAAGGCCGCCTTGTTAAAGGAGCGCGAGCGGAAACTACAGATGGCCGGGCTGGGTGAGGAAATTCTTGCCATGAAGGTGGACGCGGCGAAGGAGTTGTGCAAAACGTTTCGTACGCAGCTTTCCGCGTTCGCGAGTACGTACCGCGACAAAATCAACACGGATCCGAAGCTCCGGAAAGATTTTACCGACATGTGCCTCGCAATCGGCGTGGACCCGCTCGCGTTTAGCAGCTGGCCCGGCGAAGATGAAGCTGATGACGAACAGCGGCAGCGCCGCGGCGTGGGGGCTTTTCTGCAAAAACTTCTCGGAACAACGGCAAGTCGCGGCAGCTCGAGCGCGCAAGTACTAGAGAAAAAAGAGCAAGAGGCCGTGGCGAGGCGAGCGCGCTCGCAACGAGCCTTTTACGCGGATTTGGCCGTCCGGGTGATGACCACCTGTTTGACCACGCGAAAACAAAACGGGGGACTCCTACTGCTCACTGAGCTGCTGCAAATTTTAAACGGCGGGAGGAACAACGCGGCTATTGAGAGCAACACGGGGGCTTGTTCTACTACAACTTCTTCGCAAACAAGAGCATCTTCACATGTAGCAGCTGCAGAAGAACAGCTCTCACAACCAAGTTCGGCGTCGCAAGAAGGACCTCGTCCCGCAACCACTGAAATAACGGAAAAGGATGTTCTCATGGCGGTGGAGCTGCTAGAAACGTCCTTCGGTTCCGGCGTGACCGTGAAGCGGTTGGCGAATGACGTCCGCGTGGTGTCGTCCGTGCCCGAGGAGCTCGACACGGACCAAAACTTGGTGCTGGAATTTGCAGGGCGTGAAGCCGGGGTGCTGCCGCGGGACGCGTTTCTGCGCGACGAGAGGTTTCAGCTGTGGTCCCCCAGTCGCGTGGAAAAGGTGTTGCGGTTTTTCGTGCGCGAGCAGCTGTGTTGGGTGGACCGGGACCCAGAGAGTGGGGCGGAAACCTTCTGGTTCCCCTCGATGACCATGACTTTGCTGCGGGTGGACCAAGACGATGGATGAACTCATTGCGTCTACTAGGTATAGGCACATTGTGAGTCGGATGGAAATTCGAACTCGTCTAATTATTTCTATTTGGTAGAAGAAGGAGTCGAAGTCAGTGAACGAAGATCAGATTTTCTTAGCGTTCCTTGCGAGATCTTCTTGATCTGGTCCGCGATTCGTGCTTCAAAGAGTTTTATTCGAGATAGGATCCTTATTCTAGCACCGCAACATGCAGCACGAAATGTGAAGATGCGTGACCTCGTCTAGATGAAATTCGAATGTGACACAAAATGCTCCTCTCTGAGTCAGTCACGAAGCCGAACCTTTGCGAATAGCTCTTTATGACGTTGCTCGTTATATACAGATATTTTCCTCTCGACAAAAGCCATTTTCATTTTCTCACCGTCTAGGTATAGCGTCGACCTCGAAAAACTAAAACTCCGTCAATCATGACGACCGCAAGCCCCGCCGTCGAAAATGCGAGCGGCCATAGTCCCGCCAGAAGTGCGGAACTCTTGGCTTGGCAGCCGCTAGTAGCCCGAGCTCGCAGCGGCAGCATGCTCACGGGCCCGCTCGGAGCTGAAGGATCTGCGGGAAAGGAATGGGACAGCAATAGTGGTAGTGCAGATCATCTTCATCTCCCAACCACGTTGATTCTCTGCGATCTCTTTCCCCTGACGCCGTCGCCGGAAGGGAACCTTCCTGACTTTCCGCTTGAGTTCCATACGTTGCAGGAGCTGGATTTGAGTGGGTGCGGTCTTCTCGCGTTGCCCGAAAGTGTGTCGCGCTTGACCGGCCTGAAGTGCCTCTTTCTCGGAGGGGTAGACGCACAAAACTCGTCCTCCAGCAAGAATCAGTTCAAAGCGTTGCCGAGTCTGGCGAACTTGAAAGAGCTAGAACAGCTGTCGGTACACGACACGAACCTACAAATTCTTCCAGCCCTCCCGGAAAATAAACTGGCGAGTCTCCGCGTAGATCGCTGCCCCCTCGTTGCCGAGGACTTTCCAACCGAGCTTCCGAGGACGCTGACGACGCTGCACTTAGAGGGCTGTCCTTTGGGAGGGTCGTTCGACGAGCCTGAAAAACTGCCGGCCGCTGTGAAGAAGTTGGAGGGACTGTTGGATTTGCAAATGCCGGATGGGTATCAAATGTAAAAATGTCTGGGTCTGGAGGTTGGTAACTTGTGATGCGCAAGCTGTATGTAGGGAGATCCATTTGCACGAAGTACGAGCGCACGGAAACACACTGGGCCGGCGTTGCAGATGAAACACGAAAGGGATTCCTGCAGGGTTCCTTCCATCGAGATGGCGTTTGCAGCTGGGTCGTTTTCCGCCTCATGGTTTCACCAGTCAAGAATCGGACGAACCTAGACGCCGCAGAGCTGGTGCTCATCAACTGGTTTAACGCAAGCGCAAACTCGCAGGGGAAGATAGCGGGCGAATTCTGCAAGAAGGTCGCAAACATCCGGAAGACGTATGTGATCACACGGCGGGAGCACAAGGCGTTCAAGTCTACAAGGACCGGCAGCAACGGCGTCTCCAGCGCAGCACCGCGACACGCTTTCCAACTCCTGCAGGCCAGGAACCTGGACCAGACCACCAATGAGCACACGCGCATCATGTTGGCTATGTCGAAGAGGTTGGGGACCAGTAAGGCAACCCAGGACAAGATACGCGCGATGCAGCCACGAACTGCGCAGGCCTTCCAGCAAAAAGCGAAGCAGCTTCTTGACCCCGGCAAGTGCTACATCTTCAACAGCAACTTCCAGCACTACGCACAGGGGAGGCAAGTAGTTGTAACAACAATCAAAGTCAACGATCTCAGCCCGGCCTTCCTCAATAGCGTGCGGAGATACTTCGCCCTTTCGCTCACGGTGGACCAGGAACTACGCGGGCCAGTACGGGTACTACGAGTCAAGAGAACTAGGGCGAGGAAGGTGCTGGATGTACTAGGAACAAACTTGAAGCACTTCCACGACCAGGCCGCGCACAGACTACGACAAGGGCAAGGCATGCACTGCGCGCGCGAATTCCTGAAGAACGAGTATCCCGACCTGACCACGATCGACGGACACACTGTCTGCGAGCCCGCCACGTCTGGTTTCTCGCTTGTTAGCATCGGGGGCAGAGAGATAGGGAACTGGAATCGCATTGGCACGCTCGCACCGACCCGAAGAGAAGTAGTGCAGTGCGTTACGAAAGCGCGGAAACAGTGGCAAAAGCAGAGCGGGGTGCTGAAGACAGGGAACGAGGTGGCGGATGTGTTAGTTTCTGCCCGGTCCACAGCATGGGAAAAGAAGAAGTCTTATGCCACGCAGGATGACATTACGGACGTCGCCAGGCAATTAGCTCAGCATCTGTACGTGGGGGAGGTTGACAAGTCGCGGTCTATCTTCTTCGCATGCCACAACGTAATCGCGCACTGCCTCCTCAAGCACATCGAAAACGATTACGAAATGATCCGCGGTTGGAAAGGGCTAGAAAACTACGACGAAAGCAAAGAGTTTTTTGCGCTCTCTGACGAAAACAAGGACAGGCGGAGGGGCGGAAAACCTTTGAGCCACATCTTCTGCAAACGCAACCACCGCTGGCCGTTCCTGAAAATAATGCTGACGGCCAAAATGTTCAAAGCGATGGAACAAGACGGCAAGAGGGACTTTGCATTGGAAGAGCTACCCGGGGCTGCAGTAGCATACAGACCAATCACGTCCTACTTCAAGCATGTTTACCGGGATTGGTTCCGGCAGGTCGCGCGCGTGATCCGTAGAGTCATGGCACCGGAGTGCAGCAAGTTTCTCTTCGCAACACAGCAGGAGGTGATAGAAGCTCTGGAGGATTGCAACCGCGTCTGGAACGCACTCACACCAGACGAAAAGGCCAATTGGGTCCTACTCTTCGAGACAGGGGACCTGAAGGACTTCTTCACGCGGTGCAACGTTGCAGAAGCAATTGAACTGGTAGAACGACGGGCAAACGACTATACGAGATGCGGCGTTCGGTGTTTTGCGGTTGAGAAGACTAGTCCGCACCTGAAGCGGGTGGAAATGCACAAGGCAGAGCACGCGCGGAAGCGGATCGGGAAACTTTACAACGACAAGATACAGACGAAGTCGATGATGGCGCGCAGCATCGCGAAACCAAGAAGGGGGATCAGATTTCTCAAGAAAAAGCCAGACGGAAAAGAGTGCTGGCACCTTCGCGCGGACGTCATCACACGCAGCCCGAAGATCGACGCGAAGTTTTCCGTGTGCAGGGTGATGGGCAGGGTAGTTCGACAAACTGGCGGGGGACCGATGGGCCCGCCGCTCATGGTGGAGATCTCGAACTGCTTCGGGATAGTGCAGGAAATGGGCGGCCGCATTGATCGCACCTACACCGGCCGGATCCTCTTCCACAAGCGGTACATCGACGACCTCGGGATGACGCGACTAGTACCGCGGGGCCAGGAAGTGGAGCCACTCCGGCGCGACTTCTACCCTGGCTGCACACTGAACGACACAACGAAGGACCGGGAATACGTAGGAGTAAACTGGTCACAGAGCTATTTCGGAACTTCAACGACAGCAATGCCGCAAAAAGTGCAAATCCCAATAGAATCCTACAGCACGAGTGCTGCGCGGCGGGGAATTGAATACGGCCGCCTGTGTTATGAAGCTGGGCTTCGCATCGACGCAGGGCGGGAAGCAGCGGACTGAGCAAGAGCAAGAATTCCCGAAAACTCCGAAAATGCTATAAAAGTAGCCTGATCAACGCACCTTCCCCCGGCGACGAGTTTTTTTTCACCCCATTAACGGCGTTTCGCGAGAAGTAGTGGAGCCTTGGTTCAAGTGGTTTTTGAGTTTGTGTTTTTTTCAAAAAGAGCGAGTCACATGAGATGTGGGCGTTTTCGTAGTGACAATTATTATATATCTCCCCACACTAAAGCTCGTTCTTAGCTGTTTGGTAGAACTTTTTTTCAGACACACGTCTCGCCTGGTCCCGCTTCTAATCTAACTTTTTTCGATCTCTGGTGGCCTTTGCAAGATCTCTCACTCGTGCTGTTTTGCACTTAGCACGGTATTCTCAATCTATACGTCTCGCCTTGTCCCGATGTAAAAAGGTTCGTTTTCTAGGACCATCGACGACCGTTTTTTAGTAGTAGTCATTAACTCCCCGGGCTAACACTCGTTTGTATCTTTCTCAGACGTACGTCGCGCCTTGTCCCGATGGAAAACACGTGCTCGATCTCTTCTGACCTAACTTTTTTCGATCTCTTGCGCTTTCGCAACGCCGTTGCACTTAGCGCGGTATGATCGTTTGCACGTCTCGCCTGGTCCGGATGTAAAAACACGCATATGCTGCCTTTTCGATCTCTAGTGCGCGCGCAGCTCCGTTTTTGTTTTGCAGAGAAAGTTTTTTTTTTTGATTTTTACGAGTGGTTTCACAGCACGACCCGCGAGCATGCCAATGTTAATGAAGCTCGTCGCTTGCTACAGGCAACGACCACAGGGTACGAAAAATAGCAGCAGTGGTAACTTAAGCCAGGCACTTTGCTTTCGGTTTACGTAAGTTGTTCGAAGTACAAAATTAGAGAGTAGAGGTGGCAGTAGGGGTAGAGAGATAGAGGGAAAAGTATAGAAATATCTTCGACAGATTGTGGTGCTGTTTTTGGATTCCCAAAAAATCTGTTTTGCATGAACAGCAAAAGGGGTCCAGTTTTCGCTACGCGGAGAGGGAATTTCTCATGCTGTATGGGCATCAGAAAGCATTTACAAAATATGTGATGCTAGAGCATGCATCACAGACTTCATGGGTCATGCAAAATATGCATGACAGACGTTGCATTTTTCCAGACCCAGATATTTTTGCAATCCATAATGGCTCGCATGTGGGAGAATTCTTCGGCACGCCGCTGCAAGAGTTGCTCCGGGGGCGAGGAAGTGCTGGGGGGTTGTGAGGTGGGAATCGTGGAAGATGAGGAGCGGTTTAATGTGACTTTCTGATGCATGGATTCCCATCTTTAACCATATCTAATATTCACGCCAATTTCTCGATCTCGGGGAGCTGTAGGTGTTCGTTGCAGCACGCAAGCACATTGATGTTTCCAAGAAGGCACAAAGTTAATCCAAATGTGCGCGTATTGTTGTCCGTTTTTGATCTTGGGACACACGTCGACACGGCGGACCACTCAAAGATAGAGTTGACAATTGTTCATGTAAGGCGGCCAAACATTTGCCACTGAACGAAGATGAAGATCAAGATCATATGTAGGAGCCTTGCAGCTGTGGGCAGTGTGACGAGCCGTGTTTGTCAAGAAGCAGCGTTTTCTTAGTTCGAGTATTTTAGCGTGGCAGCCCCGCTTTAAAGCCAAGCGCACTTGGACACAATACAAGCAGTGTGCGTGTCTTGCACCACGTCTGCGGATCCTCGATATTTCTAGCTCGCATGTGCCGAGAAGGAGCACGAAACAGACACAAGCGTTCTCCATGTGCAAACTTCACCATTCGTTCCACTTCCATCCGAAGATTGTGATTTCTTTGACGTAGTGTTATGACTGTGCCTCATCGTTTCTGTGACGAAAAAGTCACTGGAACAGTGTGAAACGGATTCGAAAACATTCTTCAGTTTTGAAAATAGTGATAGTGTTGTCCCTCTAGAGTGTGCTTTGTCGGGCATATTCGCGTACATTTTCTCACACGACGTAGTTATCATTACTTTTACAATTTGCACCTACAACTTAGACTTTCATCAGTAGATTCTGAAACTCTGTACACAACTTGTTAGACTTTCATTCAGTACTCAACTCTGAGTGAGCGAGATTTTGAAAAGCAAAGAAAGTTGCTTCCGAAGCTGTCGACCGAGCCAAGAACTACAAGAACACCCAGCGGCGTGTCCAGGGAAATGTACCCGAGTGCGACGGGCAACCCGTACTACGGGGGAACTGCGCCTCCGGCCACGAGCGCGTTTCCCTATCAGACGGATCCGAATGCGAACCCGCCCGCGATGAACCCGGCGATGAATCAGATCCCGACGCTACGAGACAGAGATGTAGGTAGCATAAGTAGCATATCGTTCAACTTGTGGTGCAAAAACAAGTAGATGATCACAATCCTTGTCATGGATGGGCCCAGCAAAGCCCAGCGGCAGCGTTCTGCTGTGCATGTCTATGCAAGGGAGTTTTGTTTTCATTTGTCTTGTTGTGTTTTGCACCAGCACAAATACGCGAGGATCATGCTACCTTCTTTTCTTTTTGATAGCCGCCGCAGCACCAGCAGATGTACCAGCAGGGCATGCAGCCGCCGTACGGCGCGCAACAGCCGTTTCCGATGCAGCAACAGCCATGCATGCAACCGCAGATGATGAACAACAACATGGTGCCACAGCACCAGGGCGTGCAGCAACACCAGGCACAGCAGCAGCAGCAGCCTTTGCCGATGACCATGCACATCAACGTCGGGGGTCAACAGCAAATGCCGCAGCCGCAGGTTAACGTGGTGCACCAGCAGCACCGCGGGAGTAGCGGTATCGTGACCACCGAAGATCCGCAGAAGGCCTGCCGGGCGTACCAGGCACGCGTGCGGGCCTTTAAGGACATGGTGGATCTGATGAACCTGCGGATCCGCTACGCCAAGGAACGCGGGCAGTGCTCCGCGCGGATCCAGCCGGAGTCGGACCTGCAGAGCTACCGGAACCTGTGCGGCGAGCTGGAGCTGGAAGACCACGAGATCGAGGCCTTTGTGCAAAACCGCGAAAAGTGCAAGCGCGACGTGGTGGCGTACTTTTTGCGCCACGGCTACGAGGTCACGGAAAAGCAGATCGGACCGCCCAACCGCTTCCTCTGGACCGTCGACGCCAGCTGGGGAGCCCCGAAGAAGTGCTGCTTTTGCGACTAGGGGATCGGAGATGTTAGTGTGGCTTTTGGAGACTGAAGATTTTCTGTTTCACTTACTCGCCAGAATCACGTCTCAGTAAGTCCGGTTCCTTGCCGTAAGTAGTACACCTCGAACTTATCCTTTGACGACATTTTTGTGCTGTGCCTCTTGCTGTAATAAGCTGAAACCTCTCTACTTCGACTTCTGCTTCTCCAAGTTTATCATCTGATTATACAAAGAACCGCATGCTTTGCAACCATTACCTCTAGTTCCCAAGAGCAGTCATTGTATTTTTGGATCGTCGTCAATGTCGCAAAGCGCTGCGTTTTGTGCAGTTTTTGTTGTAGACCTCAATACACAAATATGACCAGTAGCCGCTTCGCCTGTTGTCGGCTCTTTCCGCCACTAAATTTCTTTCTCTTTGCAGAACCAGTCTCAGAACCGAATTCCACAGAAAGATGGAAAATTTTGACTCAGCCGCGTAGCACTTTCTTCACTTGTTCATATCTGCCATAGAGATGAAACAAGCTCCGTCAGGCAGAGGTCCAAGCTGGAAGTGGGTGACGTTGTTCAGGCTCTCCTTGGAAAGGTGGCGCGCGTCGAAGTGAGTAAAATCGTTCAGTGCTTCGCCGTGTCCCAGATACGGGCGATTGGCGCATCCTTGCGCTTATGGATGTGAATAGAAGCCGGCGTGAAGGCGCAGGGAAGAAACCGACGAGGCTGATAGTTGCGCGGGTCCTCTCGCTGCCGGAGCAGCAGGGCGGCGCGCCCGGGGCCGAAGCCGCGCGGGCCACCAAGCTCGAGGAACGGGCTGGGCGAGGCGGCAAAATTTCGCAGCGGGCCCGCAGCTAGGCCGGCGGCCAAAGCGCGCCCGCGCGCAGCGCTTCCCGGAGGAAGGGAGTAAGGGCCGGGGCCGATCTGGGGCCGCGCGAGTGTCGCCAAGGTGCCCAAACTGCTCAAGAGCAGGGCGACCAAGCCCAAGACGAGCGCCCCGCACTCGGGTATTGCGGGCCTGCGGTCCGATAGGGTTTGCAGGCCCCCAAGCCTGATCATGTGGGTCAGACCTATGCTCATGAGCATAGTGGCTGCGTTGTTTAGCGAAATTGCGAGCCTCGACGACAGCAGGCCCTGGGATAGTAAAGGTTGGCGCGGGAGCCCATCGCGGGCGCCCGGGGGGTGCTGTTGTCGGGGGCAGTGGCCATCTGGAGCGGCCCCGTACGCCTGCAAAGCGAAACGGGACGGGTGGCCGGGGGCCTGCGCGGCGGGCGGCGCGCTTTGAATATGGGCGGGCTCGCGTCCGCAACGGGGGGGGGCTCGGGTATTGGGTAAGTTAAGGCTACACGAAATACATACTCAAGAACATACTTAAAAAATTCGCATGCTCTGCTCGAGGCGCGGAAAAAAAGACTCCAACTGGGTCTATGTTATGCAAGAATCAGAAGCGCGCATCTTCTGGATGGCTCGTCGCGACAAAAATAGACAGGAGCGCGGAGCGCGCTCGTGCGGAGTGCCTGCGGAGGCAGGCTGTATGAGATGCCGCTTCGCATCTGCGTGAGCGCGGTTCCTCTCTCCTTTAGACTGCAACGCAAACGCGCCCGCCTGCGGTGCCCGTGCTCAAATCCGTTTCGAGAACTATCAGCACTCAAGCTGGCAGAAAGGCACGCGGGCCCAAAAGGTCGCGCGCTTCAAGCTGCGCGCAGGAAGTGGCGCTCGCTAGTAGGCGAAGATATTCCCGGCTGGAACACGTCCGCCACCAGCAACTCACTACGTCTCTTGCTCCGGTGCTTGGCCTCCGTGTTTGAGCACAACGAGAGCGCAACGCCCGAGCCTTTCGGGAGGGCGCGGCGCTCCAGCAAAAAAACAAGCGCGAAAAAGAGCGCGCAAACATAGATAAAAAACGCGCGCGCGCAGGAGCGCGCAAAGAACATAGACCATGCCACGCAGTCTAAGAAGTTTATGGCTGGCCACAAATGGGGTCGCTTTTTGTGCATAATTTTCAGCGCATTTTCGTGCGCATTTTCGCGCGCGCGCAAGAGCGCGCGAACATAGAGCATGCCATGCAGTCTAAGAAATTTACGGGTGGTCGAAAATGGGGTCACTTTTTCTGCATAATTTTCAGCGCATTTTCTTGCGCATTTTCGCGCGCGCGAAAAAGCGCGCAAACATAGACCATGCCGTGCACTCTAAGAAGCAAGTTTATGGGTGGCGAAAAATGGAGCCACTTACTCTGCGTATATTTTTAGCGCATTTCCGTGCGCATTTTCGCGCGCATTTTCGCGCGCGCTTCCGCTCCCTCTGGCTCCATGGTTGAGCACGACGCCGAAGCGCAGCGTCTCATGTTCGTGTGCAAGCGGAGAGAGCCATCACGGTGGGCCTGCGTGGCGCCTGTGCATTGCGCTTTACCTTTGTGGCTCCGGCGCGTGTTCTTGCGCACCGCTGTGGCGTCAAGCTTTACCGCCGAAAGCTGCACTCGAAAAAGCGCAAAAAAGCTAGCTCGCAACAAATGTGCGTGCGTGGCGTGTTTACTGCTTGTTGTGGCGGTATTTGCTTTCTCTAGTGGCGCCGCAGGGGGCCCGCTAAACTGTTGTGGGCATGCTTGCCGAAGTTTGACAACCCCGGACCGGGCTTGGTTTTGCGGCGTGACACATTGGGCGGAAATAAGTCGTAGCCCGATCAGCGTGTGACGTCTGCGCCCTTCGCGTGTGTTTTTGGCCGTCCTGGTGTATTGGATTTCTGCGCATATGAATTTTTTAAGTATGAAGAAGAGTATGAAAATTGTGTACCTCTAAGTAAGCAACTGGGCCCGCGGCGTGGTTTGGAGCATTGTGCACCGGCGCGCAGCAGGGCCGGCCCGTCGGTTCCTACCGGGCTCCACGTGTCCCGCCCGCAGCGATTTTGTCTCGCGTCCGTGGATCAAAACAAGGGCAGTGGCAGTTTGAAAACGTCCCGACGCAGCCGAGCCGCGTCTCAAGTGCTGCAAGTGCGGCGCGTTTTCGGAAATGGGCCGGACAGTGCTGCCGCGCGCCCCGCCCGCCTTGCTCTACTGCTTATTTTCGGCCCACCCCCTTCCGCTATGTCTATTGCAGCCTGCCCGGCCGTTTGACCTATCGGCGCTCGCAACAGCTTCTGCGTCCGTGCGCGTGCTTCTCCGCCGGCACAGCCGAGCCCGCCAGCCACTTGCTTGGGTTTGTTCTCTGATGGCCTTCGACCCGGCAGTGGTTGCCCGGGCGCGGTCGGGCGACTGGCGCCCGGTTTTGCGCCGTGACAACCCGCGGCGGGCAAGCGCGGCGGCATTTCCTGCTCCTGTCTGGCTGTTGGTTCGGTGGGCTTTGTTTTCTACCGCGCGGGCGCGACCCTGTCACCAAGTTCGGAAGCTATTGGCGTAGCGCTGTTCTTATGGCTCGCCGTTATTGAGAAATACTACAGCCCGGCGCACGGATGATCCGTGATTCCCGACGGGCAGGTCCATGCGCTGAAAGATCTGCACAAATAGATTGACTTCAGTGTTTTTATCGTGTTCCTTTTGGAGATTTTACTTGTGTTGAGTGTGCATGTCCTGCACCTGCTGTTCATGAAGACTGACGATGCAGGGAGAAAACAAAGTGTTTTTGTGACGAGCAGGAGCTGCATCTCGAATTAGCCCGATCACACTTCTTAGATAATGGTCTTTATTTCCTGATCCATTTCAATTTCTTGGTGGCCATGTGATTTGTGAAGAGCAAGAAGATGAAGCCTCGAGCGCCAGCGGGGTCTCTTCCTAATAAAAGATCAACTTATGTTGAGTGTGCAGCATTATTCTGATGGACTTAGAGACTGAGTGAGATCGTATCGCATCTGGAAGATTTTGGTTTTTGCCCTATGTATTCCTTCTGCTCTCACTCGGCTCTGCAACAGCGGTTGTGAAGCTCTGTCTGCGTTCTCTAGGACAGATCCGACGGCAAAAACATGCTTCAACACCAGCACTAAGTGTAGTTCAGTTGTTTCTATAAAGTTTTGTCCGTGCTGACCCACTTCAATTTTGAAGATTTTACATATGCAGTAATAAAGTTTTGTCCGTAATATAATTTGCAGGGGGCTTCGCTGATTTAAGCAGATAGACCTCACGTCCATAGCATACAGCAAGACAAGCGGGGCCTCCTCGCTGCAACTATGCTTCTCGAAATTTTGGGTCCGCCGGCACTACGCGCTCTCCTGTTTTTCCTTTTGATTTGGCTGAGCCACACACAAGATAGCCTTTTTTTCTGGTTCAACCCACTTGTTCTGGTGTTTATCGCCTACCCCGTCGTCCTTTGCTTCTCTCTCTGCTATTGGGCCGGCTACGCACCAGCCGACGATCCGTTTTCCTTCTACGCCACCGCAGCTAGTCTTTTTGACAGCGCTCATAGCCTCGCGTGGCGTCTCCTGTACGGGGAGGACTATGATGAAAAAGGGACGACCACGAGAGCAGCTTCTTACGGCGCGACCGTGGGGACCCTGGTAACGCAGTACGCTTTCGACGCCACCGGCGCGCTTACGTCCCTGTTTCAGAAGGGCGAACCGCAAATAAGAGCAGGACCATCGTGGCTGTATTCGACAATCACGGGGTACGGAGACCGTGACAGCGGTGGCGTTTCTTCTGCAGCAATAGCGTCAACGACCTTCGTCGAGCACCTCCTGTTTCTCGTGATGTGTGCCGGATGGGCCGGAGCGGACAGCTCCGTGCGCGTCAATTTTCTGCGGTTCCTGAGCTTCGTGGCGCGCTGGTTCCTCTCTCCGGACCACTGCGTGTTTGCCTTCTCGCTCCGCCGCAATCCGATCTTCCAGCTGCCATGCTTCCTGCTGCTCTGGCCGTTCCGGATGGGACGGAAGCTGATGCAAGGGAAAGATGCATCACGTGCTGGTGGCCACAATAAAATACATCCTGTACGAACACACCTGCGCGCGGAAGATGATCGTCCTGACGGAAATGTCATCCGACAGCCCAAAAACGCCGCGGTGCTTGGAGCTCCGGCCGCCGAGCCTGCAACCGCCAGTACAAATACAGCCGACTTCTCTACCGATCTGCCGCTCTTGCGCGACGTGCCGGAAGAGAAACTTCACAAGGATCCGAAAGTGCCGTATTTCGGACAGAATTTCGTGAAGCACCACGTGCCGCGGAACGGGACGCACAAACTTTATTTGGAGCAAAAGCCCTGGAAGTTCAACCTTTTCGAAACCTACGACGAGGCCATGGAATTTTTGACGGCGGCAGTTGCGGACTCAGTGGACAACAGCACAAGGTCCACCTCAAGGGTTGTTGTGCCCGCCTCGTCTAGTACTCCACCTTTAGCACCCGAGGACGCTGCTCCTTCTACTTATGGACGAAAAAACTCTTTATCCTCCTTTGACGACATCCCGGTGCCGAGCCACTGGGAGCTGCTCGGGTATGATCCGCCAACCTACACGAACGTCGTGTACCCCTGGACCCGGTTTCCCTTGGCGCAATCGGTGCCGGACGGGCCGGTGAATCCCTGCGGCGTCTACGCTACCACTGTAGTGCTGGACGAAGATTTTGTGGAAGAGGAGAGTTTATCCGCTATTGGTGCTGCTTCCTCTACTTCCAGATCCACTTCCGGTGCAGGGACAGCCGATGGTCGTGACACGAACTCATCTGCTTCCCCATCCTCGCAGCCACATCTGAAAAGAACCCACATTACCTTTGAGGGCGTTGCGAGCTCCGTCTACCTGTATATCAATGGAATTTTCATCGGGTACGGCGAAGACAGCATGACGGAGACCGAGTTTGAAGTAACAAACTTCCTCTTGCCACCCCCCCATCCGAACACGATTATCGCCGTCGTGCCGAAGTTCTCTTCCGGGAGCTATCTGGAGTGCCAAGACATGTGGACCTTGAGCGGGATCTACCGGCCGGTGTTTCTGGAAGCGTTTGGTTCCCGGAATAAATGCCAAATCCTGGACTACAAAACCATCGCAGACTATGCGACCAGGACGTTGTCGCTGGAGCTAGAGTTGGACGTCGGGGAGGAGAGAAATCTTCGTGATGACAAGGCAAATGAAGTGGTCCTCGCACCAGATGGAGTTGAAGGTCGTACAGAGCCAAACTCAAACACAGGTGGAGACAACAGCGCAGCTACAACCCAAGTAGATCAACAACATGATCATCCTGACGAGCTGGCACTGCAACTGACTGTGACCATCCAGCGGCAAAAGGATTTTCCCGCGAGCCCCAACGTCGGGAGTAAACGGTTTCCGGCAGCCAGGCGCACGGTGTTTCATCAACTGCTGCAAAAAACGACACGAGGACGAGCAAATAGCACTTATAGTGGCTCTGCAGGCCCGGCGGGGGCTCCGGCTCTCTCGACGCAAACAAGACTTGTCACAATCGCAAATGCGGCAACTCCACAGCGCGATGATCCAACGGGAGGTGAACATCTTCCAGCTCCGTCGGCTACTTGCCGTGTATGTCCGGTGCTGGAAGGAGAAGGAGCTGCGCCTTTTGGCCCAAATGTACTAGGATCTCCAGCCTCGTCAGGAGACCCAAAAAATACTGACCAGACGAGAACGAAGTACAAGGTCACCTTCTTGCCCCGCGACGTGCGCGCGTGTTTGGACGAGGGCGAAGTGTTCCCTTGGTCGCCGGAAGATCCGCAGCTGTACCTGGTGGAGATTTGTCTGAAAGAAGTTCTCATCACGCGACGTGGACGAAGGGAGGAAGACAATTTTGATGAAAAAGCAGACGTGGACCTTGACCTTGTCGAGGTGATAGAGGAAGGACTGGTCCTCCAGGAGGAAAAACTGAAGGTTGGGTTCCGAACGGTGGAGTGCGGGACGAATTTATCCCATCCCCCCAACGTGTTATGCGTGAACGGCCGGCCGATCGTGATCAAGGGCGTGAACCGCCACGAATTTCAGTGGCAAAGGGGTCGCGTGCTCTCGGAGGCGGACATGCTGCAGGACCTGGCGCTGCTGAAAGCGGGTAACTTCAACGCCGTCCGCACGGCGCACTACCCGAACGACCGGCGCTGGTACGCGTTGTGCGACGAGATCGGGCTGTATCAGAGTGCAAAACGCCCGCGCCCCCTCATTTGTACGGCGTGAGCGGCAATACAAACGCCGGCACACGACATGAAGCCTACGCATTACAAGTTTATGGGTCTAATGTAGCTGCACTGTTTGGGTAGCTTCCGGACTTTGTCATGCATAATAGTGATACAGGGCAGCGACTGTATTTGGGATTCTGCATGAGAAATGAGAATGAGGGGGCGTTGTGCACTGTCATAGGCTGTTCGTCGTAGACGAAACCAACATCGAAACGCACGGCATGGCCCTGTCCGGCACGATGGACGTGCTGCACTGCGACCGGGCGCGCTGGGGAAGTGCGATTCTCTCCCGCGCGCACGCGTGCTTCGCCCGGACGAAAAACCATTGTTGCGTCATCGGCTATTCGTTAGGGAACGAGGCGGGGTTCGGCCCGAATTTATTCGCCAACTACCGGTTTTTCCTCGAGCAAACCACGTTTTTGCACCTCCACGCCTGCGAGCGACGGAGCGGGATGAATGCAGATGAACATCATATGCTTGGACAGGCGGGAGAACCGCCACTGTACTTGGACAGGCGGGGCCTGCGATGGCACCGCCAGACGTCGACAGTACTGTGCGAGGGCACGGGAGCGGTCGATGGTACGCTAGATGTGCAGACTGAGGACGACCGACCGTTGCTAGGCAGTACCAGTACAACAACGGGCGGTGGTCCAGCACCCGATCAGGGGACGATTTCATCGAACTCGGCTGCCCGCGGCAGTCGGATACTATCTTCTGGTAAAGAAGTAGGCCCGAAGCCGAACTCGTCGACCACAGGAACAGGAAGTACACCGGACGGGCCTGCAAGAACTGTAGTTCCAAGCCGGCAGGACACGAAAAGCGTCTCCGCCTTTCTCGGCCGGCTCCCCTGGAGCCCGCGAGCGGATTACCCGCTCGAGACGCAGTTGAAAACGCACGCGGTAGTATGCAAGAAAAAAACTGTGTAAGTGTAAGTCTGTCATGCAAGAAGACATGATGCAACACTGTTCCACTTGTCATGCTAGCCAGCCATGACGTCCTATTTCATAAAGAGTTTTCACGTACTGTCTGTGCATGACAGGATCACTTTGTCATGCAGAGCAAATTTGCCATGCTGTCACCTGAAGACAACTACACTAACGCAGTTTTTTCGTTCCATAGCTAGCGTCGAGCGTGAAGGCGTTCCAGGACTTGCTTGGCGACGATGTGGAGAAGGAGTTCCGGAAGGCTGCAATCGACATTCGGCCGACTTCTGTGCACGACTATTCCGCCCAGATTTTCCGCACCCACTTATGGCGTTCTCAAACGTTACATTCTCAACTGTTACATGATTTGACATGCAAAATGACCATGAGCCACAAGACGATCCAGCTGCTTCGCATGACAAGTTCTCGAGTGGCTAGCCAGCGTCTAAATCTGTGCCAAATCTGTCATGCAAGACGCGCAAGCTCCCTCCTTTCACTTTTGCCATTCTTGCATCACAAATTCATTTAACAGTTGAGAATGTAACAGTTGAGAACGCCATACCACTTCATCCAGTATGAGGGCGGGAAGAACTACAGCAACGACCCCGTGTTCAGCTGTGGCGATGGGTCCACGCTGTGCTCCGACCTGATCTGCCCCATGTACTGGGCGCCCTGGGACCTGGTGGAGATCGCGGACCGGCAGAAAACGCCCTGGGACATTGCAGACAGCAAGTTCCAGAAGCCGATCATCCAGTGCGAGTTTGCGCACGCCTGGGGCAACAGCTGTGCGTCTTTGGAAAAATTCTTTGCATTGTACTACGACGAAAAGTACCCCAGCATCCAAGGCGGCTTCATCTGGGAGTGGGCCGATGCGCAGCTGCAGGTGTGTGACGACATGCGGAAGCGGTACGAGAATGTCACCATTTTTCCGCCACCAGCGGCAAGGAGAAGAGGCAAAAGCGGTGCATTTCGGCGGAGTAAAAGGAATTCGCAAAATTGTAACACAACCAACGGGCCGCCGATAGCGCGGCAGGGAGGTGGTGAGAATAAGGTTAAAGATGGGCAGGACCACCACCAACATGCGGGACGAGAAGTAAAACAACAAATAAACCAGCTAGAGCCGCTTTTGGGCCGCGGTACAACTATAAACGCCGCAGCCGCAACATCTTCTGTCGATGTGCAACATGCTGTGATAAGCAGGAAGAATTCGAATGATAACGTTGAAAGGTGTTTCTACGGTGGCGATTTTGGTTCGACGAGCGGCTGGGAGGACAATAGTTTTGTTGCGGATGGACTGTTGCACGCGAATCGTATCAACGCGCACCCAACGTACTACGAAGCCCGGTCTCTGCAACGGCCGGTTTTCTTCCGTTTCTCTTCGAAGATGCACGAGGGTAGTTGTTCCTCTTCTAAATTCTCGGTTTCCACGGTGGCCGTGCAAAACCGCTTCGACTTCTCGACATTGAAAAGCGTCGATTTTTTCGTCGAGATGCGAGACTCGATCTTGTCGCCGAACGGAGATCATGAATTGGCGACCGCCCAAACGGTGTTGCTACCTGTGTCACTGGAAGATCCCGATGTGCAGCCCAAGCAGTGGACAAGCATTATCCTGCCCGACCGCGACACGCTGGCGCGCCTCGCGACGGCCAAAAGCAGTGGGAAGCAACTACTAGGACCCCCGGAAACATCAAGTACTAAAGTAGACAGTGACCCCGCCGGGTCAACTAGTACTACATCAGCTGGCTCAGCACCTCGTGGACTGCTCCTGTTTGAGCGCAAGTGGCGCCCAAGACGGCTCTTTGCCGTGTACAATGCGGCCGCGGAACGGAGCAGCACCTTGCTGCAGCGGCTGGGGTCACGCCTGGGGTTGACGCGGGAGGATTTGTTGCTCGGCGAGGTGTTTTTCCCCGTTTTCAAGAAACACGCGGACGAGCTGTTTCATTGTCTAGCATTCCGCGATTTTAACTTGGCGCAGTCGCGGAAAAAGGCAAGAACGGTACAACTGAACACGATCTCTGAGGGGGACGAGCAGGAAGAGGAACTACAGTCGACGCTTGTTGATAATTCCCTAGGAACTTCTGACACAACCGATGGGAACATGAATAACCCACTGAAATTCGATTTACCTGCTCCTCCTGAAGAAGAGGCATCTTCAAACACAGGTCGTTCTACTCCTGTCTCAACATCATCCGGGCTCACTCTCGTGGAGAACGTGCGGCTGCATCCTAGCCAGGAGGTTCTCATAGAAAAGATCGAGTACCACTTTGTCCGCGCACCGGTGGAGAACGACCGGGGCGGTATGGACGTGGAACTGTGCACCGGGGGCCGCTGGCTCGCGCACTACGTCTTCGATTTTTTGGCAAAAAAAGTCACGAACAAAGCGCACGCGGTTCTCTCCTACGCCTGGCTGTGGCTGAAGGTTTTCAAACTCTTGCCCAGGGATAAATTTTTGGTGGAGCGCGTGAAAGCCGTCGAGAAGAAGGAAAAGGAGAACTACCGGAAAAATCGGGTGCCTTTCAACCCAAACGTCCTTTTACAAAACGTCGAAGAGGACCACGACGACGGCAGGACGAGAACAAGTAGGCTGCGGCACAGCGGTGGCTTCCGTGTGACATCCGTGAAGGGGCAGCCGGGTTCTTCCGGGCAGTTGTTGAGCGGTGCAGCAGTCGTGTCCTCTACAACAGGCGTGAAAGTCGACGCGAGCTACGTGGTGAAGCTCCGCAGTGAGGTGTTGAGTGTGGATTTGAAAACGACCGTAGTTTCAAAACAAACGAAGACAAGCACAGCACCTCTTACAGCGACCGCCAGCACAAGGAGCCAGCCTGCTGCTCCTCCCGTAGAAATTGCCAGCCGAGTGCTCGCCTTCTCATGCGAAGTCGACTTGACCACCTGCGTCACGGAGCATTTGCCGCGGGTCGGCTTGCGGTTCAAGCTGCCAAAGAGGTATAACGCCTATGAGTACTTCGCAAAAGGCCCGTATGAGAACTACGCGGACCGGCACAGCAGTTGCACGGAAGGCTTCTTCACCGAAGACCTGCGTACCAAAGTCTGCCCCTACGCCAAGCCGCAGGAGTTCGGGGGCAGGTCGAGCGTCAAGTGGGTCCGGTTTCCGGGTGTAATGGGAATAAAACTGGTGGAGGACGATGAAATAGTAAGTGGAGCGGGCAGAACCAGAAATTATAACTCGTCGAGGAATGTTGATAATGATGATGGTCCTTGTGATGTCTCATCGCTCTGTTCGGTCTCGCACTACAGCACTGAGCAGCTGGCCACGACGGCGCACGCCCATGATTTGGTACCGGAGGACGCGACCTGGGTCTGCATTGATGTGGCGCACATGGGGGTCGGAGGTGTCGGCGGCAAGGGAAACGTGTGGGGGTTTGACCCCCAGTTCCTGTTGCCGCCAAAAAGGCTCTGGAAATTTACCGTGGAGGTGCATTTCTACTGCTAGGTAAGGGCGCTGGTTGCAAAAGGCTTTTTAGAAGAAGGAGCGCACCAGGTACAAGAAACTGAACAGAGCGTACTTCCTACTCGAAGCCCATTGAACGTCATTCCATGCTGAGGCTGCTACTACGTTACTTTCATCCTGCAACGCGCGCAAGAGTTAGAATCGACCTGGTTGATATGAGCTGAGTGGTGTACTAGATGGATACAATCGCCTATCGCAATCGCTCGAGATAATTACCACTACCACTTCGTGATCTCGTTGAGTGGTGTTGTTCCCGAATCATGTGGATCTTCAGTAAATGAACTTGAAGAACAAGTGCCCACGAGAATTCAGTAGATTCTTTACGGTCCAATCGTGAACGAAGAGACGATCCCTGCACGCTTCTGAGCAGAAGAGATGAAGAAAGCCCCCACGGTTCAGAGCTGGAGAGAGAGCGAAGAGGGCGCTCTTCTTGTTTCCTATGAATTTTGATTCTACATGATGTTTGGTTTCATTCTTGATGTTGTTGTGATTGCGCTTGTGCAGTTTGAGTTTCTCTTCACTTTTTCGGCAATATGATCTACATGATGAATGTGAGTCACAATCACAATCATGCAAACACCACCCTTCATCCGTGCGCTTCATCCGGAATCTTATGTTCTAGTAGGGTAGAAAAAGAAATGAGGGATATTGCGCTACTAGCTTGTCATTTCGTCGTTGTTTGTCGTCTGTTAAACTAACTTAAACACGCCAGAAGAAAGTTGAATTTGTAAAATTTATATTATCTGAAGTACGACCAAAAAATCGTCAGCGTCACATCGTTTCGTCGTTGTCACATAATCGAAGAGCCTCGTCTCGTCGCGGTGGCCGCCGCCACGGAGAACAGCTGATGGTGGGTCCTTCAGCTTCAGGGCCGGGTCAACAGAAAGGCGGCAGTACAACTTCAGCGAGCAGCGTGTCTGTGACTGGCAATGTTGCACAACCGCAGCACGGGAATAATATTAAAGGCGGGTCCACGACGCTGGGCGCGACCTCCGCCCAGCCAATGATGATCCGTACATCAGTCGGTGGTCCACCCCACGGCCAGCCGCAAGCCGCGTACCAAGTCCTGTCGCAAAACGGAGGTGCCCCCGGCGTGCCGTACATTGTTGCGCACCCAATGCAGGGGATCACCTCCGGCGGGGTCTATTACGGTGGCATTCCGGCAAACCTCGTGCCTATGCAGCATCTCCCTAACCAACATCTTGTTCCCGGGGCGAACCCCGCCGCAGTCTACCAACAGCAGGCCGCTGCCGCGGCTAGTACCAGGATGCAGTACGTTGTTCCTGCGGGCGGGGGTGGAGCTGCTTATCCGATTCTCGTGAATCCCCAACAACATCATTACGCAGCTGCCATGGTGCAGCAGCACCAGCACGGACAAGCCGCACTGGCGCATAACCCAGGAGCCGCTTTGTATCACCACCAGCAGATCCCGCCGGGTGCTGTCGTGCCGGTCCTGGCCGCGATCAACTCGTCCAAGCAGACGGCAAGCAGGGGCGGCTCAAAACAGGCAGTGCCCGTTCTGGTCGCCGCACCGGCTCAACAACTACATCAACCTGTAGTTGTTCCTACTGCTGCTGGTGTTGTTGCACCAAAGAAGAGCACGCCAATGAATCCCAAGGCGGCAGCCTTTCATCCGTCCAGCGAAGGGGCGGCACTCTTGTCCTCGGCTACTGCAGGAGGTGCGGCTACTTGTTCCTCCGCAAAGGACGAAATAAGAACCTCAGGATCTTCGAAGGATGCTGCAGCAGCAACAAATCCCACACAAGATGATCTTCGAAAAGGCAGTGCAGCGGGTGATCAAGAAAGGGTTCGTGCAGGAGCTGCAGGAGAAGAAGATGCTTTACTTGTTCCCGATGCGGAGGATGTGAAAAATGCGAACAATGACGTGAGTTGTGTCACAAACCTCAAGACGCATGATCAAATCTCCAGCAAGCAGACGTCGAGCCCAAGTAACAAATTACCTGAGGGCGGTACTACTAGAACTACCGGCGAGCAGGAGAGCGTCGTTGACGGAAGCACAACTCAAGCCGACAAGAACGGTACGGCAGTTGGTGGAAATAAAGAGGTCGTGAACGATCAGGCTCCAACCGGAAAAGTAAACAGTAAAACGACAGCGGCTGCTGGACTTGGAGCTGCAACGTCCTCTGCCGGGGCGAACAAGAAGTCCTCTACTTCTACTTCAAGAACTACGGGCCCCTCCATCTACCACCGCGTCTTGGGAACAACCGTAGGACTCCCAGCTGTAGTTCCGGAGCAGTCGGGAGCTGCCCGTCCTCCGGTGGCCATTGTGCAGCACCCCGCTGCGGCGCAGTATCATGCCGCGTTCCCTCCCGGTCCCGGGGGCGGAAATTGGTACGCCATGAATCCCTATTACGCAGCGGGAATCGCGAATCCCGCGGCGCAGCAACACATCCAGCAGCATCTGCAGCAACACGCGGCCGCCGTTCGGCACTACCATCAACAGCAGCACAACATGACCTCCGGGAATAATGTTGTGACAGGCAGCACAACAGGCGTTGCAAGCGCAAGTGCTGGTGCATCTGGAGCGGCTGTGGGGAGTTCTACTTCAGGGGGACATTCACAACAACTCCACCATCACGGGGGAAATCATACTGTAAACACAGGAGGACCACCAGGAGCCGCAGCTGGAGGCAGATCCTCGACATCGTCGTACCAGAATCAGAACGTCGACGGTACAACCTCCCACAAGAACCACCAAGGAAGTTCGTCGTCCAATAACCGCAAAAACAATCAGCAGCCGTACCACACGGTGACAGCGTCGGCGACGTCTCTTGCCGCCTCTGGACTGACCGGCAGGAATGGGCACGACCTGGACGTCCTCGGGCCGGTGGATTTGGAGGACCTGTACTTGTTCGACGCGTTGGATCCGGATTTAGACTTGACCGAGTTCCCGGACGCGGCGGTTGCCGTGATCGAGAACTTCCGTGCCGAAAAGGACATGGAAAACGTAAACATCGCACCCTGGTTGGTCGGCAGCGTTACGGTGTCCTCGCGGGGCGGGTCGTGCAAGAGCAGCCCGGTGCAGCAAGTGCTTTCCCCCGATGCGATGGCTGCGGCTGCGGCTGATGGGAAAAGGAAAATAGTAAAGGCGGCTGACGAGGAGAGGACTACTAGAACCGAGGGACAGGAAGTAGGTGCGGTTGAAGATCATGATTCCTCTGCGTCAGTCACCGTGGATTCTCCGGTGATTTCTAGTCGGGAGATGATGAAACCCGTACAAATGGAGGGGAACACTACTTTGACGACTCTGGAGGAGGAGAACACGACGGCCTCCTGTTCCGCTTCGTGCAGTGGGGCGGCGTCAGACAGCATGGTGGAGCAGCTCGTCACGGTACAGCAACCTGGGGGTGGTGTTTCTACCTCATCTGAAGGATCAAAAGCTATCACAACTTCTACAAGTACATTTCCCACCAGTGCTGCGTTCCCGTTCACAAAGATGGGTGACGAAATTATCCAGGTAGAACAGCCAGAGGTGACAACTTTGGAGGAGTTCCTGGGCGAGGCCGTGTCACCGTACGTTGACCCGAAATCGGCGTCACGGGCGACAAATTTGGTCGAGCCAACATCCACTGGCAACAAGAAGAAAGAAACAACCGCTGACGTCGAAAAATCTACGCAGGAGAACGAGGATAAAAATCAAAATGTTGGGGACCCTGTCGTCGAGAAACCTCCAGCCTCGCTGGAGATGAAACAAGAAGATCCAGTGGAAATAAAATCGCAGGGTGATAAAAATGCAGACTCAAACATTGAACCAGTACCACAAGAACAGCAGCAGCAGCCGGCACTCTCCCCGGCGGCAGGCCGGACCTGTTGCCCAGATAAACCAGCTCACGGCTCGTCCCAAGGAGGACGGGCCGACAGAGCTCTGCTACGGAAAGTGTACGAGTGGTTTCAGAAGCACGAGATCTTCGGGTTTGACATGGAGTGGCGGCCGGAGCCGAACAACGGGAGTCTGAAGCACCACCACGGCGTGGCGTTGATGCAGTTCGCGGCGGACGACGGCAAGCAGGTGCTGGTGCGCACGACGAAAACGAGCGCGTGCGGCGCCGAGCTCGGCGAGGTGCGGGCCCGGAAGCGGCTCCCGCCCTTTTTGGAGAAGAAGTTCGCGGTGAGCAAGTGCATCTTCCCCGTGGTGGGCGACTGCGACAAACCGCGCCTGGAAGCGAGCTTCCGCGTCAAGGTCGGCAACATGCCGGACCTGCGCCACATCTTCACGCAGGAGACGGGCCGGAGGCGGGGCCGCAGCCTGGAGCAGATGGCGCAGTACTACTTCGGGAACGACGTGCTGAAGGGTTACAAGGACAAAAAAATCCAGATCTCCGATATGCGGCGTTCAGATGTGAAAATCTCAACTGATGTTATTTTTTCACAAATAAAAGCTGCGGAGGCTTGCGCTTGTCTTTGTCACGTGAAAGTCGCCCTAGTATTTTTCAAGCCAGCGAGCCTATCCCCAGTGCAATGCGCATGACAACAAGTCCGGGAGCTCCAAAGAACATCTCACTAGAGTATGAACTGAAGCTGTATTGCGAAAAGCGTGGAGCTCTCTATGTTTGTGTTTCTCATGTCTGAATTCCATGGGAGACAATAAGAATAAAGTCCTAGTCCTACGTCCAAATTTATCTATCATAGTGAAAAGAACACCAGTTGACATTGCAACGCCTGACCGGTTTATACCCGACTGGTCCGCCGAGGAACCGCTGTCGGCGCACCAGATTCGTTACGCGGCAAAGGACGCGGAAATGGCCCTTCGGCTGTTCCGACACATGAATTACCGGCTCGCAGTCAAGGAGGAGCGGCAGAACCATGGGACAAATAGTCAAGGGCAGCACCAGGGAGCATTGTCAACGTCCTCTGCTGGGAACAACCATGCCAACAACCACAGCTACGGAACCAGCAGCGGACATTACAATTCTTCTGGCTACAACCACTACGGGGGTCAACACTACCACCAATCTTCTTGGGGAGGACAACAGCAGCTCCCCCGAAACTCGCACCCGGGAGCACAACACGAGCAAGGAAGTAGTGCGGAGACCGCTGGTGCGACGCCGATCGGGGGCACGACTTCTTCTCACGGAGGAGCGAGCACGAGTGGCAATCCAAATGCAGCAACGACATCTGCAGCAACACCCGGTGCCGAGACTGGGAAGGGCGGTATCAAGGCCGTGATTTCCTTTTCAGTTTTTGTCGTTTAGAAGTGGTTGTGTAAAATCGATTTACGTGTCCTTTTTCATGTGCTATGTATAATTAATCGACAAAATCACTATCACAGGCCACGCCGGGCATCCGTACCACGGTAGTTCTGGGAAGCCCCGACGGCCATCGCAAGACCAGTCGTGGGACGAGTATGGAAGTTACAAAAGCAAGTACACTTCTTCTACTGCCTCCCGCCGCAAGCCCGCCGCTGAAACTCTGAAGGCGGAAAAAAGCGGCAAAGCCGCACCAGGCGCTGGGGGACGACAATTTCAGTGAGATGTAATTTATTCAGTGAGGTCTAGATCTTCGTAAACGATGGAGTGCAGTTGAAGGATTTTATTTCTCAGTGTGCAACCTTTAAGTTGAAGAACCCAGTTGTTTGTGCAGTTGCTGACCACGACGTTTTTAAAACCGTTCGCGTAAATATGTTATGACGTTGTGCTAGCTACAGCTACACACCTTTACAATTCAAGCGTCAGCTTTAACCGGTGAGCGCGGACCCGCAGCAATGTGCATTTTTTATTGCACTCCTGGATCGGAAATAGTCACTAGCGCTCTTGCCGCCGCTGCATACAAGTAGGACTCGCACCTAAATCATGTTGTCGCCATTTGCGTAGTACTCTTGTATGCGGTGCGTGGCTACATCAGTCGATGTGTCTTCTGCTCTGCGCTTTTTTTCTGCGGCTTTTGTGGAAATTAGACGCTGTGTACTGACTACATGCCCGAAGAACGATGGCAAAAAGGCTGACAGTTTATTGGTATTGGTAAATCTAAATACCAAATACAGGTACTCGGTTTTTCTTCAATTTTTACTTGCGCTGGTCAGATGTCTATTTGCATTTCAATTCTTTCCTCTACTTGTATTTCTTTTTTTTTAGAGAAAAGCCAGTAGCTCGTGCAGGATGAACGCAGCCTGTCACGCGCACTGCTCCTGCAAAAATCTCTAGAGCTTTTGAAAATTCTGCATTTCTATTGCAAAACCACAACTAGTAGAACTACACCTAGTGGTCTACTAGGATTCGCTGCTGCAGCATCAGCTCTGCGCGCTGTCAAAGGACGGCGTTGTAGTGACTGGCCTAATTCTGAGCTTAAATCGCACTTACAATGAATTCAATTTCATTTAATTCTGGTCCTTTATGTGAGCCACGACCGGTTGATTGATTTTCGTGCAAGGGTTTTTGTGATTTAATTTTTAGCAAAAAAAGTTATTGCGCCCTGCTTGCGGCCAGTGCTGTTGCTTATGAATTACCAAACTCCAGTTGAAGTGAGTTACTTACTTATGTCGAGCCGGAAGATTCATTTTCATTTTTTGGCTCGACAACCGCCTACCGTACTAGTTTTGCCTGTGCAACCTGCTAGTACGATAAATATGATATTTTTTGGGTACAACTTCACTTGACACGACGTGTGAGTACATGACGAACAAGAGCTACAAAATATTCTCCATCGGAACCTAAAACAAAAACCTGCCACGTAAAAGCTTCGAGACTTTCACACGCACATAACTCGGATGTAGATTTTGTGTTCCATCGGCAGTCTGGTGCGAAGTTAGCAGCTGTCCTCGAGTAGTTGTTGTGAATAATACATAGGGGTAATATAATTTGATAGCTCTACCATGATCAAGATTGCAGCGCAAGAGGTTGTACTTTTTGGATCGCGTTTCACGATTCTTTCTTTCGGATGATCAGGACAACTGGACCCCTTCCCCAAGCTGCGGCAGCGCTCGCGAACCGTGCATGCGCTAGGTGAACTAATACTAAGCACTAGTGTAATTTACACCTGGATCATTCGATTCATTCGTTTCCGTTCTTTCGGTATTTTTATCGCGTGTGATCAACAATCAAAGTCCTCATGTGTATCAAAAATCTACATACCCCGTAGCATGAGCTAGAAGTGGCGGCGCTTTTTTGATTTTCTTTCGATATAGATGTTGCTTTGTCTTTGCGATAAAAAAGTCACGACGATCTACAGCCGCATGGTGATCTTAGGCATTGGTTTGGTGCTATTGTTCATCTTCTGTTGGACCGGAAGTTTTGCGAGCGCTAAAAAACGGTCTGCAGATGTTGACGTCGATCTCGGTGAACAATAAGCATCGCACCTTACAGATTCTTGCGACAAATAAACTTGAACTATCCGAATTAGTTTTTGATTGATCAAAACCCGGCGAAAAACAAAAAGGTCCGGTTTTGGAATATTCTTTCTCAACCGATCCACGACCCGCCAGTTAATAATAATAGTATTGAAACCTCCGACCAAACCGTAGTACGAACTACCAACGAATTTTGTTCTCGATAACTGACTAAGTTTGATTACGCTGTAAGATTATTATCGTTGGCATTGGCTGCTTCCAAGGTATCTATATACAGAATCCAGCACTGTGCCTTTCCCTTTTCCACTCCTACAACTCCAGCAGCAGCCACTCCCCTTCTTGGCAGCGCTTCAAGAAGATGCAGATCAAACAGGTGGAGAACTTCATCAACGGCGAGTACGTCGCCGTTGCCGACCCGGTGGATACCGTCGAGGTGACGGACCCCGCAACTGCGCAGGTGATTGCCGTCGTGCCGGTGACTTCCAAGGCTGGGGTGGACGAGGCCGTGGCGATCGCGAAGAAAGCGCAGGTAAAATGGGGCAGTTTGACAGTGAAGACGCGAGTGCAGGCGCTGTTCAAGCTCAAGCACTTATCACACACAAAAAAGCTGGCAGGGCATATTTGTAATGCGAAAATGAATACGCAAAAAAATCTGCATTGCATATCCGAAGCAGCATGCTAGGGGGCCACCCATGACAAATTTTTGCGTGTATTTATTTTTGCATTACAAATATGCCCTGCCAGCTTTTTTCTCTGGGATAGTACTTGATGGAGGAAAATGCCAACGACATTGTGGAACTGGTTAAACAGGAACACGGGAAGAACAAAGCAGAAGCGATGGCCAGTTTGATGAAGGGTAGCACTTATGAAGATGATACGAAGAACAAATAAAAGTATAAGTACAGGGGTCATTTTTAGGATCAGGAGCTCCACCTCCTGTGCAGCATGAGTCGATGAGAAGTTGACGGAAGGCCGGTTCTTCTGAAGCAGGTCGAAAACCAAAATACATTTTGACATTAGCGATCAGGGCCTTCTAGCGATACTAGGCCTACAGGCGATAAAAAAGCCGTTCTGTACATTGTACAGAACGGCTTTTTTATCGCCTGTAGGCCTAGTATCGCTAGAAGGCCCTGATCGCTAATGTCAAAATGTATTTTGGAACAAGAGGTCTGAATACTAAATCGCACTTAAGTACATGCAAAAATTGTGGTAAATTCTTTTCCCTAGGTATCGAGACCCTGGAGTGGGCCACCTCCTTACCGCAGCTGATTTGCGGTCGGTATCTGGAGGTATCGCGGGGCATCACCTGCCGCGATCAGCGCGACCCGTTGGGGGTGGTGTGCAGCATCGTGCCCTTCAATTTCCCGGTCATGGTGCCGTTCTGGACGGTGCCGATCGCTATCGGCTGCGGAAACGCGGTCATACTGAAGCCCAGTGAGAAGGTGAGAAGGTGTTCTGGGCTGTGATTTTTGCTCTTTGCTGGCTCTTTGAATTGTTGACTGTAGTTCCTCTTGTGGTAATACCTATGTTATCAATTTAGTACTATGGTCTTTCGAAAAAAGAGAGAGGATTTTAAGCAGTACTAGGATGTATAGTGCTGTGCCTTGCAACATGAAGAGATAAAATGTTTGCTTCAGGTTCCCCTCACAATGACGTACATTGCCGGTCTAATGAAGAAGGCCGGCATTCCCGATGGTATTTTCCAGACGGTAAACGGCACCAAGCCGACCGTGGACGCGTTAATGGAAAACCCCGACGTGAAAGCTGTCACGTTTGTCGGCACATCCCACGTTGCCAAACTCATTCAGGAGCGGGCCACCTGCCTCGGGAAGCGGGCCCTGTGTCTGGGCGGAGCGAAGAACCACCTGTGTGTGCTACCGGACGCGGACTATGATATGTGTACTTAAATTTTTTGGATTGACGTTGAGTTGCCTTTGTCTGTTCTCCCCCTGACATACTAACTCCTTGTACGGGCAGCTGCACCTGCTGAGAAAAAGAAGAAGGCCTGAAGTTGCTGGTCGTTGATGTCCCTTTTTTCATGGTGTGCTTGGCAGATGATCGCGAGGATTTATCTCACATCAGTGAACAACAGGCACCTCGGACATTATGAATTCCTTCGCCGGCTCGACGGGACAGAGGTGTATGGCAGCGTCAGTGCTGATCATGGTCGGGGATGTGCAACCAAAATTTTTGGAACTGCTCGTCCAAAAAGCCTCGGTATAAAGTAGATCTGGTTGTCATGATTTTTTCCGTGATGTTTTTGTGACACCCTCAACATGGGTTTGGATCTCTTGTTTTGCGTTCAAAAATGTTTTCATGTGTTGTATAACAGGGTGTAAGGAGTTTGACTTTGAGTTACTAGTTGTTGCAGACAGACTTCATCAAAAATACGAACAGAATTATTACGAAAAAAAATAAATGTACAGGCATTGAAAGCCGGACAGGAAACAGGGGAAATCGGTCCCGTGATCGATCAGTTGAGCAAGGACAAGATTCTGCGATACATTAACGAAGCAGAGTCTCGGGACGGAGCCAAGGTGCTCGTAGACGGCCGCAGCTGGCAGGAGAAACAAGGGTAATTATCTGCAGATTGAAAAGTAGTCTTGATTTATTTGGCCACGCTTTAATCGTGCTTTTGCTTTTGGGCTGCACCAGCATCGGCTGCGTCCGCACCAGTATCTTTAGGATAGCCATTTGTCTTGGCGGGGGTCTACAACTACTCGACTTTCCCCCCCCCCCCGCGTTTTTTAGTTTAATCACGTGCCAAAAAAAAATCAGGTTTTGGGTCGGCCCGACCGTCTTATTGCACAGTTCCGCGGAGGATGCCGCCGTGAAGGAGGAAATCTTCGGCCCGGTATTGTCTATCGTGCAAGTTGCGACCTTCGACGAGGCCATTGCCATCGAAAACGCCAACCCCTACGGCAACGCCGCCTGCATCTACACCTCCATCGGCCAGCACTCGGATTACTTTTTGAAACGGTTTTCCGCCGCGATGCTGGGTGTAAACATCGGCGTACCGGTGCCGCGCGAGCCATTTTCCTTCGGGGGCATGAACAAGAGCAACTTTGGGAGTTCGGACGTCACCGGTGAGGGCTGCATGGAATTCTTCACGCAAAGGAAGAAAATCACGCAAAAGTGGGTGCCCCCGCAGGACCGGTCCGTGGTGACCAGCAGTTTCATCTCATAATTTTTAATCGTGATTTGCGTACAATGACAGATTTCTATCTTTCTTGTCGAGGACTATGAAATAACCGATGCTGGACGAGATTAAAGATAAACAAACTCCCATCTGTCGACGACATGAAAGAAGATCTTAATGTTCTTTATTTCAGCTTCCCTAACTATTTTCCCGAAGTACGATTCGAATGGTGCTGCCCGTGCCTCATCTACTGTGCCAATGAAGAAGCATTTGAATGGATTTTAGGACAACTTTTAAAATGCCTTCGTCCTGTCCTACCCAGAAGATTTTCCTACTTGCGTCTGTACGTCATAGAAATGCTGTCCTCGTCAAATGTATGTTAGCGCTAAGGCATGATCCACGAAGCCTATTCTAGGCATGGATCTGCAACGAGACGACCGCTCTCGTGTGGTCTCACAAAAGTGCTGCACTGAAAGCAGCACGTGGCACAAACGATGAAAAAGAGAAGGACACTTTCACGACAGTTTGTTTTTTCAGCCATATGTGACAGAAAATCAGACTAGCGCTGCAAACTAGAACAAGCATAGCCGTGTGCTGAAGTTCTTGGGCAATCGCAGGCCTAAGTATCGTATGGAGATATTTTCAGGTTCCATCTGTTCTCTTTCGTCCAAAGTCGCGATGAAATGCTCGCATCTGGTATTATCGTGGGCTATCGTCGTACTTGTAAAGGTTCATCTTCATGTCGTCGGGGGTAAGAAAAAGAAGGTCGTTCTGAAGAAGAATTTGCCGATGGCCCGGGGCAGTTGGCGTGGCGCGACCTCTACACATCATAAAAAAAGCTTCGTGGGGCGCCTTCTTCATATCACTCACTGACTCATCGCTATCCCTGCAGAAATTAGAGTTTCTGGACCGTGTCGGTGACTCATCGATCAAGCAACAGAAAAGCGCTAAGCATGAAAGATTGAGATTCACATGGAGTAGTAGTTGAAAGCTAGACAAGAGCTGCAAAATCGATAAATTTATATATTTTTTCTGTGCCTACAACTCCTCGTCCTGGTTCCGTGTATTTGTTACTAGAAGCGCAAATAATTTATTCGAACCGCTCTCTTTTCTCCTAAGTGCAACTTTTATCAGGATGGCGTCTCGAAACCGAAATTGGATGGCGCTGGGTCGACTTCCGACATTTCTGGGTTTCTGTTGCTTCATTTTCCTGAACGTTCCTCCCTGCGCTCGAAGTTTGGAGGTGGAACATAGTACACGACGACACAGTGAAAATAACCTGGAGCACGACAAGGACAAGAGGCAGCAGCAGGCCTCCACAGCCGTCGAAGAACATGAGGGGGAACAAATGAAGAACCAAACTCGCGAAAAAGAACTGGTGCAGACCACAACAAGTGCGGCTTGGCCGCGATGGCAGCGGATGAAGGACCAATTTTGGAATGCGACAAGCCGGATGAAGAACTTTTTTGGAAACGCGTTTGCCCGGGCGAAAGACCGCGTGACGGGGGCGGTGACCGATACCAAAAAGTCGGTCGGCAGTGCCGTGAGCACGGCCACCGACACCGTGACCAGCGCCACCCATGCCGCCACACAAGCCGCCCAATCCGCGACACACGCTGTTAGCGACGCGATAAACAAGACTGCATCCGCGGTTAAGAATACCACCGTGTCCGCCGTGGTGCACCTGCAATCTGGGCTCGTTGTCAGCAACGAAAAAATGTTAACCGTGGTCAATTCGGCGTGGCAGGACGGGCGGAAGTTCTTTGAATCGCGCGATTTGAGGCATTTGCTCGGTGTCGAGTCCGCCGGGAATCTGTTCCAGGCGCTCCTCCTCCTCGTGAACCCGCGAGGACCACACATCGCCGCCGTGTTGGACGGCTTCGTGACCATGATCCTGCGTATCCACGAGAGCGCGCCGCCGAGTTTCAAAAAGCTCATTTCCGACGAAGAAACTGAAGTGGACGACCCGCCGGAGCAGGGGGTCAGCGGCGACAACAAAGTGTCCAAGATTCAGGCCGTGATCCATCAGGAGCTGCTTCACGCACTGACCGGGGCCCAGGAGTGGGCGGACTTCGGGCGAGCAACTGTCAACCATACACAAACTTTCCTTCACGTCCTAACGACTCTGCACTACAACCAGGAGGGAGGACCCGCGCCGGAGGGGAGAGGTGGAGCAGCAAAAAGTACAAGAACTTCGGCTAACAAAACAGAAGATGTTGGGAATGAAGTGACTGATGATTATTCCAGTAGTCCTCGTGCCGGGACTTCTGTGGGTCAAGCGCGGCCGGCGTCTTTTCTTGACGAAAGGAAGCTGCAACATCAACTGAGAGTTTTTACACACAAAAACGGCCACGAACGCCGGCAGAGCATCGGCATTTCAGTGGCTTCATCCGCTTCTTCGGCGAAAGCATCAAAAACAGAAAGTGCAAAGCCTGGTGGTGAAGATCTTGCGCCGAAGACCGAAATGCAGAAGTTCTTGGACCTCGCAAAAATGGTTAGCAAAGCCGCCGGGGTTTCCACCGAGACGGAGCGCACGCCGGAGCGAATTGATTTCCTCTACGTGGTGGGACGCACGACGAAGTTCATGCTTCTGGCCGCCGCGGCGATCGACGTGATGAAGTATCTTGGCGGGGCGCTGGGCGTCGGGGCGCTCACCGCCGCGGGCGGGGTGCTGGCGAGCTTCATGCTGAAGCTGTTCTACATGCAGTCGCCGACCGAGCTGCTCCACGCCGCAGCCGAGGACATCACCTCCGGTGACTCCTTAGAGACGACGGTGGACGGGGCGAAGAGCGTGAACGAGTGGATCGGGGGCCTCAGCAGCTTTATTCCAGTGAAAAATCACCCCTCCCGCCCTTGAGTACTCAAGCGGAGATTTGTGTAGCATGATTTGTGATTACAAATCACGTTGTCATGCTAGAACAGAAGAGGTTCTGAGCAGAGCCTGTGGTGCTGGCTGGCGTGGGAAAGCCTTGCTGCGCCTTCAGCATGACAGGAAGCAACTCGAAGCGGGGAACAGCATCACAAATTGCCTGCAAGCGAGGCCGCAGCGGCGTCTTTTGGCCTTCTAGCAATACAAATCAACATGTGTGCGCGATCCTAGCATTACAAATTTTCTTTTCGTTATGGGGAGCTGGGATTTTTCCGCAGAATATGCTTCTCCGGGGCCGCGGTGCCGGCGTTGTCCGTGTGGACGTGGTATGCATCGCAAAAGTATCGTACTAGTAAAAATTGCATTACAAATTGATATTGAGATTGACATAGCATTACAAATTGAATTTGTACTGCGGATTTGCCTTTAAGAAAAAGATTTGTAATGCGTAAACGCAATTACAATTTGTACGATACTTTTGCACTGCATTTGTGCCGGTTCACGCCCTTCTCGATTCTGGTGCAGGCCACCAAAGCCATGACCGGGGTGGCGAGTGTGGCCAAGGAAAACACCTTTACCGTGGAGGAGATGCAGCACTTTCGCGACACGCACGGCCCTATCAAATGTAAAAATGTCTGGGTCTGGAAGATTGCGAGATTTGTCATGCTTGTCTGGCATGACCAAAAAGCTTGCGATGCGTATCCAAGAAGAGACCCTTTCGCCTGTCATGCAAAAACGCAGTTTGTCATGCGAAAAACGCGACACAAAGAAGCGCAGATATTTCTCATGCTTGGCTGTGCATTACAGAGCATCAGCATTCATTATTCCCAACGCAGCATTACAAGTGTCCAGCTCCAGACCCAGACATTTTTGCAATCCATAGGCCCGCTCAGTTTCATCAACTACGACGCGTGGCGCTTCGAAAACGGCCATGCGGAAGATGAGGAGGGTGTTGACGCAACAGGGTCAACATCAACACTCTCGTCGTTCGACAGCGCCGGCGACGTGGGCCTTGCAGCCTCCTGGGCCGGCGCGGAGCCCGCAGATCACCAGTCGGCCGAAATTTGGCCCGACTATGATTCGGCGCAAGACAAAGACAACCATGAGGCTGCGAATAGAAGTGGTCGTAATGTTGTTGTAGCCGAAACAAAGAGCTTCTATATGCCGTCGAGCGCCCGAGCCGTCATGAAGTTGAAGAAGGAGACAAAACTGGCTCCGGAGGCTCTTGCCAGCATCTCCTCACTCGTGGAGCAGGCGACCCACCCGCTCTTGCTCAAAACTGTGGTGAAGTCCAATTGCAAGAACGATCCGGTGGCGGAGCTGCAAAGGCAAACAGCTGCTCCGGAGGTGGACCAAAGGAAGAGCAGCGGTATCATGCCCGGCGCTCATGAGCATGTTGCCAGCACTCAACAGGGTATTACAAACACCGCGCGTCGCCCGCCGCCCTACAACGCAGACTTCGACGGCGGGTGGTGCACGGTGGATCTGAATGAGTGGCAGGGCACCTGTTTACTGAAAATATCCAAGTGGGCGATTCAAGGCGTGCCCGGTTGGGGCCAGCTGAATGAAATGCCTGCGTATCTGGGAAGGGAACGAAATGGTATTCAACGGTCTTCGTCTTCCTCTTCGCAGCAGGCAGTCGTGGCCGGGACGACGAACAAGCATCAAAATGTTGCAGTGTCCACGGCCAGCCCAAATACGGGAGAAGAACAAAGTAGAGACGAAGAAGAACAAAAAAGGTCTGCATCCTCTGAAACTGCAATGCGCGGTAGCAAGCATGAGGATGAACAAGATCAAGATGAGGAGATCAGCAAGAATAATTACCGATCCTTTTTCGCCCTGCGTGCGTTTTATATGGAGAGAAAAAAGTTTGTCACAGTCATTAACAAGCAGGTTTTGCATTACAAATTTTTTTAGCATCACAGCTTGTCCTTGTATTGCAGAAACACTAGGGAAATCCCTTATGAAATGTGGCTGTGATGCATTTTTACGCATAACAGAAAATTTTGTATTGCGAAAATGCGCATGAGTGATCGTGACGAACTTTTTTTCTTTGATATTTTATTGGCGAACGCTAAAATCTTTCGTCGGGCACCCGTCGATATCAAAAGAAAAAATCCCCCCTCCCCATATCGAAAACGAAATTTGTGATGCTGTATTTGAGTACACAAATCGACTTGTAATGCTAGAAGGCCAAGAGACGCAGCTGTGGCCTCGTTTGCAGGCAATTTGTCATGCTGTTTCCCAATTCCAGCTGCCCCCTGTCATGCTGAAGATGCAAGGCTTTCCCACGCCAACTAGCACTACAGTCCGCATCTTTTCCCTTCTAGCATGACAAAGTTGATTTGTGACCACAAATCTGTATCACAAATTTCTAGTTTGAGTATGGGGTGGGGGGATTTTTCATTTTGATAGTCGAGCCCGGGACATTTTGGGTTGCGGTTTCCGGAATTGCCGGCAAACATCACGGCTCGGGAAGCGATTTCGGCACTGGCGACCGCGTTTCTCGAGCTGGAGCCGGCGGAGCGACTGCGACTGCACGCAAAATTGGCAAAGACCGAGAAACAAAACAACGACTTCGCTGTGGAGCACTATGGATTTTTCGAACTGGATGCCATCGCCCGGTACTTTCCGCCGAAGAACGCTGGTAACACGTCGACCAGTGAAGTAGATCTGGAAGTAGATCATCATCGTTATGGCGTTCTCAACTGTTACATTCTCAACTGTTACATGAATTTGTGATGCAAGAATGGCAAAACTGAAAGGGCGAAGATTGCGCCTGTTGCATGACAGATTTGGCGCAGCTTCTCATCCTGTGTGTCCCTTCGGAAATTTGTCATGCGAAGCAGCTTGATCGCATCGATTCTGATTGGAATTTTGCATGACAAATCATGTAACAGTTGAGAATGTAACATTTGCGAACGCCATAATCGTCCAGGTGAACGAGAAAGCGCAGACCAAGAACGACGTGCGGGATCTTCGAAGAAGCAGGATAGGAAAACGACAGAACAGGAAAAAGTTGAAAATCTACAAGCTGCGACCAGAGCCCGGCTGCTGGAAATATTTCCCGATGCGGTAGAGATCTGTGTCAGCGAGGAAAGAGAGCACGAATTTCGCAAGGAACTGAAGGAAAAGCGGTTCGCCGCGATTACTCGGGGACCGGGCGCAAAGATGTTCAATGTAGGGGAGTATGTCCTGTGAATGGACATGTCTTCATCTGGGTGCAGCTCTGGAATAAAGAAGGCGTTGCAATATTAATCTCTTGATGTTGCTCTTGCGCATTTCTTGAGATCGCACAAATGTATGACCTCATCCTCATGTATTGGGTTGGCAGCAGAGGTTGGCGCTGCACAGTTCTTATGACTGAAAGAAGGGACTCTACTATGTAATCCTTGTAAGTATGTACGGGATCAATCATAGGTGCATTTCAAAAGAACTTGTCCCGCAATCGAGGCTGTATAAATTGTCGGGCTTGAAGATGATGTTCCACTTCCATCAAAAGTGTCTCTAGAGCTGCTGTGTGTGGGCCACACGCGAAGTAAAACTGCTCGAGCAACACAAGCAGCTGTAGCTCTACTCAGGAGCCAGACACCCAGATGACAGCATTTTTCGAGTCAATACAGACGCGGTCACGGTGTGTGGGCTGCCACGGAACCACCCGCGGATCGCTTTTCTCGACTTTGCGCAGGGGCAGCTGCGGGGGAAGAAAGTTCTCGCGAAACGGGGGAAAATCTTGTGGCTGATCTGGTTCAGCCCCACCGACATGTGGTGGGTCGACCAGCGCTACCTCCGGAAAGTGTTTGCCACCACGGAGTGGCCCAACAGTGATGTGTAAGGAACGCCAAAAAGTGTAAGTTGAGTACAGTTCTTCTCTAGGCACTTTAATATGTCGCAGGAGAGCAAACAACCAAAAAGTGTACAGACAGGCTCTACTCGAGCCTAGCTCCCTTTTGAGGATCTCCGCATAATCGCAAATGTAGTTTGCATTTCTTGCCATGCAGGCCAAGAAGTCTATCTTGTGTTTCTGCATGATCATCTACATCTGCAAAGTGTGTAAAGTAAGCAGCCGGGAAGAACATCAAACACTTTTTTCTGTGCGATAATATGTGCGAGACGAAGACGAGTGGGACGGACCAAGTCGCGTCGACCGTGCGGAACTCCGATGTTGCCTACGTAAAAAACAACCTAGACGACGCAGTTTTGTTTACTGCAAGTGCAACCGGAAATAGAACCGCCCCGGGTGAAGGTGATCTTCATGAAAATCAGAAATCGCCCAAGCAGATTGCCTCAGACGTGCTATTCCGGCAGAGGAGCAGTCGGGCTCGGGCAGCCGAAGGTACTAATAGAGGGGAAGTGCAAAGTCAAAGAGGTGCTCGGTACAGTCGAAAGAACTCTACTTCGACGACGGCCAGTGGAACAAATAGGAGTGCAAGTGACCGCAAGTGGTCCACCTCCACCAGCGCCAGTGCGTCGTCATCTTTTACCGAGCTTGGACGTCGTGGGGGTGGTGTTCTGAGTTTTGAAGTGACGCATGATGCTGGGGATGCAGATGGGGATGTCCCCACTTAGAGGTTGGGAAGATGAACAGAAACTCCTGCAAGTGGAACAGAGCTGATAGATTTGCGATCATGTCGATCCTGTATAGTTAGAATAAAATGCTCGCTGCTGAAGCTATTGCGTTCCCCAATCGACACGTAGTTGTCCGCCCGCATGTTTGATGCCTAGTGCCTTGTTCCACCTCCTGTTTGTTCGCTCCTTTAAGGTGGTTACAACCCTTCGCACTGAAACTAGTCCGGCCAGAAGCACTGAAGATCGATCTGACGGAGCCAACATCAAAAGTAAAGAGCGGGCTGCAGGAACAAAATGGACTTCAGCCATCGCGGCTGCATCATTTATTGCCTTATTTCCATGGTTAAGTTAAGTACTAGACGTTGCACACGAACACTGGGTACGTACTTCAAAACGAGTGGCGGATCGATCAGTGTCGTGATTTCATCGGTTTCTGGTGCCGCCTGCGGTAGCATTCATTGATCTTCAAGGTGTGTAGTCCAATGTCACCAAGGTAGATCGATGTCGATGTCTTAGATTTTGAGTCCTTGCACCTTTCCTCATCAGGCACGTCTTCTCCCTGTTGAAAAATGCACGATCAGTGTGTAAGAATATCAAGTAAGTACCTATGCCGATAACATGTCGATGTACGCGATCAGGTCCAAGTTCAGCAGGCTCAGGATAATGACGCAAAACCAAACAACCGAGCACTTCACAGCATTCTTGTTGTTTTCCGTGTTGGTACAAAAAGGCTGAGGCTTTGACCACTATATTGCCATCGGTACTGATGTAAAAAAGTATGACGTCGCAAATAAGTACTAGCAACCTGACGTATGAGTCCCTGGGTGCGCAATTGGTCCGCGATGCCGCGGCTGCGAACCTGGCCGACCCAATTTTGCGGCACCCGGACACGGGGGCCACGGTGTTCATCGGCAGCGAGCGCGCGGCCAAAAGCGAGCCGCTGCTGAAAGCAAAGAAAATCTCGCGGATCGTCAATTGCCAGGGCAGCCGGGGCCGCAACTTTTTCGAGCACGATCCGTTTTTCCAGTATTACCGGTTTGACGTTTCGGCCTTTCACGACGTGGACGATATCGTCGAGGAGAGGGCAGTGTGGAATGTACATGTGTCTCGGTCTGGAAGTAGATTGTTTTGATGCGAGGTTTCTTTGTCATGCAGGTTCTCCATGGTGCCCCTCCCCGTCCCCCTTGAGGCCTCGAATGCAGGAGGCAGGAGAAGTGTCACAGACTTTACGAGGTCTTTACAATGCCAATTGAATTTTTGAATAGGCCCGATTCCGCATGAGTAGAAACTTCGACGTCCTAGCAAGTTGCCCGAACAAGAAGTGAGCAGCTTTAGTTGGCAATGATGCAACGAACGCAGTTTTCTGCTTGATGTCGCGCAGTACGCATCACAAGTCCCGACCTAGACAATTTTGCAGTGGATAAGCAGGGGACAAGGCTTTTCAGTTCTTCCAGCCCGTGTTCCGGTTCATCGACCAGGAACTCGTATCCTACAGAAAAGTACAACATGATCCATACGCGAAAAAAAATAAATTTGTGTTCTTACGGTCCGTTTCAGTGTCCTACTGGGTTGCGCTCATCTGCTGCTTTCAACCTGCTTTGTTACGCCTAGGCACTTATGGCTAAACCGCATTTTTGCGCATGACAGAAAATTGCCTGTCTCATCATGGTCCTCTCCGCACCACTCAGCCTTCAGTGAGAAAACAGACTGTTTTTTTTTTCTTCTATGGGTGTAGTAAGTACCCCTCTGTAGGATCGATAAATCGCCGCTGGAAACTCGGTTTTGATCCACTGCCTCGCCGGGGCGCACCGTGCGGGCTGCACTGGGGTGGCGTACTGCATCTGGAACTGCGTGCAAAAATTGGCTCTTGCCGGGGAACATGATGAACATGTTGCAGCAGGTGGTCGTGGTGGAATAGAAACTACTACCCAGCGAAAAATCTTTCCAATGGTGGACCACGATACTGGTACGACCAAGGCGATTGAGCTTTCCGTCCGCACGGCAGGGGCCTTTACGGTGGAAAAACAAAAAGAGCAAACCGAAAGAACACCAGGAAGAAGTGTAGTTGTCGAACTGCACCAAGATGAAATAGAAATAAACCCAGCACAGAATATTTTCAAACCGGAACTGTCGGAAAAGGTCTTGCACTACGTACAGGCCTTATCACAGTGCACAAGAACTCCCGCTCGTTCTCATTTCTCGTGCAAAATCCCAAATCCATATCTTATCCAGTTGCTTCCTTGTGTCACTATTATATGCATGACAATAAATTTCGGAAGCCCAAACAGTACTACATCAGGTACATGAATTTGTCATGCATAGGATCCATGTGCGCTGGTGTTTGTATTGCTGTGCATGCAACACAAATGACGTGGAGGGGGAGTTCTTGTGCACTTTTATAGGCCTGCCGCCCAGTAGTGGATCCGATCGGACGCATGAGAGAGCTGCTGCACGCGCTGGAACGTGGCATTGCAAGCCATGTCGCGAGGGAAAGAGGATAACGATAAACTTCATTTTACACAGAAGACTGCTGCTCAAAATATTCTATTCAGGCGAGTTGATTTCAATTTCTCAGTGACGAATGGGTGCAGAATAGTACATCATTTTTGGAGCAGAACTGCAGTGCTGGAAGGGCAAAACGTCTTCCTGGGACGCATCGCAAAAACCAATTGTCTTTCTGACATTTGTACTTACTAAAAGAACAATGAAGACTGACGTCGGAAAAAGAAAGAGAAGTACTAAAAAAAGAGGACGAGGCCCGCAAACGAGGTCGAATACTTGCCATCTGGTGGCGTTTCTCTGCATGTCGTGTTTCAGTCGAAAATCGTTTCACTGGAAGTATCCTGCTGTGCTCATCTTTTCAACTTTGCAAGCTATCAAATTTTGAAAAGATGCTCTTTCTGCATCTTTTCAAATTTTGATAAGTGGCTGCTCACTTTCCAAATTTTGAAAAGATGCTGCAGGAAACATCTTTTCAAAATTTGACAACCCGAACAGCGGAAATATCAAATTTTGAAAAGATGCTCTTTCTGCATCTTTTCAAATTTTGATAAGTGGCTGCTCACTTTCCAAATTTTGAAAAGATGCTGAAGGAAACATCTTTTCAAAATTTGACAACCTCAACAATGCAAGCAGTTGCTTTGTTGAGGTTGTCAAATTTTGAAAAGATGTTTCCTTCAGCATCTTTTCAAAATTTGACAACCTTTTTGACAACCGCTTCGATGAGGTTAAAAAAGAGCTCATTAACTTAAGCTAGTCCCCACGGTATGGTGGATTTTGATAAACCTTTTTGGCAACCCCTTTGATGAACCTAGACAGAGAATTGCTGACGAGAGTCCAAGGCTTTAACTTGCGCTCCAGCTGGCGGGTCGCCAGATGGTAAGCAAAGCCGTGCCTCTGGCGACACCTGTTTCTTTGTTTGCCTCTTTTGTGGCTCCGAAGATTGCGAAGATGCCCCCTCAGCAAGTTTGCGAATTTTGAAAGCACAGGAGAGCACAGCAGCTTTTTCGTCTGTTGCTTTTCAGATTTGAATAGATGCGCCCCGAGGCATATTTCCCCGCTTCAGCCGTGTCCACATTTGAAAAGGTTGCGCCATGAAACACGAGCCACCTCGTCAGGGGTTGCTCGCTCCTCAGGTCTCCCGGATCTGCCGATCCCTTTGGCTTCTCGGACAGCTGTGGTCTGTGCGCGCCTCCCTATTCTCCCGAGACCTCCCATTCCAGTTGGCTTGTCCGAGTTTCCCAGCCTACGCCGCCTGTCCTCATTTTATTGGGCGCGCGCCAAGTCCTGAACCGCTAGGGGTTTGGGAAGCTGCGCAGAAGATGCGCCGGGCGTTGTTTCCGAATCAGGCCCAAGCCAGGCCGGGGCTGATAAGTTAAGAGGGGAGGCGCAGCCTTTCGCTTGGCTGCGCCTTGTCGAAGGTAAATTGGCCAGGGGCATTTTCCGCGTTTGTCGCTATTGCCGGGCGCCTTTCCTTACCTGCGCAAGCAGAGGCGCGCTCAGGGTCCATGGCCTCATATGATTGGGAGGTTCGTTTGGGTGGCTTTTCTCTTTGGGGTGTTTGGCTTGCGTTTCTGCCCCGGGCCACGGGGAAGAAATAGAACAGCCCGGCTTGGCGCGTTTGCAAAGGCGGACGCGCAGCCGCCATCGAAGAGGCGCTACGCGATAAGCGGCGAGGGCGCCGAGCAATCAACTGGCCAAAATTTGAAAAGATGGGCGAGAAGGTGGATATTTTAGGGCCTTCAATGTATAGCTAAATCCAGGTGTGAAGGATCCTCCTCCTCCTTGTCGTGTTTCAGTCGAAAGTCGTTTGCTGTGCAGCCGCGGCCTTTACCCGCTGTCGTAACACTTAGTTATTTTGTGTGGATAAAAGATTTTGATCCCACAGAGCCGAAAAACAAATAGGTGTCGGTGTCCTTGTCGATGAATGATGAACATGTCTGCCGTTTAGTACTCTACCGCAACATCAGCTTGAGGTAGTTTTATGCTGCTTTCGCAGACTCGCAGACCGAGAACAGCACCGGCGGTCACAAGAACTAAAATGGCATCCACAAGGTCCATCATGTTGTGTCGGTTTAAGATAAAAAATAAAGGTGCGGAGGCCGGGACTGAGCACGAAGCGAGGCTGTCGTCCTGCTCCCATCATCAGCGTGGCACAGCAGCAGGTCCATCTTCATGGCTTTTCCGCAGCAGGACAAAAACACGCAGAAGGGGGTGCAAGAGGTGGAAGCAGATGCAGGAGAGCGTCTTTCTTGGAAGTAGAAAAATGCTTTGGACGTCGCGAGGAGGACCTCCGAATGCGCTTCTAGTACATCAGGGTGGTACAACAAGAACAAGAACAACCCTCGCGGCGCTTCTTTCTTTGTTCTTTTGTTTGCAGCTTCTGACGTTTATTGCTTCATCATCATCCGCGGTGCATTTACGGAGCTTCGCGCTTTTTGAAAATACTCGCTATGGGCTGGTGCAAGTGGTCGTCGCAACTGGACGAGCAGCCCAGGAGGAGGAGTATCGCAAATTATATGCATCTGCGGTCGGAGAAGACGAAGACGATCATGCTCTCCGACCACGGAAAATAAAGGAACAGAGAAGTAAACTGCGCCACACTGCTCGGTCTCGCTACCACATGGACATCAACATGCAAGAGGAGGAAAGCGAAACTACAAGCGCCGAGGAAGACGAGGAACTTCCTCGTGTTCCTCGTGCCAAAGCAGCATCCCGTGAACAATCCGAAGGTGAACGAGAAGGAAGCGGCGAAAGCGCCAGGCTGCGAACGAGGGCAGTGTCAGCGGCGAGGACAACAACAAGAACAACAACAACTCCCAGCTCATCTTCATCCCCGGTCGACGTCGTCCAGAACAATTACGTGGGCGCAGCAGCCGCGCGCGGTCGGGCCCTTCGAAGTAGAGATGTTGACCAGGAGGAGGGAGCTGCGGCCACGGAGATGTTGACGTCGAGCAGTAGGTCTGGATATATTCCAGCTCCGTCACCACGACGACGACCAGCACCAGTGGCACCGCCACCGGCGCATGAAATATTAAATTCTGACCAGCACAAGGAGCCAGCGTATGCGTATGAAGGTCGTCTTCGTCGGGCAGGAACTACAGGACCACCAGCGAGTTCTCTGGTTCATCGTGACGGAAGCCGAACAACAAGCTACCAACAGCAGCAGACGGCGAGGACCACCGCCACTCGCGGCTGGACGAGTGCCTGCACGCTGACGGAAAGTGCGGACGGAGCCTGCTTTGATAAGGAGCCGTTTGCGAAGAAAGTGTACAGCAGCGCGGATTCCTCTCAAGATCGCACTGCCGTGCCCGGCATCGGCGGTACCGTCCCCTGGCTGCCGCAAATGGACATGAACGTCGATTACGCGAAAGATGCGCAGCTTCTAAGTAGCCGGCGCCGCCGAGGGGCCCCCACGAATCCACTACCACCCCCATACGGATACTTCGTTCAGACGCAGGATTTCGATGGCGGTAACTGGCACGCCGCTCAGCAGCTGTGTCGCCATGAGTGCGAGCAGAACTCCAATTGCGCCACGTATGTAGTTGTGGGGTATGATGGCGAGGTGTGGTCCGGACCAGAGTGGTCCTGTAAATTGTTTACCAATTGTTACGAAATAAGTTCGAATTATGACACGTACGACGAGGTCCGCTACCAATGCCGAGACCCCTACGACGGCGGGCCGAGAGTGGACCATCCAGACCACCACTCTTTTTTCGGTAACCACGCAAATCGAGTTGCCGAAAGGCTTCATGAAAATTACCCGCGGGCCGCGGGCTGTTCGGCGGAGTTGTTTGCGTGGTGCGTGGAGCCCTGGGGCGACGAATGGTTTTGGGACCATGGAAATGGTATTTGTCGCAGTAAAGAAGCGTCGTCGGCGTACTCTAATCTCTATGTCCCCGTGCCCCAGACCGCTTGCGGCCCGTTAAAGAGCTGGGCGCGGGCGTTTCGCGACAGGGGCGTGCTGGCCTTAGATTGTCTTTCGACGAGACACAAATACGAGGAGTTCGTGTATACGATTTGCCCCGCAGAAGGTGGCGTGTCCACGTTCTCAGGCGACACACCCATCAAAGAGTACCACTACTGGTTTTGCTCTTCGAAGCAGAACCCACAGTACTCTACCGTCGAAAACGGGGAGCCTTGTCGTTGCCAGTTTCCCAACTGCAACCGCCTTCCTCCGGGTGAAGAGATCACCCATTGCACCTTTCCGGGGCGGAAGTTGTGCCGCGACGGAGCGACCTGCGTGCTCGGTCACCAGAGGCAGTCCACGATGGGGGACCATTTCGTGTGCCGCACCAAGTTATGAAATGCGAATATGTGGTCGTGGTGTGGGTCTGGAAGGGTCCGAACTTGTGATGCGAGTTGCGGATCGTACAAAGATTTGTGTTGCATGAGTGGCAACAGGTGCTCACTTCTGGCCATGCTGAGAGGGTATGTCTCATGCAGAATAGGCATCACGAACGGGCTGCAGAACCTGTGATGCTGGGACCCGCATTCCAGATTTGAGGGAGCTAGGAAAAACTGAATGACAAATCTCGGAATCTTCGAGACCCAGACATATTTGCATTTGATACAACTGTGATCTCCTGACGTGCTCGGACTGGCAAATGGTGGATAAGCCCGGCCGGCCGGAGTGGTGCGACGCAGACCAAGGGGAAATCGGCGCAGCGGGGAAGTCGAAATGCGCAACAACCTGCTGCACGGAGCCCTGGAGACTATGTAACAAGTTTGCGTGCGAGGACAAAATAGAGCCGACGTCCGGGAAAAAGTACGCCAGCCCGAATACCTGTGCAAAGAAAAAAGTGGTACAGTTACGCATTAAGTATGTTGCAGACCAAGCAAGGGAGACAAGGTCTGTCGTGCACAAAGTGCTTCCGAGCCTCGTTTCATACCTGTTTTCCCTTACAATCTGTGCATCGCAAAGCACAGAAAATTTGTGTTGCTGAAGTAGCAACAAATATGTAATCGTAACACTTTTTGTTTTTTCCTTGGATAATACCGTTGTTCCTGGGGGTTTGTGCAGTTTGGCAGAGCCTGCGTGCGTCCAGCGGTGTTGTCGGATGCCCTGCCACCAGATAGCACACGACTCTAGTGTATGGATTGTAAAAATGTCTGGGTCTGGAAGATTGTCAGATTTGTCATGCAGGTTTTCCATGACCCACGAGGTCTGGAATGCAGGACCTAGCATGACAGATTCTGCGAAGCCTTTCCAATGCCTATCCTGCTTGAGAAACTGCCTCTCGATTAGGTCGAAAGTGCTCAACCTTTGGCAATCATGCAGCGCAGGTTTTTGCCTGATTCAGATTTAACATGACAAGTTGCATTCTTCCAGACCCAGACACTTTTGCATTTGATATGGTGGCACCTGGAACGACATTGATGCGAACGACTTCGAATTCCAAAACACGCACTGCGCTGGTCCCACCTGCCGACGGACTCAGATAAACGACGAACCAACTTGTCTCCGCCGAAAGTGCAGCAGTGTCACGTGCCCTACCGGCTGGAAGACGAAGAGTACAGGAGTCTGCGTTTCCGCGGGGAAGGATTGTCAGCCCGGACTGGGTATCAACTGCAAAAATGTCTGGCTCTGGGTCTGGAAGATTGCCAAGTTTGTCATGCATATTTTGAATGACCCATGATGTCTGTGATGCATGCTCTAGCATCACAGATTTTTCGAGGGCTTTGCGATGCCTCTACCGCATGAGAAATGTCCCCTCCGCGCAGGACAAACTGGAGTCCTCTTGCTGGTCATGCAATACAAACTTTCTTTAGAATCCCCAAACGAAAGTTAGCCGCTGCCGCCCTCGCTCGGCAAGCGGCAGACGAAGTATAGTGCGAGATGAAAATGCTAAAGTAGACGAATGAACAGTAAGTACTGTGAGATTTTCGTGGCCACTTCGTTCGTGTTTCTCTGTACGAAAAATGAGCACGCTTGAGGTTCGATGAGGTTCGATTTTTAGAGTAAGGAGAAAAGGAGGAGATTAGATGCAATCGACTCATGTTTCTTATCGCGGTTACCTGCGTTAGATAAGTGTTCGATTGGTTAGAAAAGAAAAGAAAAAACCTAATCAGAAACGAACCTTGAGGGGCAAATGAAGGGATGTGATGTTGCTGCTTCTTGGCGCATAGGTCAAACATCACCCCGGATGCCCCTGAGGACTTTTATTTTCTTTCTCAAAAATAAAAAACAGCATCTGTTCCTCTTTTTTTTTCTAAGTATGCTAAGGTCAAGAAATAAGAGACAAAGCAAAAAGAGGACGGGATAAGAAAGAAAACTCAGCAGGGGCTCAAATCCATACTTAGTACAAGACCGAGGAGATCATGAACACCGAGGGCACGTGATTCCGAATTTTTTCAGGAGTAAAAAAAGGGAAAACTTTGAGCACAAATCAGATAGGCATAATGGTTTGTGTGTGGGGCTCCTTTTCTTCTCTTGCTATTTAGCTACAAGGCCTGGCAAGGACTGTTTCTCTCGGAATTTACTTCTGTTCCCTCCACCGAGTTGTATTTTTTGAGAAGTCCAAGCTAGGTGCGTCTGTGCAATAGGAGACTCATCTTACCTCCTAGTAGCTAACGGAATCACGTGGCGCACTACTATCAAACCCGCACCGATGTCCAGAAAAGAGTTTTTTTGCTGAATAGGAAAAAGAAAGCAACAAAAGCTATAGAGAGGAAGGAACTCACATGAGCAGCCCATGTGAGAATTTTTACATGACAACAAAAATCCCCCCCCTCAACAGGAAAGCTCTACCTTAAGTCAAAGAATAGAAATAGTAGACGACTGCTGTGGCGTGTGAAAAACAATTGTGTACAAGGTTGGCAGAGCAGAATACGACTTCACGAGTGGCCCTGAAGGTTGTGAAAAAGTTTCTAGCGAGGCCTTTAGGACGAAATAAGCACTTTCACATCATGAAATCGGCCAAACTGGATACCGGTCGCGCAGAAGCAGATGAAAACGACGACGAGCTCTGCAGAACAGCGCGAGATGATCTGGGCCTGAACCTGGAGAATGAAGAGGAGGAAGGAGGCTCACAGAGAGGGCTGGATGATCTGGCTGCAGAAAATCGAGTACGTGGCCAAAATCAAGACCATCAGGACCGGGGACATGATGGAAATCGAAAAGAATATCTGCTACCTCCGCTGGAAGATGACGATGGTGGAGAGCGAGAAAATGGAGGACGTGCATCCGAATCCAACCTAGGCAGAAATCCGGCACTGCAGGACAGCCGGAGACAAGAGGAAGACCAACGAAACGACAGTGGCCAAAATGGTGGACACCAGCATGCTGGAAGCGGAAATCTAGAAGAAGATGTGAGGCAGGAATACGACGAGCACTTTCTGGTCCACGCGTGGGTTTATCAGGAGGGTATGGAAGATGATAAGGAGCTACAGAAGAAAGTTGCAGAGCTGGGTCATGAACAAAAGCAGACCAAAATGAAAAGATGGCACGTCTGTGGTGGATGTTTGCATGCTGTGACTGCTGAAAACCAGCTTGCGAAGCACTTGACTAGGTGCAAAAAATCCCACCCAGAGCGCAGAAGCTCAATGACTGACTGCGACAGGATGAGTAATCCAATTGAGATTACACGCATGACAGAAGGCGAAAATATTTTGAAGCCTTGGCAAAAAACGAAGACAAGACTTGTGATGAGAAATGGGACACGTACAAAACTGACGTGGATTGTGCCAAATTACGACGACATGCATGACAGAAATAAGCACAAGGTGGGGAAATATGTCTGCTTGCTCTGTGGGGTGACAAACAGCGACGATGCTGAACAGATGGACAAACACCGACTTTGTTGTAGAAAAACAGTGGGGAAGCTCTTGCAAAATATGGCGGATGGGAAAGGAACGGAGTGGCAGTGTCCGGAGTGCTCCATCTACGCGGCAAATGACGGGCATGCGCGTCGAGGTGTGCACAAGCTGCAAGACAGGATCTCGACGGGTAAATACACAAGTGAAGACGCAGAAGCACTGGTGGCAGCTGGGCTAGAGTATGAAAATGTTTTTCGTATGACTTCCAAAAAACACAAGAAAAAGACACTTTTAGAAAAGGTAGTAGTCGGAACATTTAATACGCAGGCACTAAATGACAAATCAGGAGCAAAAGCCTTTGTGTTGAAAATGTTAAAAGACAAAAAAATAGGAATTGAGATTTTGGGGCTACAGGAAACACACATGGATGACATTTTGGATGAAGAATTTATAGCGCAAGTGCTTGATTTAGGATTCCATGTGATTATTTGTAAACAAAAAACACGAAAAACATTGCGCGGATGCTCGGCGTTGTTAGTTAGGTCGTGTTTTGACTTTGTCGGTGTGACGGCAGCAGAAGACAAGAATGCAGTAGAAACATCAGGCGCCCTCCTTCGGGCAGGGGGCTACACTTTTGAAGTGTTGAACTTCTACGCGCAAAGCAATGCCCTAAAAGGTGAGATGCTCTCTGAAAATGCTGCGATTATGCTAGGAGATTTCAACGCCCGCAGCCCGGCCTGGGATGCAAATGCCCGCCAGGAGAACCCAAACGGAAGTATCCTGAAAAGATGGCTACATATGAATAATCACAAGGATACTTTTCAGGTGGTGAACGACAGAAATGTATTCACACGAACGCCAAAAGATGATCGCAAGACTTCTCCCGATGTAATAATAATAAACAAAAAAGATTTCAAAAGTGAGGAGGAGAACTCTCATGCAATACAAGCCACGTGCTCGGACCACAATTTTGTTTATGCGAGTCTGAATTTTTCAACAGAGGTCCAGGAGGCTGTTGAGTGTGATGTGGTAGATGAAGATGGTGGCGAGTTTTTTTGTGACATGGAGCCTCGATTTGAGCCACGATTCCAGTTTGAAACTGGCACGCGCATTGAAGACATGTGCTGGACTACAGAGTGCAGTAACATGCTTGAGGTTGCAATGCATGACAGCAAGTTTTTAAAAGCGGGGTGGTCAGAATTGAACGAAGATGATGCGCAAGCAGAGCTGAAAGCTTTTCGTGATAACCTGCTGCAGGCAGCAATGATGACAATTCCCCATACCCAGAAAGACCGCAACGCGATCCCGAATGAGGCCAAAAGGCAGAAGAAGGAGGGTCCGGGTGCAGCGAGGGATAACGGGAACAGTGAAGATGTTGCAGAACGTGTAGAAGGCGGGGGTGGAGTGGCAGCAACGCAGGACGGGGACAAAGAGGAGGGACAGAAAGAGTCCTCCTCAGACAAAAAATTACTTTCAGGTACAAAAACGACTGGAGCAAGCCAGCGCAATCAAGTTCAAAATAGAGAACAGCGAGGAACCACGGCGAAGGCGCCTGCAAGGGAGTCGGGGCATGAGCTCCTGCAGGAGGACGCGCGGGACTTGAGCATGAGCGCAATTTTCGGGGATGGAGCCCTGCAACAAGCTGCGTCGAGCTCTGCTGCAGGATCAAGATTAGCGTCAATGGAGCCGAGTATGAAAATCTCCTTGGAGCAGGATGATAGTGAGAAGTCGGAGGATGACGACACTGCGGGCAAGCTGGAAGTGGATGAGAACGAGGTGGAGGAGAAGAACAGCTTGGATGTAAAGTCGCCGCGTACTCTATGGAAAGAGATAAACCGACGACGAGGAAGGAGAACATGGAGAACTTCAGCGTTTCCGCGTGCTATGATTAAACGGGAAAAACGGCGTGAATATGTTGAAAGAGTGACGGGCAATGACCCGGGATCTAATGCAGCTGCAGACAAGGCAATTAAGAAAGAAAAACTAACTAACAAACCGCTACCGTCTGAAACAACGACAGACAGAAAAACGATAGTGAATATGTTTCACGCGCTGTATAAGCAGCGACCAAAAAAAGTATACGCGGACGAAAAGTTGAAATTTCCTCACGACCAAAATTACATAGACAAACTCCGGGAAGAGGTTAGGAACAGCGCGAAGCGACGCGCTTCTTTAGGAGTCTTTAGGGAATTGACCAAGCTCGAATTTCGGGCAGCGGTCAACAAAATGGAAAAAGAAAAATCGCCGGGATATGACCACATCCCACACGAATTGATAAAAGCGCTCAAAGATGAGAATGAGGAAATTCTTTTTAGGCTCTTTTACATCCTCATAAAGTATGATGCCTTCCCAGCGATAGGAAACCTAGTGAACATAGCCCCGGCACAAAAAACGACAAATCTGCCCTATGCAGAACAACTCTATCGCCCAGTTAGCCTGCTTAGCGTCTTCTCGAAGTTGTGCGAAATCATCATAGATAGGCGCTTTAGTCTCTACTTAGAGGGTTTTAGGTGGGAAGGAAACACGCTGAAGCACAGGGATGAGGTGAATAAACTTCCAGTAACTAGCTTAGCCTATAGGAAGGGTTTTAGCAAGGAGGATAGTGCAATTAGGATAATAGATTTCTTATTTGCAAAACTTATAATAGGCTCGGAAAACGGCGGATGGTGGGACAATGATGAAGACAAATTTGTAGGGTTAGCAGATAACATTTGCGGTTTTGATGTATGTGACCATCAGACGATGCTGATGACAAATTTGTATTTAGGGATTCCGCTTGACCTTTTCGGGGTTGTCACGCAATGGCTGTCAGGAAGAACAGCCAAGATACGAGAAGGTGATAGGTGCTGGCACTTAGTGCCGGGGGTCCCGCAAGGATCCCCCCTTAGTGGCGGCGTATTTAACGCCCATCACATACCGATGCTTAGGATGCTAGAACGGTTGAACAAAGGCAACGCAGTAGTGATACAGTACTCGGATGATAACTGCCAGGCAGGATACGCAAGAAACCTAGCAACCAACAGAAAAAACTTAGTGTCGCAAGCACGCAGCTACTATATATTTTTTGAAACCGACAAAAGCGAAGTCGTGCTATACAAGCGGGGTTTTGAGGACAGACGAGTAGAAGCAGCGCGAAGCTTAGGCTTTTTATATGATGGGGCGTGGACCTTTGAGAGTATGTATGAAAAAATTATGGAAGACATGCTGCGAGAGGCTAGGGTAGCGACGGGTCTGAAATCACTTAGGCCAAGCAAGAAGTGTGATGTTTTCGAGGCGTTGTGCTATAGTGCCTTAGCTAGTAACGGGTCACCAATGTACCCGTACTTCACGGAAGCTAACAAGGTCCAACTCGAGAAGTTGGTTGCGAAACATTTAAAATTTTTGTTAAATTTGCCAAAGACAACCCCTACGAGTGCGCTTTATGAAGCAGCAGGCCTAGCCAGGCCACATTTACTCTTCCTGGTCGAGAACCTGATGCACTTCTACAAAGGGGCAGCGAGAGGATCCTGGCCGCTGGATGGGGAAACGGTTGACCATCCTGCGGTGCTGGGCATGATCGACGCAGTGGACTCGAATCCCATTGCCAGCACACCGGTAAAATTTGCATGGACGACATTTTTTCGCACGATCTCACAGCGAAAACTGCCTGAAATTCATGCAGCACTGAAAAGCCAGCCACTGAACCTGACGAGGAAAGAATGGACAGGATTCAAAATTTCCGTCAAAACGATGGATGACATAGGCCGAGAGAGTGGCTATGCGAAATTGTCTAGCATGAAAGATTCCAGTGAGCTAAGTAGAGCCAGGCTTGCGATTGCTGTCAAGCAAGAATACGAAATAAGAAAAAGGCTGCGAAACATAGACGAGTTGATAATGTGTGCAGATGGCTCAGTCTCAGAGGCAGAGAATACAGGGGGGTGCGGGGGGGCAACTTTCTGGTATGCAAAAGAGTGTGAAAATATGCCGGATGATCCGACAGACCCGGTCAGCGGGATAGCAGGAGTGGAGCCGCTCTGTGTGAGCACCGCCATTGTGACGAGCCCCCTGCCGTTTCTCAAGGTGGACAGTTTTGACGCGGAGTGCTTTGCACAAGTGAGACAATTACGAAAAACGACGGAAGTATGCGTATCCACAGGATTGCGAAGGCTCATAAAAAAATTAGGCATGTACTCGGACCCGAATTCAATACTTGAAGCCTTTGCTAACTACGACGACAGTTCTAGCCATCAGATCTATTTGATAGCGCAGGAGATAGAGCTTCTGCGTGAAGCCTGCATGAACAAAGTGCCGAGCTTTGATATGCATGACATCTCCACGCGAACGATTGCACCAGAGCGGGAGTTTGAAGTTGACATGAGATGGCGCCCGGGGCATTCCCGGCTTTATTTCAATGATGCGGTCGACGCAATCGCATCTGCTGCGATCTTGAGGTACAAAAAAGCGCGACAGCTTGGTCTTGAAGCTTATGCGTTCAAAAAAATCATCACGCCTACCATTCTCCGTCGCTTGCTAGAATCGTCTACAAGTGACTGGTGGGGTCCGGACGACTTCAGCACTTGTGCGCCTGTCCTGCTAAAACGTGCAAAAAAATTGGGTCCCTTTCGTCCTAAAAGTGGCGCGCTTCCTTCTAGGCTTCTAGAGGTAGTCTACTACTACTTCTGGCGTGGCGCTTTTCCGGAAGGCATGGCTGCGGCGGGTTTGTATGAATACGAGGAAGGTATCTACTACCAAAAGTGCACGCTGTGCAACACAAAGTCAACATGCCACGCAACGCATTTGCTGTGTAAATGCGAAAAGCTCGAGGACTGTCGAACAGAAATTTTTGGTCTCCCACGAATTCCAGAAGAAGAAGAAGTAATGATGCTGAAGAACCCAAAAAAAATATTTTCATACCTGCTGTGAGTGCACACAAAGATGCCAATTTTCAAGCAGCACATCATCGACGACATTACGAAGCGGCTGCCTTACACTGGGGAAAGTGTTGAGAAGAGTACGAAGGCAAAAGTACAACTACCAAACTTTTTTCGCATGCTTAAGACCCGCTACAGCGTACTAGATGAGGAGTTTAAATGTGTAGAAGATTTGGCTTTTGGTGAAGAAAATAGAATCTAAGTGTAAAAATATAAGTTGGATGGTGTCAAATTTTAAAGAAAAGCTATAAGCAAGAAAAAATAATGCGCAATTGATGAGTTTTAGTTTTTTGGAAAATAAAAGAAGAACCGCATGGCAGTAAAAATGCGAAAATTGTTTTTGAAAAATGAAAAATACTTTACGAGGGCTGGAGTATGAGAAGCGGCGGCGTGGATATCTTTTCTGGATGTTGCAGCTGGGGCTTTGGGACGAGAAGCAACAGGAGTAGTACGCGCTAAAAGGATGCAGAGAGCCGACTGCAAAAAATCCTTATGTTCGGGAGCTGAGCCGAGCAGCCCCGACCCCAGCAGAGCACGGACTGCTGGAGGCGCAGAAGGTCCTACGCCTATCTACCAAGAACTTGCTGCAAGAAGGAAAAAATATTCAGAGTAAAGCTTTGGCTCCTTTTGAGCGATTTTGTGGCAAGTAAGTGGTGATCAATGAAACCCACTACAAAAATGAATTGTCACGAGGCAGCGACGATAAGACTTTTCTGTGTCATAGTTTTGTAATGCAAGATATTGCCTTGACAAGATGCCACGAGAACATGACGTCAGGTCAGCACTTGGTGCGAGAATTGAAATGGATTTTACCATTCAAATTTTTTTGCAAACTAAAAAAGCTTTTCAAGATGACACAAAACGAAATGAAAGACAGGCAATGGCGAAAAATACAATCATGAAAGGGAGGAAGGGGAGGACTGTTCCAGAACCAAGAATATGCGGGATGATTCTCTTTGCGAGTTTTCTCTACGAGTGGCAAAACGGCATGCAGCTGCAAAAGGAGGCGCGAAAATATTACAAAGACGAGATGATGGCGACAGACAGATTTATGCGAGGACTGAAAAAAGGCAGAATTATGAGGACGTCGAAGGAGCGAGAGACGCCAAGGCGCAAGCATCTATACGCCGAAATCACTGAGGGAAAACAAATGGAGCTAAAAGCATAAGGAAGTGTGATTGTTTTGCTGTAAGATTGTTTCTTTCTAAAACCCCACGTCTCTAGCACCTATGTAAAATTCCCCGTCGAGAAAAACCGAAAAAAGAAGAAGCTGAGTATGGTAGAGCTTTCCTGTTTCCTTCTCTCTATAGTACGGCCAAAAAAGCTAAAGCTGCGCTGTAACATTGATGCCCGTCACATTCCCTCCTAGTTAGAGTCCACAAAATTGCAAAGACTGACATAGTCGCTTTTCCGTCCGTTAGGGTAGATAGGAGGTGTCAGGGGGCGAGGTAGTGTAATAGGAGCACCATGGAGGACGCAGACAGGCCAATATGGTAGGGGTTTGTCCTTCCCTCCGGAAGTGTTTTTCAGTATCCGAAAGGTAAGGCTTCATCACCGACAACGACTTACATACGTTGGAACGACGTAGCGGCGAACCGATGTAACGCTGTCAATTGGCGACAGAACCTATGCACAGCTAAGGTTTTCTTGCCACGGTGGTGTTGCTCACTCCGTACCGGGTCCCGTGCGAGCAACCGTAGCCAGCGGAGTGGAGAGGGAAACCACTGTTCAGACGATGCTGAAGAAATTCGGCAACGATTGGATCCCGGGATCGCACCCACAGAACTTGTCCATGGACCTGTGAAGAACATGACGGCAGCGAACTCCGATCATTCACACCACATTTCCGATCTGAAGTTGCTATTGTGATCTTTATGAGTTTAAGGCTAAGATTATGTTTTCAAAAAAAAAAAAAAAAAACTTTCTGTAGAATCCAGGGACAGCATCACAAGTTTAGAATCTTCCAGACCCAGACATATTTGCATTTGATACCGGATCAATCACACATGGACGACCTCGGGGCTTGCTGCCAAGAACGATGCACCATATCAAAAAGGAAAAATCCCCCTCCCCATATTGACAAGGCAATCGAAAATTTGTGTTGCTGATTTGTGACCACAAATCGGCTCTGTGTTGCATGAAGGCAACCCCACAAGCTCCGCCGCATTCTACAGGCGGTTTGTCATGTTGTTGCACCTACAGCGTAGACGTCTTTCATACAAAGCGCCTAGGCCAAAACCTGTCTACTCAGGCTCAAGATGGGCCTGCAGTCCTCGCCAGCAAGACAAATCTGATTTGTGTATGCAGCTCCAGCATCAGAAGCGTCGTTTTGGTATAAAATAGGGAGGGGGAGTTTTTCACTCTGATACACCAGGCGCGCAAACCATGTCCAGACAACGGTGTGCGCCGGCGCCAACAAGTTGATTACGACAGACACCAATAAAGTTTGTTCGACCAGCCAGTGTGGTACGAACGACAAAGGTACGTGCTGCGATACGTCGCCCTGCACGGAGCCTACGCTTGCTAATGCTTACGGGTATCTAACTATGAGAGTGCACAACTCCCCCTCTCCCTCATTTGTATATGCAAAATCCCAGATCCAAGCAGTGCCTCTTGGCACTGTTTGCATGACAAGTTCTGGTAGCCCAAATAGCACGACACTCCAGTGTTAATTTGTCATGCAAAACCGGCATTATTGCTGATGCTTGTATTGCCGTCCATGCTATACAAATGAGGGGGAGGGGGAGTTGTGCACCGTCATACTAACCTTGACGCCCTGGGCCGACGTCCTCGTTCAAGAGGACGACGCGAGACCCGGGACTTCATGGGCACCGCCCCACCTATCAAAAGGAAAAATCCCCCCTCCCCATATCAAAAAGGACATTTGTGATGCTGGATATCCGTACACAAATGCAAATCTTGCAGTAGAGGACTGCAGGCATATGCCAGGCCTGATTCGAGAGGTTTCGACGTAGGCGCCTACCTAGCATGACAAACGTCCAGGCTGTAAGGCCAACAGCATCACAAACCGCCTGCATAATGCGGCCGACTGTCTGAGTTCGCCTTCTTGCTGCAACACAGAGGGGATTTGTGGTCACAAATCTGCATCACAAATTTTCAGACGAATGCGTTTTCAATATGGGGAGGGGGGATTTTTCCTCACAATACCGCCCGAATGACTTCAAGTGCAAGGACACCCACACGACTGTGAATAACGCGCCCCCCCAGTACAAGTGCGCGGGAGGGGGCCAGGAACTCCAGCTCAAAGGCTGCAGGGAAAAATGCAGCGCCGCGAAAACTCGGACTGTCTCTCCTGGCAATGTAGAAATAGACCATTACTTCATGTGTGAGGTGTTGTGGCGCAAGGACAAAGGGAATTTGGACATAAAGTCATACCAAGGCAAGACCCACAACGAGTGCCTGCTCTTGTGCGCACAGGAAAGCACTTGCAACTGGTTTGTGCATAAGCCCTCCACAAATCACGGCACATTGTCAGCAGAAACGGGTAAGTGTTGGCTAAAGAAATCCAACAGCAATGGCGCCCACGATCAGAGCACGCATAACCTGGGCCTAGTTTCCGCAGACTGCCGAAAACAGGTTCTGAAGGACTTGCTACCCAAGAAGCTGGGCACTCCTCCCTGCGCAGAGAACCACTGTAAACCGGTGGATAAGGACACGTGCCTCGTTATCCTGAGTAAAAAAATCCCTAGTTGATGTCATGCAGATTTGCAGTCACAGGAAGATTTGTAATGCGCGCCCCCAGTCGAGGGGCATTTCCAATCGCGTTTCCGACTTTCTAATGCTGTGAACAGGATGAGTAGGTGGTTTTGTGATGCGGCTGCACTTGTTCATTCTAAACTGCACTACAATACAGAGAGGAACTTGTCATGATGCGTGACTTCCAAAGCTTAGCGGCTTGTGTTGCGAGATCCCCATCTTGACTCTGGGGTGGGGACGCTTTTACATAGGATACTCGTTGCTCGGTGCCGCGAACCTAGCGACAAAACGGGGTACAACGGGCCTCTTGCGGACGGAAAGGCGAACAATTGGGAGTGGCTGTTGCGGAACCACTACGGCAACCCAACAGATTATGGAAGCTTCAGGACCGAAAGCGACAAAGGTGCAAAAATTTCTGACGCATCAAAGCGACACTTACCAGTTTGTTGGGCCCGCAGCTTAATATAGGGGGCGCATGACAAATTTTCCCCCTGCTTGCGGCGACGGTGCAAAGGTTTTTGATGAGGTGCAGTCGGGTATGCATGGCAAATTTCCCCCGCGCCGGAAGCGAATCTGTCATGCCGTTGAGGCCACCAATGTCATGCCGTTGAGGGCAAAGGAGCTCCCTTCTGTCACGCGAGTCAGCAGCCCAAATCTTGACCTCCCGTAGCAGGACGATAATTATTTAGTCTGCCCCCTTTACTGCCTCCTCTGCAAATGCAATACACGCACCCTTTGCGTCGCACTTCAATATGCATCACAAATTTATTTTCAAGTTTGTCGACTTCGATCCTGACAGTTCCATAGAGACGGCGGCGGGTGGAAGACAGCGAATCCTAATTACATCCGTTGCACGACTGGGTGGAGAGGCGCGGCTAAATACAACTGCCCCGGCGCAGACCTGTCCCTTGATGTCAAGGGCTGCAAGGAAGAGTGCAACCGGGAACCGAGCCATCAAACCACCGTGTGCACCGCAGGAGGACGAGCGAGCCACTGGTTGACCGAAAGCGCTGACCTGCTTTGTAGCGGCGAAACGTGCGCGAGCAGTGATGCCGTAACGTGCTGCCCAACTGCTGCTTGCACACCACCAACCTCCGCGGCGAAAAACGGATACAAACGCAAAAGCGGCTATCCTGAGTAAAAACGTCCCCACACCAGAGTCAAGATGGGAAATCTGCTACACAAATTAGCCAGCTTTGGTTGCTTCACATGACAAGTTTTTCCTCGTAGTGTAATAAATCCTGTCAAGGTAATTCAGAAGCATCACGGACCTAGCCTATCCCGCTGATTATACATAGCATCACAAATTCCAAAACCCGACGAGAGAATGCTTCTCATGGGGCTCCGCATGAGAAACTTTTTTGGCATGCAGATTTGCATGACAACTCTGGGGTGCGGCAGAAACGTGTTCTACTTGAGCAGCCTTGCCAATCGTGTATCTGTACCCCGCGCTTCCGGTCATGTGTGAAGCAATCTTCATGGTCGCCAAATCCGGCGGTCTGGTGGATCAGCATTAAATCTCGCACCTCTTACCTTTAATTTGGATGTTTAAACATCACTTCAGGCTGGCGCTTGTCGCTTAGTCAGTGCCTCCAGTGAATGGATTCATCCAGACAGTAACAACTGGCTTGCCGCAGGCTGCAGCTTTCTCTTGTAGTTGTGGGCCTGGCTGTACATCCCCGTTAATATAGCGTAATATAGTGGTTGCGAGTTGGAAGTTTGCGAGGATTAGAGTAAGGAATTGTTGGTAAAAAAAGCGAGGTGTTGTTCAGTTGGCACAGTATGGATGGTTGCGAAGTATGGTTGGTGGCGATAACAGAGTTGGAATATAGTTGCCGGGAGATGATGGTGATGGCACTTTGGTGTCCGCCCAACCCACCCGCCCGGCGCGTCAAGCCATCTGCGGCCATGGTCCAATGGGGGGGCAAATTGTGTCGCATTGTGTTTAGCATGACAACTCTGGGGCGGGGACGTTTTTCCACAGGATAGCGGCATCACCTGGGAAATGTTGTACCGTCCCGACCAGTATCCTCTGCAAAAGCTAAGCATCGTACTCGTAGTAATTGCATTTATGCATCACAAGTCTCTTTCTCAAGGGCAAATCAGCATTACAAATTCAATGTGTAATGCTGATTACAAATTCAATTTGTAATGCTGGGCTAATTTGTAGTACTGCAATTTATATATACTAGTACGATGCTTTTGCATTGCATAACCAGACCGGTCTTGCGGCACGCCCTGGCGAAGATCCAAAAAATCCGGGTGGCAATACACTGGATTGCGACACAGCTACCCACCATACGGCCTCCACTCCGAAGTTTTCGTGCCCAACCGCCTCCTCTCGTTTGCGATTGTCTGGCTGCAACGAGAAGTGCGCACACAGTACGATGGAGAGCTCACAGTGCGGCGCGCACTCACCACCCGACCAAAGCAGTCACTGGTCAATAAGCGAAAGTGGCGTCTTATGCAGTGCAAAAGTGCCGTACTAGTATAAGTTGCATTACAAATTAGCCCAGCAAGACAAATGCAATTTGTAATGCTGTTTGACCTTGAGAAAAGCATCTATATTTGCAATTAGTACAAGTACGATACTTGTTTTGCACAGGATGCGTCTGCGAGAGCAACAATTGCGACTTCGACGGCATTGACCGCGACACGTGCTGTCTCATGAAGTGCTCCCACCCACTCAACCAGAACAAGTGCCCGTCTAATAGGGCGTTCTCAAATGTGACATTCTCAACTCCTGTTGCATGAATTTGTAATGCAAGAACGTCGGCAAAAGAAAAAGGAGGATGATTGTGCCTTTTGCAATACAAATTGTGCGCAGATTTTGGTGCTGTTTAGCCCTTCGCAAATTTGTCATGCGAAGCAGCTTGATCTTGTGAATGATCGTGCAAATGCATGACAAATTCATGTAACAGTTGAGAATGTAGCGTTGGTTTGAGAACGCCATATCTAAGACGAGGGGCGGTGACGCCACATGCCACATATCGCACGAGAATATTAAACTGCGTTGGTTGTAAAAAGTAAGGATACGCATAAGTTCATTGCATTCAACATCTCGAGGAAGGAGCCGCCCATACAAGACACGACTGCAACACTACACTTGCCATGCCAGCAGGCAACCATTAAGCCGTCGCTTCATAAGCTGTTTTATTTCACATGCTGGCAAATAAGTAGGCACGACAAGCCATGCGACGCTATCAAAGTTAGTAGCACGCGGTTGCACGACCAACAGAGTTTTATTTATTTTCGGTGGATACGACAGTAAGGGCGATGACTGCGACATCCAGAACAACGACGCTGACAAGCATGCTTGCTGCATACAAAGCTGCGGCGACGCCGAGACGGGCAGCAGCCCTTTCTGCGCTAGCTTTACCGGGAACAACCCGTATTTTTCCAAAAATGTCATGGCGGGCCAGAGCGTCACAGACGCAACGTGCGGCAGTTTTCAATGCACGGGCACGGCGGACCGCGACATTTGCTGCGTGCAAGGCTGCACGGAAATAAAAAACGACCAAAACAACAAGAAAGGCTACGTATACCAGAAAAGCAAGCTCTTGAAGCTCGCGGAGCCAAACGGCAGTTTGACAATGTCAAGCGCCAACTTGCAGTGTGATCCCGAAACCCACCGCACAGCTCCGGCGCCTGCTCCTTGCGCACAGTTCAAGTGTCCGTTTTCGGGAGGAAAGTTGGTCTTTTCCGGATGCTTTGAGCTCTGCAGCGCTGCGACAAACTTGTGCCAAAACGCTGGACGAACAAAAAGGCCGGTGGACGACAAAACGAATTTATTCTGCCTCTCGATACTACAATGAAAAATGTTTCCACGACCCCGGAATTTGCAAAAGTTTGCCATGCATAAGGTTCTCAAATGAAGAACTTTTTATCTTCTATGCGTGAAAGGATTGCGAGCCTTTCGGATCATGCAGAATCTAGGTGCGGTGGAAGGTGTCTTTTGCATAAACAGATCAGGCAGCGTGCTGTTGGGCTCCTTTGCAACACAAATCTGAGCTATTCAGGATGGAAAATTTGTGATGCTGAGATATGCCAGAGCCAGACGGGGAATGTAGTTTCCATTTGAAGGGATTGCAATACAAATGGTGCCAAGTTCTGGGGTGGGGGCATTTTTCATTGTAATACTCGAATGAATGCGACGGCACATCTTATTATCTTAATCCAAATACGTACCGAAATCACGACCTGAACACGTGCTGTTTCCCCAAATGCGGCACTAACCAGGTTCCCCCCCAGGGGCGGTTTTTTGGCACTAACCAGGAGTGCCCCGGATTCGAGGCGGGGTTCGTCCGAGGCGACGCGGCTAAGAACCCTGTCGGCGACTGTTTATTACAATGAAAAGCTGTCCCACCCCAGAAGTTGCAAACATTTATGACGCAAGGTTTCCACACGTTGGGAACTTTTTGTCTTGCATGAAAGGACTATGAGTCTTTCTGACGTGGAATTATCCATTCGAGCGAGGCATCTTTTACATAACAGATCCGGCTGTTGCTGGGCTCTCGTTGTGCAACACCAAAAATTTAACTGTTCAGCATTGAAAAGTTGCGATGCTGAAACATGCAAGATGGGGAGAGAATGTTTCCATTGCAAAGCTTTGCAAAAATACAAACGCTGCCAGGTTTTGATGGGATGGGGGCATTATTTTTCACGGTAATACTATCAGGAGAAAAAAGTGTTACAGTAACACATTTGTTGGAGTTTCTGCATCACAAATTTTCTCTGTGTGGCAGAGCAAACTTGTAATGCGAAGATCATAAGGGAAAACAGGAAGGAAACGAGGCTCCCAGGCATTTCCTGCATGAGAAAGGTTGCCTGTGTTGGTGGTCTTGCAACACAATGTGTAACTGTAACACTTTTTTCTTGCGATAAATACTGTTCCGACTTTGACTGCAATTCCGACGCGGACAAAGCCTCCTGTTGCACCCGGCGTCGGGTTATGGATTGCAAAAATGTCTGGGTTTGGAAGATTGCAACTTGTCATGGTAAATCTGAAGCATGCAAAAATCTGTGTTGCATGAGTGCCAAAAGCTGTCCACTTTTGACCAAGTTGGAAGGGAGTTCCTCATGCAGGACAGGCATGGCGGAGACCTCGCAGAGTCTATCATGCTAGGTCCCGCACTCCAGACGACCTCAAGGGTCATGGAAAATCTGCATGACAAGTCTACACTTTTCCAGACCCTGACCCAGACACTGTTGCACTTGATACGGGTGTGCCCGTTCCTGAACGGTGTCACGGCGGACGTCCTCGGGCTTTTCGTGCTCAAAAATGATGCAGACAAATATCCCATGTCCCGATATTTTGGAGGCGTGGGCGGTGCGATCACGGCGAACGTGACTGAGCTGAACTGCTTGGACACGGAGATCTGGCAGTATGGCGTTCTCAAATGTTACATTCTCAACTGTTACAACATGGTTTGTCATGCACATTTACAATCAGAATCGACGCGATCAAGCTGCTTTGCATGACAAATCCTCGAAGTAGAGCCAAACAGGCTCAAAATCTGTTCCGAATCTGTCATGCAAGACGCGCAAGGTCACCCCACCCCTGTCACTTTTGCCATTCTTGTATTACAAACTCATGCAACTGTTGACAGCGTAACGCTTGAGAACGCCAGAGGCAGGTTTCCGAGGCACCTCTGTACTCGACGGAACAAAAGATGGGGCTGTGCGAGGCGGCGGAAACCAGCGAATGTCAGATGAAAACCGATGACGGTAAAGAACAGCTCCACGACGACGTAGAATCCTGTTGCGAGTCCTATGAGGAGATCGACGGCGCTTTCTGCAACTCTTTCTACACCCCGCGGTTCTATTTCGGGCTAGAAGAGTATGGCGTTCTCAAACGTTACATTCTCAACTGTTACATGGATTTGTGATCCAAGAGGAGAAATACTGAAAGAAAAGTGGCAATATTGCAGCTTTCGCATCACGGATTTGCCACAGAACCTCATGTTATTTAGCCCTTCGAAAATTTGTCATGCTAACCACATTGATCAGGTGGAGGCTGATGGCAATTTTGCATGACAAATCTGCTTAACTGTGTGAATTATTGTGTCGGCCCGGTCCTGTTTAGTCGCAGGTCGGTGTCCGTGAGATCAGAATTCACATGTTAAGTAACGCACACCGGCTCCTAGCTTAAAAAAAATGATGAATTTATATGCGAATGGGGCCCAATCAAAAAAAAAAAAAAAATTTTGCATGACAAATCCGTGTAACAGTTGAAAATGTAACAGTTGAGAATGCCATCAAGATGCGAAAACGGCGTGTGACACTGGATTTGTGCACAGTGACGGAAGTGTGGCGACCACGCTCTTATGCCAGGAAAAGTAAAGTGCTACAGTTTTACGAAATAAGTACAGGCACTAAACACTTTTGTGCCCCTGCTGTTGCAGGACATGCAAGGCAGACAACCTGTCCTTCTGTCCTGCCGAAAAATAGGCTTGCGCGCCTCGCTTCATACGTGTAGCTTTCCTTTAGGATCTCTGCGTCGCAAGTTTTCGCTGTCCTGAAGCTGCATGTGCTGCTGAAGTAGGGTTTCGAACAGATGTAGCTGTATCTATACACTTTTCCTTGGCATAGCTCTGTTACGGGATCCAGCACGATGGTAACTTTTTCAATGGAGACCGGAAAGAACATTACGTGGCACCCGCAAACGCAGGACCTGCAACCGTGAAGATTATCCCACAGAAAAAAGCAGGCAGGGCAGGTTCCTCTATTGTGTATATGCAAAACATAAGAAGCATGCAAAAACGAAATCTGTTATAATGGGCACGCCCATAGCATGGTGCTTAATAGGGCACGCAGTGCAGGTCTTCCTGTCGTGTATTCATTTTTGCATATACAAATTATACATGTGCTCCGGTGCCTGTCTCTTCCAGTGGGATAGCGATCAACGCCGACCTGGAAAACTTGCAAGATCTGGGCAACTACGCGCTGCTTCTGCCCCCCGGTACCGTGGTCAATAGTATTACAAGTGCGAGTAATAGCTATTCCACATTATACGAGTACAAATTGACCGCGGAGAACAGCAATGTGCGCAGCGAACACGCTTTCTATTCCAGTATCGGGATGCAGCCAAGCTGTATCCAACACAAAAATTTTATGGCTGTTGCAACTTTTTTGGCGGAACAGCAGTTGTCCAAACCTGTCTGGCATGACAGCAACAAAAACCGGTCATGCGCAGATTGATAGTACATGAAATTGAAAACGCGCATGAAATGACCCTGGAATGCATATACCAGCATAACAGACGCAATCACGACCTTGCATGTAGCGCATCACAAAGTTACACCTACAATCCTTTTTTTGTTGCATAAGCTGCGCATTCAAGATCTTCGCGAACGAAGACAGTGACGGGGTATCATACAACGCCTCGGCGATCGATAGGAGCATGTCGGCAAACCGGGTGTGGCTCAAGCGCAGCCGAATACCGTCCGGCAGCAACAGCCCGCCGCAAAATGTTGATCTCCAGCAGGCTCTGAGCGGCGTGAACCAAGCCATTGACCTGGCGCAACTCTTTCCGCCAGCGGCGGTCGAGGCGAGGCTCGCCGGGCAGTCCGAAATGACGATCCGGATGACGCTGAACGACGACGACATGGAGGAACTGCGGGCCGAGCAAAAAGCGGCGGCCGAGGCCGCTGCCGCGGCCGAGGAGGAAGGTTCTTCTATCTTGTGTAAAAACGTCCGTCCCAACCACGACGACCCCATGGTCAAGAGGGGGAACAATGTATGATCTTCATCTTCTGCTAGACAAGTCCACAAGTTTTGGGACTGGCACGACATGACAGGTTCTTTGGGGACGCAGTATAGTCCGGTATATCATTACGAAAGAACACGACTAGAGAATACCCGTAATGAGGAGCCGCATTTTTACAGATCGATGTTCTGGGCATGCAGATTTGCATGACATCAACTGTAGTGGGGGGGAGGCAAACCCGAACGCAAAGTGTCGTGTCGCACTTCTGTTTAGCATGACAACTGTGGGGTCGTGCTGGGGACCACGTTGTTCCTCTGGATATAATCTTCAGCCACGAGTTCTTCGTTCGTGCAGTTGCTGTCGTCAGAAAATAACAAAGAGCTGGCACCACTTGAGCAAGACCATCTTCCAAATCATGAGGCCGCTGGTGGTCGTGACAACGCGGAGAGGGCCGCGTGGTCGGGAAGAAGAACAAAGGTGAAGAACCTAAGACGAGTCCAGAAACGTGGCAAAAGATCCACCAGGAGGAACATCGAGACGTCTGCCGCACAGACAGGCGAGGGAGACGACGAGGGGGGCAGTGCTACTCCTCCCGCAGCTTCCGAGCAAGACACGACTTTCGATGGGAAAGTGCAAAAGGCGATCGCCAACAGCTTGAACCTCTATGTAAACGCGGCCGGAGAGACGACCGCTGCAGCTGATGCCGCCGCTGCTTCCGCTGATACTAGCGCGGCGGGAGCCAACGGCACAGAATCTTCCGCCGCCGAGGCTGCGGAGGAAGAGGCAGGAAAAGCTGGATCCGCCGCCTCGTTGTCCTCAACCTCATTGATTCGGTATGAATTGTAAAACAGAGCATCGTACTAGTATAAAATGAAAATCGCATGACAAATTTCCTCAACATGAGAAATAAATGCGGATTTACCCTAAGAAAAAGATTTGTAATGCAAAATTGCGATTACTACGAGTACGATACTTTAACTTTTACACAGGATATTCGGAAGGAAGGCGTTCTTCGACGGTCAACATCCCGGACGTCGAGGTCCTTTTCCGCGGCGCGGAAAAAAGAAAAACAGGCAAGAGGGAAACGAACCGCCGAAACCAAGCGGCAGAACCCGGAGCGTATCATCGTGACTCATGGCCACGCGGTGGAGTCCTCCGACGGTGGGGGGGCTATCAAAAGGAGAAATCCCCCCTCCCCATATCGAAACGAAGTTTCTGATGCTGGATTTCAGTACACAAATCAGATTTGTCTTGCAGTAGAGGACTGCAGGCATATGCCAAGTCTGAGCCGAGAGGTTTTGGCGTAGGCTCCCGGCATGAAAAATGTCGACGGTGTAGGCCCAACAGCATCACAAACCGCCTCGTCAATAATGCGGTGGACTCTCTCAATTTGCTTTCTCGCAAGACAGACAGGATTTGTGGCCACAAATCTGCATGACAGATTTCGAGAAGGATGCGCTTTCAATATGGGGAGGGGGGATTTTTCCTCTTGATAGGGGCGGGTCTTTCCTTCAACGTCACGCTGATCTTTTATGGCCTTCTCAACTGTTACATTCTCAACTGTTATAAATGATTTATCATGCAAACTGCACATCAGCATCCACACGATGAAGCTATTTCGAATGACAAATTTTTGAAGGGCTAAACAGCTTCTTAATTTTTGCGTCACAAATTCATGTAACGGTTGACAATGTAACATCTGAGAACAACGCCATATCTTCAAGGGTTCGAAACCCGCGGCGGGCAGCGAGCTGGAGCAGAAGTTTTTGCAGAACCCGGCGCTAAACGAGCTCATCCGGGAGAAGTTGCGCGAGCATGTTCTCTGGGAGCAGACGAACAGCTCAAACACCTCGATCACTTTGGGCGGAATCCAAATTGACTTCGTCCGCAACGTCACGCTGCAAAGCGGAAGTGGCGGTGTTTTGCCAGAAGCGGGAGGGGGCGCGGGCAGTGACGACGTTGGTGCAGCGCAAGAGAAACAAGACGCAGGAGGGGAAGCAGCAGCTGCATCTTCGGCGTCCTCCTTGTCCTCCTCCTCCTCCCTCATCATCACTAGAAATGGCAACAAGGTCGAGCCCGAGGAGGCGATGCGAAAGTGGCTAGCTGTCGCCATAGAAGACGAGCTGGATGTAGAGATTGGCGTATCAAAGTGAAGAGCGCCCCGTCCTGCTGCAACAAGTAGTGGCGCAGAAAAGCGTTTGTATTTTTTTTTGCAATGAAGCTTTTTGCATTTGCTGTTGCTCCAGCAGCGTAGCTACAGGCAGACTCTTCATTGTTGTTCCTGCAGTTGTGTGCATATATCATTATGCCAGTTTCTCTCAATGGAGTGCTTGGGTTGGGGCGCAGCTTCTTCCCGTTTTGATGTCGCAAATTTCTCGCCACGAACTCGAACGCGACCCAAAAGGCGTATCAGTCGCGTGTCTTCCGCGCGCTCCATGCCGCGCAGATGCAGAAGCGGGTGACCCGGAGGGTCGAGCGGCGACTGGCGGTCCAGCAGCGCGTGTGGCATGCGCGCCGCCACGCCGAGATGTACAACGAAATTAATCCTGGAGCGAAAGTCGATACCATTGTCAAGATGATGGACCACTACGACGAGAAAGAAGAAAAAAGACGTCAAACAAAGATGAACAAAGCCGCCGGACGACGGGGGAAGAGCGTCGACAACGTTGTTCCGGCAAAAAGGAAAGATTCTGACCACGACGAGAACAAAAACCAGCGCGGCACTCTCGACAAAGATGAAAATACAAACGGTCCTCGGCGTGGTGACGAGCGTGTGACAAGAAGTAGAACGCAGGAGAAGAACAAAGACAAATCTGCCTCGCTTACCGAACTACTTCTGCAAGATGATGATGAAAGTCCAAGAACTCGCAGTGCAGGGCGTCAGAACAACAGTAGTACCAGTACCGCTACCGTAGCGAGCAGTTTTTTATCGCTTTCCAGTGGGCCGCCGTTTTACCTGTGGTGCCTTCTGAAGCCCTCCGCACTGGAAACGTTGGAGAGCTTCACCAATCCGATTCTAGTCCTGTTTGAATACCCGAGCGGGTTGGGCCTCCTCGTGCTCTTTGTCCTGTTCGGGTGCACCTTTCTGTTTGTTTGCCGCCACAACATTTTGTGCACGCGACGCCCGAGGCCGAAGGACCCGGCCTTGGCGCTGCTGGAGGCCGCGGAAGCGGAGCACACCGCGGACGCACTGGCGGCGGTCGCGGGGGCGGCGTCGGGGGGGAGGAAGAAGATGAAGGCGAAACTACAGTTGGGAAAGGATGCCGGCATGAAGTTGGACCAAGCGGGCGGCGAGTTTTACACGGCGCAGCGAGGGGGCGCAGCCGCGACGGCCATGCGCAACAAGCCCGGCGGGGGCTCTCCCGGAGCGGCGAGTGGCGGCTTCGGGGTTAATAAGGGCTTCGCCGGCGGCAGTTCGGCGTTCGTGGGGGCTTCGTCGGCCGTTGGCGGCAGTAGCGCGGCGGTGTCGGGCTCCGCGGCCTTTGGCGCTCCGGCTGGGGGCGGCTCCTCGGCATTTGGGGGACCCAGACCTGGTGCCGGCGCGAACTCAAGCGCATTCACAGGAAGTGCGGCGTTCGGAAAAAAATGAACAGTGGACTTCGGATTTTGTCGTGACGGTAGAGTGCGGCTTTTATTTTGGGTTCTTCTCACGAAGACGCTGTGAAAAAATCTGGCTTCGAAGGAACGTAACGAACGCTACAAATTTCATGTACTAGCAGTTCAGTAACAGTTGTGTCACATCACTGAGATGACGATGTTGTCGATGTATCATGAGTAAATTACGGCTGCGGGATAGCCACGGGAGTAGTCAAACAGCTGCAGCCAATTTGGCGGGATCGCAGCCTCCCCCCGCATTTGAAAGCCGAACTGTATAGATCCCTGTCTCTTAGTGTAGTGCTATACAACGCAGAAGCGTGGTCGCTGTCGCCGGCGGGCGACACAGCACTGCGCAAATTCCAGCACAACGCGCTCCGCCAGATCCTGGGGGGGCATTACCGGAACGAAGACCGGTCAAGGGCAGAACTATGCGAAGAGCTGGGGGTGCAGCTCATAGAAGACGAAGTGCAGGGCAAGCGGATTGCTTGGGTGGCGCACGCCTGCAGGGGCGACTGGAAAGAAGGGTCAGTAGGCAGAATAGAGAAAGAAATCCACAAAAACACGCCGTGGGGTCGACAGATAAAGCAAGACCTCGAGGCCTTTGGGCTAACGCTGGAATTAATCAAGGAACAAAAGCCGACCGGGATAGCAATCCGGGCGACGCTGAACGCAAAGAGGAAGATACAGCCGAAAAAGAGAGCAAAAGGACAGAAAGCAGGACAACCAAAAACCACAAAACGCACGGCGATGGAGCAGGAGCGAAGACAACGACTGGAGCAGCAGAGACAAGAACAGGAGGAAAAAGCAAGGGAAACAATAGCACAAATCAGCGGGAAAGTGTGGACAAAGCGGCCCAGGTCCAAGTACAACTTCACAGCGCAATCGGAACAAGGCTCAGTAAACTTCCGCGTCAGTAGTTTTAATTTCTGTGAGAATTCGGGAATGGAAGAAGCGACGGTGCTGGGTGTCATTTTTCAGAAGGACAGACACACAGGGACCTGGAACACCGCCTAGCCCATTACCTGAAGTGAGGCCCGCCACGGGCAAAAAAGGATAGCAATACGCTGTACATCGCAGGCAAGAAAACAGAGGAGTCAAGAATTTCAGACCACGCGATAAAACAGTTGTAGTAGTAGTAGTACGGTTGCAAACGCATGCTCTTTGTCCAGGCACAGAAGAAGCAGCTTCAGTTTGTAAAATTCCCGCGTACTTAATCTGCTTGTTATTGCCGATGCGAAAGTGAGCCGGCGACTAGTTTCACTTGATTCATGATTACTATCGTGGAGCTCTACTTAGTATGTACCAAGCTGAAAATCAAAATCCTGAAATGATGAAAGAAATGTAGCTACATCACAATTTTTTATGAGAAGTAGTCCAGCCTAGGTGTCGCTCTACTAAAGGAGATTTCTTCTTTTCGATAAAAGTGCAAGTGGTCGTAAACATAAGTAGCTACGCAGTTGCAAAGAAAGATCAACTTGGTGTAGCCAGTACTATCGCAACGTCGACCAAAGGGTACACAAGTACTTTGGAAAACTTCACGAAGGAGAAAAACTATGCAAAACTATTCCGGCCGTCTTCTTATTCCGGTATTGTATAGCACAGAGACGGACGCGGCCGAGAAAAACGATGAAAAAATATCAAAGCAGATATTGAATATATGAAAATGAATAAAATCAGCTACAGTTTTCACTCATTATACTAGATACACAGATACAATCAACGAGCTATTGCTATTATACCTAGACAAAGAAGGAGTATGTACTTAAATCATAGACACCCTAACAAGGCGCAGTTCGAGAAACCCTAACAAGGCGCAGACCTTTCGCTACAGCAAAAAGGGAGCAAAGGAAAAAAGGGCCTGAGCCCGGAAAGCGCTCAAGAAAGGCCGAAAAAATGCTGGAAGAAAGGCGGCAGCGGTTGGAGCAGCAAAAAGCCGAACAAGCAGCGGCAATGGCGGACCTAGTGGAAAAGCTCTCTGGAAAAAAGTGGGTAAGCTCGACGAGCAGGCCGGGGGCGTGGGAGGTCGAGGGAGACCCAGAGGTGATTTTCGAGATAGGCGACGTTTTCTTCTGCGAGAACTCCGGCAGAGAGGAGCTAAACGTAGCGGGGGTGTGGTTCGTCAAAGAAGATGATGGGACGCGGGTGTTGAGATAAAAGGGGCCACGCCCCCCGCGGGGAAAAACAGAAGATGATAGTAGTGCACGCACATCCACGATACGTCGATCGATTTCAGAGCCGTTTTTAAACTGAAACAGGCTCCCGTAGCCATTTTGGCTCAAGGAGCCTAACTTAGTAGAAACCTGTCGAGAGCGGGGCCCTCTGCACGGGGCCCCTGGAGAGTATGTGTAGGCAGCCGGGTGCAGCCGGCTGCGCCCTAGATTCATTTATGCTACTAGTGAAAGTCACCGCCGCCGCCACCCAAGATGGTTCCATCCGGCACCACCGTGCAGCTCTGTGACCCGAGGGAGATAGTCACCAACGCCAAACTCCAACCTTCCTCCGGCAGCGTCTAGCGCGAGGCCGTGCAGCAACAAGGGCAAGCACGACGCGACCGGTGGGGGTTTCTCCCTCCACCGCCAGAGGCAGTGTGGCGCGTGCCGACCTTACCAAGACCTCCGCGCACCGCCGGAGGATCTTCGACGACGGACCGTACCCGAAGCAAGCCGACTGCAGATGGACTAGCTCGTCGTGGTATTTTTTCAGCGAGCGGCGGAACGTGTACTCGTGGCAAGGAGTCTCTGCCCGAAAAGCTTCCGCAGGCCGTGATCGTGCACACTGACTCTGGGCAACTTGTGGCGCCAAAGATTTGTCGTCGGGGGTTTGTATGTGCGTGTGGTTAAAGTGGAGTATGGATAAATTTAAATTTTTTTTAACTATTGTTTTGTGTTATGCGTGGCCTTCTTCTTCGTCTTCATCTCCAACTACGCATATTTTCATTTTGAAGTGTTTGTCTAGTTTGCGGATAATTTCGTTGTCGATCCCCGTGAAGCTGTCCTGTCATCGTTCAACAAGCTCTCTAATATCAGGCTTACGACGCGACTGTGCTGGGACGGGGCAAGCGATGGAACGGCGACGGATAGTTAGAAGTAGAAGTAAAATCACCAAAAGCACACAGCATAAGTAGTCTTAGTCGTAGACTCGCAGTGTTAGCAATTAGCTTTTTGTAGCGCCACCCGTTGCGCCGGGCGAGTAGTTAGCTCCGTAAACGCACTGCGAAGAAGGTAAAGGGATGCTTTTCTCTATGCCAAAAAAGGCTTGAAATAGTCCATCCCTCGCGCTGCCGTTGTGCCGGTGGTCGTGGCGTCGGGCGGAGGTTCGCGGGTGTGCCGGTCGTGCACTAGAAACAAAAGCGTGTATAATAGTGCCGTGGCCCTCCTTATATAGTGCCCGTTCGTGTAGTTAGCATTCCGCGTATCGCCCTCCCATAGTTTAGGTTTTGTATTTGTAGAGACGCCTGTGCGGATCAGGTGCAGTAACCAAGCTCGGCAAGTAGCGCTCCGCGGGGAGGTAGTTTCGTGTAGTATACTACAAGTTGGCAGGTTATGTCGCCACAGTGTGTCGATCAACGAGAATCAGGAAAGCTGTAGCCCGAGAAGCCGAGAGGCCGAAAGGCTGAATAACGACCGACAGGCCAAGGGGCCGAAAGGCAGAGAAGGGGCCGAAAGGCCGAGAAGGGGCCGAAAGGCCGAGAAGGGGCCGAAAGGCCGAGAAGGGGCCGAAAGGCCGAGAAAGGGCCGAAAGGCCGAGAAGGGGGCGAAAGGCCGAGAAGGGACCGAAAGGCCGAGAAGCCTCTCTTTCTCCGATTTCCTTTTTCTCGGTTTCTCTTTCTCGGTTATCCTTTCCTCGGCTTCCCTTTTTTCGGTTTCGCTTTCTCGGCTTCTCTTTCTTGGTTTCTCTTGTCGCGGTTTCTCTTTCTCCGATTTCTTTTTTCTCGGTTTCTCTTTCGTCGGTTCGGTTTCTCTCGCCCCGGTTTCTCTTTTCCCGGTTGCCCTTTCGCCGGTTTCTCTTGTCGCGATTTCCCTTTTCCCGGTTTCTCTTTTCCCATTCCCGGTTTTCCTTTTCCCGGTTTCT